>WOXC01010858.1:0-321866 GCA_011680675.1 Gymnobelideus leadbeateri | reverse complement strand
GTCATAGTTATTGTTTTTCCATATAGGAATGTAAATAGTTCAACTTTGATAAGTTCTTTTTGATTTCTTTTCCCTGATTACCTTCTCAGGCATCTCTGCTTCTTGTGTCTGGATGTCAAATTTTCTATTCAATTCTGGTTTTTTCCTCAAGAATGCTTGAAAGTCCTCTATTCCACTGAATGACCATATTTTCCCCTGAAACAAAAGACTCAGTTTTGCCGGGTAGGTGACCCTTGGGTTCATTCCCAGTTCTTTTGCCCTCTGGAATATCATATTCCATGCCCTTCGATCCCTCAGTGTAGAAGCTGCCAGGTCCTGGGCTATTCTGATTGTGTTTCCACAATATTGAAATTGTTTCTTCCTGGCTGCTTGTAGTATTTTCTCCTTGATCTGGGGATTCTGGAACCTGGCTATAATATTCCTGGGAGTTTTCTTTGTGGGATCTTTTTCAGGAGGTGATTGGTGGATTCTTTCAACCTCTATTTTGCCCTCTGGATCTACAACATCAGGGCAGTTTTCCTTGAGAATTTCTTGAAGGGTGATTTCTAGGTTCTTTCTTTGATCATGGCTTTCAGGTAGTCCAATAATTTTTAAATTGTCTCTCCCGGATCTATTTTCCAGGTCAGTGGTTTTTCCCATGAGATATTTCACATTGCCTTCTAATCTTTCATTTGTTTGGATCTGCTTACCAGCATCTTGATTTCTCATAAAGTCATTAGCTTCCATTTGCTCCAGTCTAACTCTGAAGGAATGAATCTCCTCAGTGAACTTTTGAGATTCTTTTCCATCTGGCAAATTCGACTTTTTAAGGCATTCTTCTCCTCAATGCCCTTTTGGGCCTCCTTTGCCATTTGAGCTAGTCTATTTTTTAAGGTGTTGTTTTCCTCAGTCAGCCTGTTGACCCTCATTTTATACTTTTCCTGCATCCTTCTCATTTCTCTTTCTAATTTTTCCTCCACTTCTCTTATTTGATTTTTAAAGTCCTTCTTAAGGTCCTCTATGGCCTGCAACCCGCTCATGTTTTCCCCTGGGGCTTTTGGGGCAGGACTTCTGACCTCACAGTCCTTTTCCTGCTCTATGCCCCCAAAATAGGAGTCTAGGGGGTTGCATTTTTCTGTTTCCTTTGCCTTGGCATGTTGCCACTTAATTGCTTGACTTTTGGGCTTGTTGCCACACTATGGCTTTAAGGCCAGATAGAGGAATTTTCATCCCGAACGTGTGGGGGGCAACTTCCGTTTCTGGCAAGCTGTAAACCCACCCACGACTTCTACCCTCGATCACAATCCAGATCCAGGGAGGTTAAAGCAAAAGCAATTACCCCCCAAGACTGATCGCTGAATCTCCCTACAATTAATTGCAGGTCGGGAGCCAGAGCCGCCTCTGAAAACTACAAAATGGTGTGTCTCCTCAGTGGCTTCTAGCCCCCAGGGGAGGGAGCCGATGCATTCCCTAAATACCAGTCCCAAAGTCCATAGGACACTAACCTCTTACTTTGTCCTAGGCATGTCTATGTTGATAATTCTGGAGTCGCCACAGCTCCTGGTGTTCTGGGGTTCCTCCATCCGGCTGCTGGCCCTGCTGCCCTGGGGCTAAAACCTCGGCTCACGCGGACCTGGGCTCGGTTTGGCTCCTGTGCGCGCTGCACGCTGCCAGGTCCCAGACCGCTGCGCTGGTCCTTCCTGCAGGCCTGCTGGGCTGTCCTCAGCAGGAGGTTAGCTTCTCTGTGTCGTTCTGTGGGTGCTGGGGCTCCAGAAGTTGTTCAGAGTCCCCCTTTACATAGTTTGGGGGGAATCAGGGGGCAGAGTGGCT
This sequence comes from Gymnobelideus leadbeateri, assembly GCA_011680675.1. NCBI lineage: Eukaryota > Metazoa > Chordata > Mammalia > Diprotodontia > Petauridae > Gymnobelideus > Gymnobelideus leadbeateri. The sequence continues at coordinate 320,057 of WOXC01010858.1, read as the reverse complement.
TGGAAGAGCTGTTTCTACTCCGCCATCTTGGCTCCGCCCCCTCAATGTGATTTCTTAACCATCTTTCTTGGATTCTCAGCCTGACTTCAGCCAGAGCTAGGCAGGGGCCCCCAAAGTGTACCCAGGATGAATTGTCAAAGGGAACCCTTCCATCAGAGTCTCTCCCTACACAGGAAAGACTCAGATGCACTTTGGGGATAGACTGACAATGGCAATTTTGCTTTCTTGTACTCCCTGATGACAGCACTAGTTCCCACTTCTAAGTACATGAGCTCACACTGCATATAAATGTAATACAGTTTTAATCATACAGAAAAATAGCAGAAAGGAGTCATATCTTAGCACATAGCAAGTTAAGACATGTTCCTCCACCCCAACCCCCATTTCTTGTGATGGGAAAGCCCACCCCAGGGGGTTCCCTGTAGAGTATAAGTGGTTTAGAATTACTCTGCTTGGGGGTCTCAGATAGACATAAAATCCTCTTTGTGTTCACTCCTCTAGGGAGATAAGACCATGCCTCTGATTTGCTTATTTACTAGTCTCTACTTTGTCCCTGCTACATCCTTAATCTTTTTTCCCCACTAGTGTCTCTTCTTCTCCTACTTCTTTCCTTTCCAACTTCCCCAAGAACCAGGCCAGGTCTCTGTGTTTGTGTATGTACTTATTGTGCCTATGTGTGTGTATGCATGCAGATGGTGGCTGTGTTGCTTCACTGTCCTAGCAATGCTCTCTTTCATTCCTGTAAGATAGCAGAGGCCCAGCTGATCAAGTCATGGCCCTCTACTCCCAGGGCTGCCATCACTGTCCTCAGTTCTACTTGTCTGTTTTCTAGTGTTTGCTCTCATTTCCAAGGGATGATGCTAGCTCTCAATAACAGCCTGTGAAATGTGGATGGAGATGGCTATCTTGGCATTCAAATTAACTATAACTCATAAGTTTTGGGGCCAGAATACCTCTATCTTTTATACCCATGTTCCATAGGCCAACACTCTACAAAAGCATCTCCTTTGGTGACTTTAAGATACACCTCTCTACTCCCTGTTCCAGTCTCCATTTTGTGCTCCTAATTCCACTTATCCTCACCCTCTTAATAATCCAGGTGTTTTGCCTCTTATTCCATTAGTACCTCAGACAAAATGGGAGAGAGGGCCCACAAGGGCACTCTAACTGTCTTCTGATTTGTCTCTCTGCTTTCCATTCTCCCCTGTGGCTGATCCAAGCCATGCAAATGCTCACAGACTGCTCCTCTCAGCATTTTCCAAAGGATTCCAAAGGGAAAGGGCAGAGGCAATGGATACTCCTAGTATTTGCATCTGTGATTCTGCAGTGGTGGTTCAAGTCTGGCACAATGGCAAAGATTTGCACTCCTGCTACCCACAGGTATGAGAACAGGTAAATATGCTGAGATACAATCCTTCTTCCTTTGGGTTTGAGAGTTGTTGCTTGGAGAATGGACAGTTGGCTTTGATATTGTTAATCAAAGAATCTTTGAATAAAATTGTCCCTCTCATTGCTTCTGTCAAAGAACATTGTACTGTTGACCATATGGGAGACATCTTGTTGAGGGCAAGCCTTTAAAGCAGCATTGAATTCTCCTAAATCAGAAGTTTTTTGTTATATATATGTAGAGAGAGAGGGGGGGGGAAGTTTTCTTCCCTTTTCCTACCTTCTTCAAGGATGCCCTTGATATATGTGTAGATTATTCTCATAAAAGTACATGGCTTGCTTGTTCCTGACATTTTCTCAATTGCCTTTTTCTAGCAGTCATAACATCTGCAATTTCTCTGTGCCCCAGGCATTTAATATCTTTTCCTCTTTCAGGTAGTTTGAAAATCAATCCCTCAATGCCCTAAAAATTGGGTTTCCTCCAACATGGCTCTCTTGCTTGGTTTGATCCAGCTGTGCTTCCCATATTGGTTTTCTTTAGTACTACTTCTGCTTCTTCATGCATCAGAGAGGAGACCATCATGATAGAGACCACATGTGGTGGCTCCACTGGTATGGGTGGAGAAAATAATTTGTTATCACAATTGCGACAGATTATTTTTTTTCCCATTTTTGGTTTATTCATTACTCTCCTTCCAGTTTCATCCTTAAATGTTCTCAAATGTTCTGCTTTAATTGGGTTTCTGCAAATGTGTTTTTCCTTCTACCACTTCTTGCTGTTTTATTTTATGAGACTACTCACAATCTTTCAGCCTCTTCCTCCTCCTCCATAGGATTTTACAAATGAGTTTAGAAACTAAATGGGTGTGTTACCCTTGGCTGATAACTCTCAATTGAGCAAGATCAAATGTTTAGCTGCTGAAATACTTTCTAGGCTCTTTTGACCTCCTCCTTGTGGCAGTTAAAGGCTCTCAGGATATGGTGATAGGCTATTCATTTACCAATTCCTGTTCCCCTACCTGGTTTGAGGAGGGGGTTCATCAAAAGTTTGTTGAAACAGATCAGAATGGAGATGTTTAACTGCATGCCATATATTCTCATTTTTATTATTCCTTCTAATTTGGTACCAGTGCTGATTTTTGCTCTAACAAATAAGTCTTCTGACTATACATAGACTACAGATTTAGAAATTATTTCAGCATTTGTAAGCAGCCATTTCCTATCTGTTAAGATATAATGATTATGTCCCTACTCTGTGCTCTGTGCTTCAGTCTCCTCATCTATAAAATGGGAACAATAGTAACTATAGTACCTAACTCAGGAGAATGGCATAAAGATTGAATATTGTAAAGTATGAAAACCCTATACATATATACATACACACACATATATACATACACACATACATATATATACACACATACATATATATATATATCCCTCCCTCTTATTATGAATATATTCTCAATTCTTTTTGAGAAAAATGATTCCGTTTTTAGTTTTGAAAACTAGTTAGAGAACTTTGGTCAAGATGTTGAAATAGTTTCTATCTTGGCTTTGCTGTATCGGGCAGGTTGTTTTCAGTCTCTCCAGTTCTATTTCCTTATCTGAAAAACGAGGGAGCTAGATGACATTTCTCTCAATCTATGATCCCAGTGGTCCATGTGTCTTAACTATTCCAAATTGTCGCCCACTCACCACAGCAAGAAAAGCATCCTGGGGAATGTCAGTGCCTTTAGAGCACTTTGAAGTGACTGAAAGCTGCTTCAGAATCAAAAGACCCCCGCAAAATAAACAAATCAACCCCGCCAGGAAAGCAGAAAGATTGACAAGAAAAGTTGTAGGAGGAAAATTATTCATTACTTAATAAAATGAAATTTGCAAGTGCTCTGAGAGTAGACTTAATTGCAGATACAGATTTGGAGCCAATCTGGATGACTCTCTTAAGGTCCTCCATGTTTTGTTTACACTGTTCAATTAATGAAGTATTTGTTTATTGTAAACAACAAAGAGATGCCTGTCCCAGAAATGTAATTTGCAAATTACTTTGCGTGAATAAAAATTCTCTTCTTGTGACTTGCTGGCCCACATGTTTTCTAGTACACCTGCAAATCAAAGATCAGCATTCTGTCTCAGAAATCAACTCTGACATTAGCCATCACTCATCATCTTTGATGTTGCAGGCTTAGCCCAGCAGTGGCTGGCTGATTTGTTTGCAGGCGACTTTACCTACCACTAGAACCAGTGGCCAGCAGGAAAATGGCAATACCTTTTATGGTCCAAACAGGCTTTTGACAGATATTAATGGAGACAAAGAATGAGGAAATCATTTGAAACATAGATTTCAAGCATCCATTACCCAGGGTTGTTATCAGGATCAAATGAGATAATCTGTGTAAGGTGCTTCAAACCTTATAATGCTATAGAAATGCTAGCTAAGGGCGGCTAGGTGGAGCAGTGAATAGAGCGCCGGCCCTGGAATCAGAAGGACCTGAGTTCGGAGCCAGCCTCCGACACCTAATCCGCACAAACAAAAAACCTAGCCCTGTAACCTTGGGCAAGTTACTTAACCCCAATTGCCCTAAAGGGGCGGCTAGGTGGCGCAGTGAGTAAGAGTGCCGGACTCGGAGTTTGGATGACCCAAGATCAGATCCGGCCTCAGAAAATGAGCACCCACGCATAAATCAAATGACTAGCCGTGTAACCTTGAGCAAGTTACTTAACCCCAATTGCTTTAAAAAAAAACAAAAACAAAAAAAAAAAAGAAATGCTAGCTAAGGCTGTGATCCAAGGGTTATTAATCCTGGGGCTATGAGTTTTGTGCTGGTGGTTTTTTAAATTTTGAGAACTATTTTAATGGGTTTCACCAGATGGTTGTCCAGAAAGACAACATCTGTTTTAATCCAAACCCCATTGTTTTACCGATGAGAAAACTGAGTCCCAGGCAGTTTACATGACTTTCCCAAAGTCACATAATTAAATAGCAATGTTGGGATTCAAACCTTTTCCCTCTCAATATCTCTTCTGCTGTTCAAAAACAGTTCTGCTCAAATCGATTCTGAAATGTCCAGAAGGATGAAAAAGGATCACTCCTGGAAGAAGCTGCCTGCAAAGAGCCCACTGTTTATTTCAAACTGCTCTATGGAAATGTATTCGGATATCAAATCTGACTCCAAAGGGCTGACAATTGAGCAGGAGGGGGGCTGGAAACTATGGAAGAAAATAATCCTGTCCTCTCAGAATCAATTGCCAAAGAAACCAATGCCAGAAATAACCAGTTATGGATTCTTGACTTTAGGGGCCTGGGCTTCAACTCATCCAAGGACAAGATACATATCACCATAGCTGAGACTTTAAATGGTGAATAAGCCCTAAACTCTGATTCCTTGTTCCAGAGTTCCTTCTAGGTGACACAGAGGCCTTTAACCAGTCTATGTATTTGGGAGTGGCTAGCTGTGTGGCTCTGTGTCTCTGGAATAATAGGACACACCTTGTCCTGCTGCACTTGTGGCTATCTGGTGCTGTCCTTGGCTCTTAGATTAGCTCAGTGCTGTATCCAGTCCCTAACTGCCCAAATCACCAATCAGCACAACAAAACAATCAATTAAAATCCTTGCTGAGTGACTCCCCCCCCAACATTTCTCACCCGTCCCTGGGTATAAACTTTCTGGGCAACCATAGCACCCTGCCCCACCCCTGCAAGCCACAGAGAGGAGGCTGATGGAGACATAGACAAATCTCAAATTCTTTCCCAATAGGCTACATCTCCTCTGAGTGATTTCCACTTAGTTGCCCGGCATCGACCTTGTCAAAGGACCCATTCAGGGCTGAGTTTTTGCTAATGGGAATTTCTCTTCTCTTTGAATTACCAAGTCCATTTTGCCACTTGAGTCATTTCCTGGAAAATCTCGATGGACCAACAACCTACAAGTGGCACTTTGGTTCTTGCTTGGCTCTTAGGTGAAGTAAAATTGCCCTGAATTCCCAGGAGCCCATCATTGCTGGAAAAGCATCCCATTTGTTCCTCACAGGGTAGGCTTTGAGGCAGGAGGTTTGGGAGCTTGGACTGAATCAATGACCTCTTGGCACAGTTCTGCTAACCCAGGGGGCACTGGATTAGCCCCAAGACCCCACCAGGCATGGAAGCAGTGAGAAAGCTAGGGGAAAAAGAGTCCTCTCAAGGATGGGAGACTTTAGTGGGCTTCTTTCTGCTTTCAAGATGAAAGAAATCTCTGCCTCCCCAGTTGGACTTGAGGAGGATCAGAGCCAGAGTTAGGGAAAATGGTAATAAAGAACCAATTGCAGCTGCAGGGCAGGGTCTTCTGTAGAGATTTGAAGAGTGTGGGAAAGGACACCCAGCCCTCCTCCCCTACCTCAAATATGACTCTCCCACAGACCTGCATTATGTCAGGCACCTTTTGGGGTCATGACAGAGAAGATCAACCCTGTGTCTATGAAGCAGGCCACCTCTGCCACAATAAAGTCAACCAACACTTATTAAGCATGTTCTGTGTACGGCCCATTGTATTAAATGAGGAAGCTCACATACAGTATTAAAAGACAAAGCTCATCAGAGAACCCTGAAATCAAGTGCTAGGTAAGGTTTGAGGGAATGTACATACCAACTGCTATCTATCTTTTAGGGGGAGTCAAGGGGAGGAGCTAGGAGGCAAAGTACACAGAGTGCCAGGCCTGCAGTCAGGTAGACTTGAGTTCCAATCTTGCCTCAGATATGTACTATCTCTATGACCCTGGACAAGTCACTTCACCCTGTTTGCTTCAGTTTCCTCATCTGTAAAATGAGTTGGAGAAGGACATGGCAAACCACTCCAGTATCTTTGTCAAGAAAATCCCAGATGGGGACATGAAGAGCCAGACCTAACTAAAACGACTAAACAACAAACAACTGTGTATGTGGAAGACAGACACAGGGTGAAATGGAGAGAGGCTCAGAGGGAAGGCACTAGCATTAAGGGAGACTAGAAAAGGCTTCCTGCAGAAGGTGAGATTTTAACTTGGACTTGAAGGAATCCAAAGAAGTCAGGAGGCAGAGAGCAGGAGGCAGAGTGTTCCAGACATGGGGAACAGAGTTGGGGGATAGAGTGTCTTGCACATGGGACAGCAAGGAGGTCACCATCACTGCATCACAGGGCATGTGAAGGTGAGTCTTATGAAGATTGGAAAGAAATGAAGAGATCAATTGTGGAGGGTTTTAAGAGACAAAGAAAGGATCTTCTGTTTAATCCTAGAGGTTATAGTGACCCAGTGAAGTATACTGAATGAGTTTATGGTTGGATCTATACTTTAGGAAGATCACTTTGACAATTGAGTGTGGAGAGACTTGTGGCAAGCAGACTCACCAGCAGCTACTGCATTAGTCTAGCAGTAAGGTCATTGCACTGGGGTGGGGGTGGGAGTGGGGGCAAGAAAGTAGAAGGGGGCATATAGGAGAGATATCACAAAGGCTGAATCAGAAGAATTTGGCAACAGATTGGAAATGGCAGTTAAGAGAGAATTAGGAGTGACAAAAGAGACCTAGCTGGTGAGCCTGGGTGACTGAAACAATGGTGATGCCTTAGACCAGAACAGAGAAGTTAGGAAGGACGGGTCTGTGGACAGAAGGGGTGGGGAAAAGAATGGGTTCACTTTTAGACATTTAGACATTAAGATGCTTCCAGGGCATCCAGTTCAAGATATCTATGAGGTAGTTGGAGATGTGAGACTGGAGGTCAGCAGAGAGGTCAGGGCTGACTGAGTGCATTTGAGAAGCATTAGCATCATGGATAATTGAATTGAATCCAAGGGAGCTAATGAGATCACCAAGCAAAACAGTATCGAAGGAGAAGAGAGGAGGGCCTAGTAAAGAGACCAATGTTACAGAGATAGAGATGTAGTGAGTTATCTAGAGAGATAGTAGTGGAAGCCAAGGGAGACCACAGAAGTGAGAAGAAAAGGGGGTCATGCACAGAGCACTAGAGAATACAACTACCCTGGAGAATTAGTGAAGGAGACAAAAGAATAGGAGGTTAAAGTGGTAGGTTGAGATGTGGGGGGTAAGGGGTTACCATCCTCTATACTGGGTCATATTCAATTTGCCCTGGGCACTAGAATTCCTAGTCAGGGTTCTGGGTATTGAAGAAGCACAAAAACTGGCAATGTTCCAGTAGTGTGGAAACCAATGGTGCCAAGAAAGAAAGGAAGACATCAAAAATATTCAGCTGGAGCTCCTTCTGTTAGAACTCATGAAGAAGTTTCCATTGACCTTTTTGGCAATCATAGCTGGACTCCACAGTTGCCAGATGTGTCAATGGTAATTTTCTCCCTAATTACAAGATATGAGATAACAAATGCAGATGTCATTTCCATCAGAACAGATTAATATGCTCTTATATACAATGCGTAAACATTTGCTACATGGGACAAGCTGACTCCAAAAGATGAGAGTAAAAGTCAGTTTCCAAGTCAGAAGTATTAGTGTTCACCCTGGGCAGGAAGGAAAAAGCCTGGGATTTTCTTTTTTAATTTCCTTTAATTCCAAATTCTCTGCCTCTCTTTAGCCCCTCCTCCATCTAGTGAGAAGGCAAAGGATGATTCCCATTATACACATGAAGTCATGCAAAACATTTCCATATTAGCCATGTTGCAAAAAAGTGTTTATATATTTGAGAAATGAGATCTTTATCAGAAAAACTTGCTATAACATTTTTTTTTACCAGCTTCCTGCTTTACTTCTAATTTTTTCTTCATTGGCTTAGTTTGTGCAAAACCTTTTTAATTTAATGTAATCAAAATTATCCATTTTAACTCTCACAAGAAAAATAAAGAAAATGAAAAATATGCTTCTATCTGTACTCAGAGTTCATCAGTTCTCTCTCTAAACATGGATATTATCTTTCATCATGAGTCCTTTGGGATTGTCTTGAGTGATTTTATTGATCAAGTCTTTCACAGTTGATTTTCATAACAATATTGCTTTTAGTGTGTACTATGTTCTTCAGGTTCTACTCCCTTCACTTTGCATCAGTTAATAAGTCTTCCCAGGTTTTTCTGATACCATCCCCTTCATCATTTCTTATAACACAATAGTATTCATCATATTCACATACCATAACTTATTCTACCATTCCGAATTCTTTGCCACCACAAAAGACCTGCACACATATTTTTGTACAAATGGGTTTCCTTTCGTTTTTCTTTGATCTTTTTGAGATATAGACCTAGCAGCAGTAATACTGGTTTAAAGGGTCTGCACAGTTTTATAGACCTTTGGGCACAGGTCCAATTGTACTCCAGAATGGTTGGACCAGTTCAGAACTCCACCAACAGTGCATTAGCATACCTATTTTTCTACCTCATCTCTAGTATTTGTCATTTTCCATTTCTGTTATGTTAGCCAATCTAGTAGAAAGTGAGGGGCTACTGCAGAGTTGTTTTAATTTGTACTTTGCTAATTATTAGTTATTTAGAGCATTTTTAAGTGATTTTAATAGTTTTAATTTTTTTCTGAAAGTTGCCTGTTTAAATCCTTTCACCATTTATCAATTGAGGAATAACTATTATTTTTATAAATTTGGCTTAATTTTTATATATTTGAGAAATGATATGTTTATGAGAAAAACTTGCTAGAACATTTTTAACAGCTTCCTGCTTTCCTTCTAATTTTTATTTCACTGGCTTGGTTTGTTCAAAACCCCTTTAATTTAATGTAATCAAAATTATCCATTTTACCTCCCACAATCTTCTCTACCTCTTGTTTTGTGATATCCCTTATCCACAGATCTGACAGGTAACCTTTTCTATGCTCCTCCAATTTGTTTATGATATCACCCTTTATGTCTAAATCATGTGCCCATTTTGTCCTTATCTTGGTATACTGTGTGAGATGTTGGTCTATGCCTCACTTCTGCTAGACAGCTTTCTAGTATTCCCAGCAGTTTTTGTTAATGTGAATATTAAAATTCTTTTTCATGTAACTGGGAAATATTTAATGAAATGAATAAAAATAAACTAAAAAATAAAGTAAGTATATTTCTTGAGATTTTGAATGTTTCTCTTTATTATCTGAATGATTTATATATATATGTATACATATATATTTGATTAATTATTGCTTTGTAGATATTTGAGCAATTAATAGTACCCCATGTGAATGGGTACTTAGATATTTAACATAATCCATAGCAGGCACTTTAAATAACTGCTAGTTGATGGACTGACTGAACTACACTGGCCTAAAAAGTCAAAATCAGCCTGGCTCATTGTTTTCCACAATCTCAAGCAGCTCACTCCTGCCAAAGCCCAACTTTTGAATGCCAGTGTTTGTAATGGAAATGCAAATTTAAGGATCTTTCCTACTCCTAGGCCCTTTGGTAGGCTTAAGAGACTCTAAGAACCTTTCTTGATTTGAAAATATACTCTGCCCCCTAATAGGCTGAATGTAGTCACATAGAGCCTGTGGCAGGAGGTTTGGTTTTCAGGAATGCCCACACCTTGTTGCTTTGTGATTGGACAGTGGGTCAAGAGAGTTGTGACATTCTCTGACCCAGGAGAAGGTCCTGATGTGAGCCTTTGCTTTGGGGCTCACTTTGAGAAGTGCTGTGTGATTTGACCAGATGAGACTCTGGGCAGCCGTTGAGAGTCCCCTGACTTTGAGAACCCAGATGTTGATGCTTCCCTCTCTGGTAACTGTGATTTGGTATTGATGTAATGGTTGGGCAGTTTTGAAGCCTGTCTACTTCATCTGTTTGTTTCTCTGTCTTGTAAGTTCTGTCTGTATACTTTGAAGTTCGAGGTGCTGACCTTTTCCCCCTGAACTAGGTAAATGATATATGTTTGATTAAAGTAAGATTGTTAGCTCATTTTGAGTTGCTTTCCTTTAGAAAAGCAGATCTAAGAACTTGTGTTGGCAGCCACCCTGGGGATGTTGGGGTGCTTGCTGCTACAGTGTTCTGTCCTGGATGTAGCTAGTTGTGAATCACACTGCACCGAGATCTCTGAGGAATCACAATGTGCAGCAAAGCAAAAGGTCATGCTAAACACAGAGCAGGCTAAATAGGTGACAGATGACCTTGGCAACAGAGAAGGCTATGAAGCCACTGGAAGGTGGGCCAGTCACCCAGAGGCAGGGCTAGATATGGGGGCTGGGCCTGAGGTAGGTTTACAAAGGGCCTAGAGGAGAGCAGCATGGGATGAGAAGTGTGGAAGGTTTGTCATCTGAATGTAGAAACCCCTAAATCCTAGAGGCCAGAAACAAAAAGAGACCATCAAGGGCACCAATGCAGGTGCCAGAGAGGGCGAGTGATTTGTTCAGAATCCCAAAGGTAGTAAGTGCTGGGACTGTAATTCAACTCTAGGCTCTTTCCCCACTTCAAAGATCAGCTCAGCTCCCTCAAAGAATCAAAGGCTAACAAAAGCTTGGTGTTAGTGCGGAAGATTTGTTTAGCACTTTTTAGAACTTATAACCTTATTCAATGATGAGCAGATATTATCATTCAGATTGGGCAGTGAGGGAACTGAGACTCAGAAAGGCTAAGTGACTTACCTAAGGCCACACAGTTAGTCATAGACAAGGCAATGACAAGAACTTGCGACTTGGCACCAGTCATCTTCTATTATACATGACCAAGGGTTTTGCATGGGGGGGGGTGGAGTCTATGATTTTTTTTTGATAACTGTATTTCAATGTAAGTGATTTCCTTTGTAATTCCGTGGATTTTATTTTGTGCAGTATTCTGAGAAGGCATCCTGAAGCTTAACAAGATGGTGGCCAAAGGGGTCTCTAAACATCCCAAAGGATAAGATCCCTCGTGACTAGATAGTTTCTTTGTTTACAGAATTTGGTCAAATCAGGCTGTAGCCAGGAGTCCATAGGAATATATGCATTTATCCACCAGTCTGAGCAAAGGGGAGAAAATGATAACTTTAAATTTTCATGGAGCAACTTTGTCCAGAAAAACTGATCCCAACTACTAGCAGGCCATGCCGCCCCTTGGGAATATAATTATCAAAGACTTTGCCCTGGGTACTGGCATCTGCATGAAGCTGCTGCATTGCCCCTCCCCTGGCCATTCCCTCTCCGAGGTGGCACTGCCTCATGGGATAACCATGAGCAGTGTACCAGCAATGGTGGCCCATCAATGTGGTGCCCTTCTCTCAGAGCCTGCATTTCCACTGGGATTACATCTAGAGTCAGGCTCATTGATGCCTGTACTTAGCTTTTCCCCAACTGTCTTTGCAAGGGTGACAAGGTTGCTCGTGATTACACTGTTGCCTCTAAAACCTCTCTTCACTCTAGCCTGGGACATCTCATCAGCCTTTGATCCTTCTAAGTGGTCTCACACGACTAGGCCAGCCTACTGGCTTAAAACCAGAACTACCTTTAATGCCCAGCAAGGTCTGCCACAGGCCACCACACTCAGTACTCCCCAGCATGCAGTGCCCTCCTCCTCACTAGGGGGAGCTCTGGACTGTTCCCTGAATTGGAGCAGATATTCCTTGAGTACCTCCTTTGTGAAAGGCCTATGAGTAACACAAAAGGAATTTCATGCTCCCTGTCCTGGCTTATAATCTAGTAGCCCCTAGGACTTCAAGGAGCCAGTGGCTTGGGGGGGATTACAAGCAATGCTGAGTTTTTCCTTCATTAGACTAAAGGTTCATCTGTGTGTCAAAAAGTGTGTATGTGTGTGTGTGTGCGTGTGCATATGTGTGTGTGAGGGTGTGTGTATATGTATGTATCTATGTGTGTGTGTGTGACACCTTTGTCTAGTAAACTCTAGGGACTCATTCTCAGAATAATGTTTTTAAATGCATAAAATACCTCACAGGATTACAAAGGAAACCAATTATTTTGATATATAATGTTCAAAAATGTTTTTATAGTTCTCAAATATAGATAGCAAAATGTATTCTAAGCAAGTTCACAGCCCCCAAGTTAAGGACCCCTCACTCAGTCTAGTCTTGTTCACAAAGGAGGCCTCTAGCTACCTCAGAAAACTGACTGAAAGTCTGCTTGCCCTGGGCCTGTCTGATCTCAGTCTGGCCTGAGGTCAAAGGGTCAGGGTGGCCAGCTTCTCTCAGTCCATCTGGCCCCACCCTAAGGAAAGCAGCAGGACCCCTTGGAAGCCTGCCAAACTGAACTTCAGTGATCTCAGGTCCGGTATCAGGACAGATAGATCTTAGGGGCTGAAAGGCTACCTTGGAAAGGGAAGATGAGAGGTCCAGGAAATTTCCATTTGAATGTGTTAATTGGCTGTAATGTACCATCAAGGCAGGGTGAAGGAAAAGGAGCAGTCCTCACAGCCTCACTTGAAGGCAAGAAGATTCCGCCAATGCTATTTTCTGTCAGATTGGGTTAGAGTGAAGCCACTGGGTTTTAATGAAGGCAGTAACTGACAAACTTATTAAAATTGACTAGAATTCATCCTGGGCCACTAGTTCTGGCTTCTGTTACAAATATTTCATGAATTTCAGCATTGTGCCAGATAACAACCTAAATGCATTCTCTGAAATTACTCCTATCACATCATTTGCTTGAAATGTTTGTCGGCATCTGATGAACTCTAGCCTTTCCCCAAATATTTTTTTCTTGAATTGTAATAAATTAGAGGGACTGCTGCTAAATGGGAAGCGGCAGCTACAGTGTTCTTTACCAGCACAAAGGCTGCTGAGCCAAATAGCAAGCTTGGGAGGGAAGGCAAAACTACCATCGCCATTTTCCAAATGCAGGTAATGGGATTTTGCTAAGGCCAAGATAACTCTGAGAACCCAACGGGTCAAATGACAAAGCCTGCTGTGATCTTCACCTGCAAGCTCAGACAACCCAGTTCTCACTGAAATTCTGCCACTGGGAGCCCCTGAGCAAGTGCAGTACAGTGGAAAGACTGTTGCCTTGAATCCCACCTTTGACACATACATCATATGTGTCTAAACTTGGGCAGGTCTCTTAATTCCCCTGTGCCTCAGTTTCCTCATCTGTAAAATAAGAGAGCTAGATTGCAAGCTATGCTGGCTGACCCCTCAGGTCCCTGGGATGCTCATGAGCATTACCTGGAAGGGGCTTGGGCCAAGTACTATGTAGTCTATTTTGTACCCATTCTTGCCACCTTCTCTGCCTCCTTCCTTCCTCCCTGGCACAAGGACTTTTTGAGCCATTCATTCAACAAAGATTATTTGTACAGCCCTCAGCTCCATGCCTAGAACATGCATACTGGATCTTAATAGAAGTGGGGGCAGAGAGAAAGATTCAAATGAGAGAAATTTGACCCACAGAGATATGACTAGGACAGGAAGACCGAGTCTCTCTCCTAACAACACTGAAACAACTGGAGCTTAGTGGCCCATTTGGCAACCAGTCTATAAACAAGCCCAACGGCCTACTGACTGGGCTGTCTCAGGGCCTCTGAAGGGGAAGGACAGGGTCCTTCATCTGTTAATGCCTCCCACTTACAATTTCCTTCACTCACTCTGTATATAGCTTGCATAGACCTAGATATTTATCTTCTCTTGCAGGGAGCTTACTCTCTAAAAGTTAAGGGACCCTGAATGTGTTCTACTCCTCTTCCCTCACTCTAGCCCAGGATACCACAAGCCAATTACTAAAATGTTTTTCCTCTCTCCCACCTACCCTGAGTAGATTTCCAAATCTATTTTGTTTGACTAGGGTTTTATTTTTCTTTGCTTTTCTTAAATTACAAATACTTCTTTCTCGGTAGCCTGCTTCAGTGTCTGTCCTTTCAAATCATCCTTGTTCACTGCAGTGATCAGAACTCTTTCAAAGTTGCTCATTTTTGCACTGTTGTTCCTGTATAAATTGTTCTCTGGTTCTACTCACTTTGCTCTGCCTTAGTTCATACAAGTCTCTCCTGGTGATGAACTGTTAAACATGAAGAAATCGATATGGACTGGGGAGTTATCTAAAAACATAATTGTGGATGCACAGGGAGCTTACCAACCAACTTAGATGAATACAAAAAAAAAAAAGATGTATGACAGAGAGAAGCAAGGACAGGGAACAAAAGAGGAAGAGAAAAGCATGGCAAGATCCTAGAAGGATAGTTTCTCAAGCAGTAAAAGGCTGAATGAGCTGAAGCTGGAAAAGACAGCTAAGGTTAAGAAAAAAGTACTTTTAGAATAGCTTTGAGAAAAGGGGAGGGTCAGAGAAAGGATTGGATGACTATGGGATGGCAGAGAAGGCAGACTTGCTTGACTTTTAATTTGCTTTCTGTTTTCTCTGCTAAGGAAAATGATTGTTAAACTGGAAAGGTCAGAAAAACCAGAGAGTGCTGCTAAGAGGGAGCTGATATCAGAGAAAAGGGGGAAGATACTGAGAGTCCTCCTATCTGCCCTTGATGAGCTCAAGTCACTAGGTCCAAAGGTCCATTGGGTCCTGAAACAATAAGCAAATGTGATGGCTGTGGAATGATGACTAGCGATATTTGAAATCATGGAGAATGAGATAAGTATCACAGGACTGAAGAACCCATAATGTCTTAATTTTCAAAAAAAGGGAAGAGTACAATCCACTAATTATAGGTCAGTGACCTTAATTCAATTCTTCACAACATTAATTTTACAGCAGTGGAGTGACCATGAAGACAAAGACACCACTGGGTCATATGTGGTGCCTAAAGAACAGGTCCTACAACTACTCTCATTGCCATGGCTTGACAAGGTTACTAGACAGGGAGATCTAAACAATACAGCCTAGACATTGTAGAGAGAACTTATCTGAATGTTAACAAAGCATGGGACAAAGTCCCTTGTGTTTCTTTTAGGAAAATATGGAGATATGTGGGCTAGACAATACCATAGATAGGTGGCTTTGGAACCTCTTAAATGACTGGACTCGATGGACATACATTAATGGTTTGAGGTCCATTTAGAAAGAGGTTCTCAGTAGAGTGACCCAGGGAGCCGGACTTGACCATATGTTGTTTAATGCTTTTATTAGTTTTCCCAATTGACAAAGTCAAATGATATGAACAGGCAGTTTTCTGAAGAATAAATTAAAACTATCAATAGTCCTTTGAAAAAATGCCCTAAAAACCATTGATTAGAGACATGCAAACTAGAACAACTCTAAGGAACTGCCTCATGCCTATCACATTGGTCAATATGATGGAAAAGGAAAAAGACAAATGTGGAGGGGATCTGGGAAAATGGGGCCCTAATGCCCTGTTGGTAGAGCTCTGAACTAGTCCAACCATTCTAGAGAACAATTTGGAACTATGTCCAAAGGGCTATAAAACCATGCATACTCTTTGACCCAACATAATATGACTAGGTCCGTATCCAAAAGAGATCAAAGAAAAGGGGAAATATCTCTTTGTACAAACATATTTATAGCAGCTCTTTTTCTGATGGCAAAGAATTGGAAACGGAGGAGATGCCCATCAACTGGGGAATGATTGAAAAAGTAGTGGTAGGGGCGGCTAGGTGGCGCAGTGAATAGAGCGCCGGCCCTGGAGTCAGAAGGACCTGAGTTCGGAGCTGGCCTCCGACACTTAATCCACACAAACAAAAAAACCTAGCCGTGTGACCTTGGGCAAGTTACTTAACCCCAATTGCCCTAAAAAAAGGGGCGGCTAGGCGGCGCAGTGAGTAAGAGTACCGGCCTCGGAGTTGGGATGACCCGAGATCAGATCCGGCCTCAGAAAATGAGCACCCACGCATAAATAATGACTAGCCGTGTAACCTTGAGCAAGTTACTTAACCCCAATTGCTTAAAAAAAAAAAAAAAAAGAAAAAGTAGTGGTATATGATTGTGATGGAATACTATTGTACTATGAGAAATGATGAGCAGGATGGTTTCAGGAAAACCTGGGAAGACATATGAAATCATGCAAAATGAAGTGAATAGAACCAAGAGAACAATGTACCCAGTAAAAGCAAGATTGTAATGATACCAACTGGGAAAGGCTTAGTGACTCTGATCAGTGCAATGATTTAATACATTTCCAAAGAACTCATGATGAAAAATGCACTCCATCTCCAGAAAGAGAACTGATGAAACTGGAGTCTACGTTTTTCCCTTGCTTTTTTGGAACATGGCTAATATGGAAGTATGTTTTGGATGATTTCACACATATAATTGATAACACATTCCTTGCCTTCCCATTTGTGGAGGTGGGACTGGACAGAAGGATAGAATTTGGAACTCATTTTTTAAAAAAATGAATGTTAAAAATCCGTAATAAATGAAAACCACTTTATTTGGATAAAGGAATAAATGGCATATCTCTCAAAGGAGCAGATGACACAAAGCTGCAAGTGAAAAATAACACACTGGATGATGGAGTCAAAATCCCAAATGGCTGGAAGAGTTAATCAAATTGAATAAGATGGAATTAAGTAGTACTAAAGGGTTCAAAGATCAACTTTAATATTATACACATTATAATATATTGCCAATATAGAATTATATGATGTTCTAATATAATATTATGTATTATGATATATAATATTATAAGTATATAATCTTAATGTATAGAAGATAGGGGAAACATGACAGAAAAGCAGGTCACCTGGGTGCTTTTGGTGGATTGTAAAGTCTATATGAGGGCGGTTAGGTGGTGCTGCAGTGGATAGAGCACTGGGCCTAGAGTCAGGGAGACTCCTCTTCTGAGTTCAAATTCAGCCTATTTACTAGCTGTGTGACCCTAGACAAATCACTTCACCCTGTTTGCTTAGGTTTCCTCATCTATAAAAGGAAAGATAGCAATGGCAAACTACTCTAGTATATTTGTCAAAAAAAATCCAAAATGGGGTCTCGAAGAGTCAGACGTGACTGAAAACAACCAATGCCAACAACAAAGTTGCGGAGGAGCCAATACTATGGCATGACAGCCACCAAAGCTCCAAGGGCCTTAGGCTGTGTTCCAAGCAGCATAGTATTCTGAGCTAGGGAGGTAAGCGGGCCTCTCTCTTGTGCCCTGCTCAACCATCTCAGAACTCTGATTTTCAGTTGTCAGCACATTTTAGGAAGATGATGAAGAAACTGAAGAGCATCCAGAGACTAGAAACCAGGATCCTGGAGCAGAGATCCCAGGTTAGAAGGGAGTCAGGGATCCTCATGTTACTGATGAATAAACTTAGGTTCATTGAGATGATATGATTGCCACAGGTCAGGCATTTAGGAAGTGAGTCAGGATTTGAATCTAATTCCATAGCTCTTCCTTGATATGCTGCCCCTTTGGACAGGGAAGATGAAGGGCCTCGTTGGTATGTAACCTGAAGATGCTTGGAAGGAACTGGGTGTGCCTGCTCAGAAGAGAAGGTTGAAGGCGGTATGCCAGTTGTCTTTAAGGAAATGAAGGGCTGTTGTGTGGAAGAGGGCTTAGTCTTGGCCTTCTTTGCCAGAGAGGGCAGAAGAAATAGGTGGAAGAAATAGGTACAGAGGCAGGTTTAGGCTTGATGCCTAACAGTTGGAGCTACTATACCTTGGGGGTAGCAAGAGGTGCCTTTTGAGGGGAGTTTGATATTCTCGGATATCTTCTCCTCTGCCCACAGGTAAGGCAGCTTGGTTCACAATGGGATGCTTCTGGTCTGAGCCAGTAACAAAGTTTGAAATAATCACGCTTCCAAAGTCTTCACAAAGAAAATCATTTTGTCCCTGAGGGAAGAGATAGAGATCTTCATCTCTTCACTAACAATCACATTCTGCCTCCTGGCCCCTGGACTGGGTATTTTCAGATCGATACAGTTTAGTCAGGGTCAAAGGAGGGGGAGAAAAGCAATGTTTGGCAATTGAGCCCAAATAACCAGAAAAAAAAAGACAATTCAGTTAGCTACAGACATGGAGAGGGCCTCCGGCAGCTGAGGTCTTGGGAAAGCAGAAAAATAGCAAAATCAGACAGATTGTATCAGTAGAGATAGAAAATGGATATAAACCGATTTCTATTTTCCCTGGAAGGTTTGAATGGAGTAAGTCGATGTGACTGTAGAAATGATCGATTCTGCTCATCTAGAGACAGGCATGAGTTAAATTTCAAGTGACAACAGCACCATTCACTAAGCAGTAGGAACTGAGAGATTTGGGACAAATTGGATTGAAAAACCACAGGGAGCATGACCCAGGACAATGAGCTGGGGCCTATGTGAACTGACCCATGTGTTTTGCAGAGACCCTTAAGACTGGCTCCTGATGTCTTGAAATCTGATCATACACCACAATTTAGCCTCTGTTGGTCTTTGCAGTTATTTACTCAATTGGAGTCCCTGGTCTTCACAGGCCTTCATAATTAGATCCATCAAGCCCTCTGACATCTCTCACCTGACCAGGGGCCCTTTGTTTCAGGCATGCAGTTCTCCTTGTCTGAAACACAGACATGCTACCCAAATGACCAAGAGTTCATGTTCATTTTGACTTCTAAAGGTCCAGTGATGGGCTGTGTATCCGTTATCTGAGGACCATGCTGGATAGGCTTCAGTACCAGGTTGGCTATGGGGTGATCCCATTCATTGATTTATTCATTTTTGCCACAGAAACTCTCATTCTCTCTTGGACCATCTTCCAAGTTTTAGAGGGGTGGTGACCTCGAGGTTCTGGAATGTCTTTCCCTGATTCCTAGCAGTGAGATCCCATAGAACTGACACACTTAACACTTATGGACTTGGCTTAGGCTCTGACACAACAAATGAAGGGAACACACACCTTTAAGCTAAGCATATAAAGAGATAAGGATCTGAGTCAGTCAGTTAACATGGATTAAATACCTATTATGTGTCAGGCACTTTGTTAAGTACTGGGGATAAAAAAAGGTAAGAGACAGTTCCTACCCTACAGGAATTCATAATCTAATGTTGGAAACAAGAAGCAAACAAATATGTACAAACAAGCTATATATAGTTTAAATAAGAAATAATTAACAGAGGGGAGGCCCTACGTTTTGGAGGGACTGGGAAAGGCTTCCTGTAGAAGGCTGGAGTTTAGTTGAGGAGAAAGAGAGAGAGAGAGAGAGAGAGAGAGAGAGAGAGAGAGAGAGAGAGAGAGACAGAGAGAGACAGAGAGAGACAGAGAGACAGAGACAGAGAGACAGAGAGAGAGAGAGAGACAGAGAGACAGACAGATAGAGAGACAGACAGACAGAGAGAGACAGAGAGACAGAGGGAGACAGAGAGAAGAGAGTCCAAGTGCATGTGAGAGCACTCATTCCAGGTGTGAGGGATGGATTGGAGTGGAGAGAGATTTGTGACAGGCAGGCCCCCTCCCCTAGAAACTACTGCAATAGTCCAGGTATGAAGTGATGAGGGCCTGCACCTGGGAGGTGACAATATCAAAAGGGACATATTTGAGAGATGTTGCACAAAGGAACTTTCTAGGTCTTGACAACAGCTTGGACATGGGAGAGAGTTTCTGAGGAGGGATGGAAAGGTTTGGTGAGTAGAACAGTGAATTCATTGGAGAGAGGTTAAAGGATTGCCTTGCAGCATTGAGGGCCCAGTTGAGGTTACATACTAAAAATTCATCATCAACTCAACCAGCATGGTTTCCTGATTTTCTCCACCTCCATTCAGCGGCACATGAGTAGGAGTGAAGAGAGTAGATGGTGGCAGGGATACAATGCTGAGGCTTGGCAGAACAAGATCTGTGCTATGATATAGAGGGAAGGGACTCGAGAAGATGACAATGTAGACTTAAAACAGTTCACCAGGGTGTCAAGACAGGGAAAGAAGGAGAGTGGAGCTAGTGCTGAGGTGATGGCCTAGAAGAGAAATAAGGGATAGAGGGACTGGAACTCACACTGTGGTCAGAGAATAGGGTTTAGTTTTAGAAAGCAAAAGAAGTAGGATAGCAATAAATTATGATCAGAGAAGGGAATTTCAGAATTCATGAACATGGAGGTGGTGCATTGGTGGCTGATGGCAAGAACAAGGGCATGACCATCTTTGTGTATGACTGGTTAAAGTAGAAAAGTAGTAGGTTATTAACCATGAGTAAGTTGAAGAACTGGGAGGTTTTCCTGTTAAAGGAAGTGTCAAAATGGGTCAAAGTCTCCTAGTATGAGGACAGAAGAGGAGAGAAAGACTGGGATACAGGCAATGAGCTCATTGAAAAAGTAAGAGGAATGTCTGGGAGATTAGTAGACAATAGTTACCATCATTTTGGTAGAGTGGTAGGTATGGACTAAGTGAAATTCCTGAATGATAGTGGTAGGGAGACAATCCAGAAGTGGCTATGGGGAACAAGGAGCAACCCCACCTTGATAATAAACTTGAAAGGAACTAGTAAAAAGTGCACCAGAGTTGGAAAGGTAGGCCAAGGAGGCTAATTTAAGAGGAAAGTAAGTTTACTGCCTAGATAGCAGACATTTCAGAGAATACCATGGAAGGAGTGAGTAGCTTAGTGGTGAGGCTTTGGATGGATGTTTATGGAGAATGGGAAGAAGGAATTAGGCAGTGGGGAACAGGGATGGAGTCTGAAAGGTCATCTCCAGGTTTTCAGCATCACTGGGATAGGGTATGGCAAGGGAATACTTTGTTTATCATTAAGGGAGAATTTAAATAGATTTACAATATCTTAAGGGTTTGGACCTTAGGGTACAGTCCTTTCATAGCCTTGGGAAGGTCAGGTGGGGGAGAAAATACTTGGAACCAATGGAATAGTGTTATTTTCTTTCCCCCAAAAGGTAGGAGACCATGCTAGAAACCCCCACAGAGGTTAGGGGCCAGGCAGGAGACTTGAGTAGCTGTGATGAAATGATTGGAATGTTACCCTTTTCCCTTACCATAGCATTAGGAGACTGCAGTGGAGGGGGTGGAGCCAAGATGGTGGAATAGAAACAGGACTTCAGAGGGGCTCCCGCTTCTACCTCCTCCAACACATGTAAAAAATAACTCTAAACAAACTTTAGAGCTACAAAACCCACAAAGTGGCAGAGAGAAACTAACCTCCCGTTGAAGACAGCCCAGCTGGCCAGCAGGAAGGGTCCAACTCAGCACACTGGGAGCCAAACCCAGCCCCACATGAGTCTGTGGTTTTAGCCTCAGGGTAGCCTGACCAGCTGAAGCTAGAGGGACATTGGGAGAGTGAACCACCAGCAGCTGTGGCAGTTTCCAGAATCATTAACCCATAAATGCCAAAGACAAATTGAGAGTTCAGTGGACTTTGAGAACAGGGAGTCCAGGAGCAGGGTCTGGCCTCTGCCCCTGGGGCAAGAAGCCACTGAGGCGCTGTGGCTGCTGCCCTGTGGCTGCTTTACAACTCTTGACCTGCAGATTGTAGGGGGACCAAGCGACCAGTCTAATTGCTCTTGCTTTAACCTGCTTGGATCTGGATCCCTGACCTGGGTGGAGGTCCTGGGGTACGTGACCAATATGCCAGAGCCAGTAGAGGCTTCTGAAAGGGCACCCAACTAATAGCTCCAGCAGCTGTGAAAACCCCAGTTATTTGGAACAAAGCTATACTCTCTGAAAGCCAAGTTCTATGGTGGCAAAAAGCTCAAGAGTCAAGTGGTCGAGTGGCAACATGAGCAAGCAGGGGAAGTGGGGCAAGCACAGTGGTCCAATTTTGGATTCGTTTTTTTGGGGGAAAAGGATCAAGGCATGGAGCAGGAGGAAGACAATGAAGTTAGAACTCCTGCACCAAAAGCTTCCAAGAAAAATATGAGCTGGTTATAGGTCATAGAGAAACTTAAGAAGAATTTTGAAAACCAAATAAGAGAAGTGGAGGAAAAACTGAGAAGAGAAATGAGAATAATGCAAGAAAATCATGAAGAGGGAGTCAACAACCTGAATGAAGAAGATAACACCTTAAAAATAGACTAACTCGGGGCGGAGCCAAGATGGCGGAGTAGAAACAGCTCATCCAAGCCACTCTGCCGCCAGATTCCCCCCAAACTATGTAAAAGGGGACTCTGAACAACTTCTGGAGCCCCAGCACTCACAGAACAACACAGAGAAGCTAACCTCCCGCTGAGGACAGCCCAGCAGCCCTGCAGGAAGGACCAGCGCAGCACTCTGGGAGCCGGCAGCATGCAGTGAGCAGAGCGCGGCAGAGCCCAGGTCCCCGTGAGCCGAGGTTGTAGCCCCAGGGTGGCAGGGCCAGCAGCCGGCCAGAGAGACCCCAGAACACCAGCAGCTATGGCTACTCCATAATTATCAACATAGACATGCCTAGGACAAAGTAAGAGGTTAGTGCCCTATGGACTTTGGGACCAGTATTTGGGAAATGCATTGGCTCCCTCCCCTGGGGGCTAGAAGCCACTGAGGAGACACACCATTTTGTAGTTTTCAGATGCAGCTCCAGCTCCTGGCCTGTGAACTGTAGGGAGATCCAGCGATCAGTCTTGGGGGGTAATTGCTTTTGCTTTAACATCCCTAGATCTGGATTGTGATCTAGGGTGGAAGTTGTGGGTGGGTTTACAGCTTGCCAGAAACGGAAGTTGCCCCCCACACATTTGGGATGAAAATTCCTTTATCTGGCCTTAAAGCCATAGTGTGGCAACAAGCCCAAAAGTCAAGTAATAAGTGGCAACATGCCAAGGCAAAGGAAACAGAAAAATGGAACCCTAGATGCCTATTTTGGGAGCATAGAATTGGAAAAGGACTGTTTGGCCAGAAGTCCTGCTCCAAAAGCCCCAGGGGAAAACATGAGCGGGTTGCAGGCCACAGAGGACCTTAAGAAGGACTTTAAAAATCAAATAAGAGAAGTGGAGGAAAAATTGGAAAGAGAAATGAGAAGGATGCAGGAAAAGTATGAAATGAGGGTCAACAGCCTGAATGAGGAAAACAACACCTTAAAAAATAGACTAACTCAAATGGCAAAGGAGGCCCAAAAGGGCGATGAGGAGAAGAATGCCTTAAAAAGTCGAATTTGCCAGATGGAAAAAGAATCTCAAAAGCTCACTGAGGAGATTCATTCCTTCAGAGTTAGACTGGAGCAAATGGAAGCTAATGACTTTATGAGAAATCAAGATGCTGCTAAGCAGATCCAAACAAATGAAAAATTAGAAGGCAATGTGAAATATCTCATGGGAAAAACCACTGACCTGGAAAATAGATCCAGGAGAGACAATTTTAAAATTATTGTACTACCTGAAAGCCATGATCAAAGAAAGAACCTAGAAATCACCCTTCAAGAAATTCTCAAGGAAAATTGCCCTGATGTTTTAGATCCAGAGGGCAAAATAGAGGTTGAAAGAATCCACAGATCACCTCCTGAAAAAGATCCCAAAAGAAAACTCCCAGGAATATTATAGCCAGGTTCCAGAATCCCCAGATCATGGAGAAAATACTACAAGCAGCCAGGAAGAAACAATTTCAATATTGTGGAAACACAATCAGAATAGCCCAGGACCTGGCAGCTTCTACACTGAGGGATCGAAGGGCATGGAATATGATATTCTAGAGGGCAAAAGAACTGGGAATGAACCCAAGGGTCACCTACCCAGCAAAACTGAGTATTTTGTTTCAGGGGAAAAATATGGTCATTCAGTGGAATAGAGGACTTTCAAGCATTCTTGAGGAAAAAACCAGAGTTGAATAGAAAATTTGACATCCAGACACAAGAAGCAAGAGATGCCTGAGAAGGTAATCAGGGAAAAGAAATCAAAAGGAACTTATCAAAGCTGAACTATTTACATTCCTATATGGAAAAACAATAACTGTGACTGATGAAATCTTTCTCAGTATGAAAACAATGGAAGAAGGGTGTATGGTCATATGAATACATATGTGAATGTGTGTATATATGTTTACAGTTATATATGGATAGAGGGCATAGGTTGAATTTGTTGGGAAGGGAGAATACTCAAGGATGAAATTATGAGGTGAGAGAGGAAAGTGGCAAGAGGAGATGGGGAGAGACAGGGTAGGGTAAACTATCCCATGTAGAAGAAGCAAGGGGAAGTGGTTGCAAGGGAGGGGGAGAATAAGAAGGCTAAAAAGGCAAAACCACATTCACATTGAATTTGGTTCAGGGAGAGAATGACATATATACTAAATGGGATATCTCAACCTGCAGCAGGATAGGGGGAAGTGGGATGAGAGGAGGGATGATGGATGGGAGGGCATCCTTGGGGGGAGGGGAGGTTGGAAGTACCCACTATAGAAGAGGGACAGGATCATGCAGGGAATGGACCAGGTGGGGGGTGGGATGAGTGGGAGGGAATTATAAGCAGCCTTGTACAATATATCTAATATGTTAATGTTTTGCATAGCTAGACATGTACAACATATACTGAATTACTTATCTCCCCAGAGGGAATGGGTAACAAGGGAGGAAGGAAATGGATCTGAAATACGAGGTCTTAACATTAAATGTTTCAAATATATATAAATACTAAAAATTTTTTTAAAAAAATAAAAAAATAGACTAACTCAAATGGCAAAAGAGGCTCAAAAAGCCAATGAGGAGAAGAATGCCTTAAAAAGCCAAATTTGCCAGATGGGAAAAGAATCTCAAAAGCTCTCTGAAGAGAATCATTCCTTCAGAATTAGATTGGAGCAAATGAAAGCTAGTGACTTTATGAGAAATCAAGATACTGTTAAACAGATCCAAACAAATGAAAGAATAGAAGGCAATGTGAAATATCTCATAGGAAAAACCACTGACCTGGAAAATAGATCCAGGAGAGACAATCTAAAAATTATTGGATTACCTCAAAGCCATGATCAGAGAAAGAACCTAGAAATCATCCTCCAAGAAATTCTCAAGGAAAACTGCCTTTGATATTTTAGAACCAGAGGGCAAAATAGAGGTTGAAAGAATCCACTCATCACCTCCTGAAAAAGATCCCAAAAACAAAACTCCCAGGAATACTATAGCCAGGTTCTGGAGTTCCCAGGTCAAGGAGAAAATATTACAAGCAGCCAGGAAGATACAATTTGAATATTGTGGAAACACAACAGGATAACACAGGATCTGCAGCTTCAACACTGAGTGATCAACGGGCTTGGAATATGATATTCTGGAGGTAAAAGAAGCTGGGATATAAACCAAGCATCACCCACCCAGCAAAACTGAATATCATGTTTCAGGGGAAAATATGGTCATT
Organism: Gymnobelideus leadbeateri; assembly: GCA_011680675.1. Classification (NCBI taxonomy): domain Eukaryota; kingdom Metazoa; phylum Chordata; class Mammalia; order Diprotodontia; family Petauridae; genus Gymnobelideus; species Gymnobelideus leadbeateri. The sequence goes on along the minus strand of WOXC01010858.1, from coordinate 294,678 downwards.
CAATGGAATAGAGGACTTTCCAGCATTCGTGATGAAAAAACCAGAGTTGAATAGAAAATCTGACATTTGGGGCGGCTAGGTGGCACAGTGAGTAGAGTGCCGGCCTTGGAGTCAGAAGGACCTGAGTTTGGATCCGGCCTCCGACACTTAACACACACAAACAAAAACCTAGCCGTGTGACCTTGGGTAAGTTACTTAACCCCAATTGCCCTCCAAAAAGAAAAAAAAGAAAATCTGACATTCAGATACAAGAAGCAAAAGAAGCATGAGAAGGTAAACAGGGAAAAGAAATCATAAGGAACTTATCAAAGTTGGATTATTTACATTCCTACATGGGAAAACGATGGTTATAACTTATGAAACTTTTCTCAGTATAAGAATAGTTGAATAGAAATATGTGTGTGTGGGTGGCTAGGTGACGCAGTGAGTAGAGCATTGGCCCTGGAGTCAGAAGGACCTGAGTTCGGATCCGGCCTCCAACACTTAACACACACAAACAAAAACCTAGCCATGTGACCTTGGGCAAGTTACTTAACCCCAATTGCCCTCCAAAAAGCAAAAAAAAAAAAAAGAAATGTGTGTGTGTGTGTGTGTGTGTGTGTGTGTGTGTGTGTGTGTGTGTGTGTAGGGGAAAGATGGGTAGAAAATTTGTAACTCACAATCTTGTGGAATTGAATGATATAAACTAAAATAAACATAAAATTTAATTATAAAAAAGAGACTGCATTGGTTCTTTAGAGGGAGGCTGGAGACCAGGTTGGAAATATGTGGGGCTATAGTCTGCAAGTTGGCTATTGAGGCCAAGCTGTACCTGCCCTCATGAACATCTCCAGTCAGTGGTCATCCAGGCTCTGCTTGAACACCTCCAGTGAGGAGGTACCTGCTCCCTCCCAAGGCAGTTTTTGGCTAGTCCTGGTCACCAGGACATTCTTCTTTACACTGAGCTGAAATCTGGCTGCCTGAAATTTTCACCTTCTGCTCCCAGACAGAGGCTTCTGTAAAAGAGCCTTTCAAATCCTTGAAGCTATCTATTATGCTCCTCCTCTTCTCTAAAGTAAACATCCCAGGTTCTTTAGCCATTTTCATTTGCCATGATCTTGAGGTCATTTTCCATCATGGTTGCCTTAGTCTTGGCAGTGCCCAAAGGAAATAGACCAAGAAATTATTTCTAGGGAAAGTGTAGTCAGGCCCCATCAAGGTTGGAGCCTGGACTGTGCTATAGATACTAGTGGGCACTGTGCATGGGCAGGGCATGACTGGGCACTGTGCATGGGCAGAGTACCTCCCTGGACTCTTAATTGTTCACCAAATGGTACCATTTTCTCAGTATGCTGGCACTGTCAAACATGAGGACATGTTAGTTCCCATTAATGGTAACAATATTGGAGGAAGAAAGGACAGTAATATATGCTCACAATTCCTCTCCATATGCCTCAGCCTTCTCCCACAGCACATGCTTTTGTTCTCTCCATTTTCCATGGAGGCTTTTCCACTTTCAACCCCACTTGTCCAATTTGTACCTGTTCTTCAAGGCCCAACTCCAAAATCTCCCCTTCTGTGAGCCTTCCCTGATCCCCTTTGCTAGACAAAATGTCTCCTCCCTCTGGATTTCCATAGCACTTGGTACTTGTCATTTGGTATATCCACTTGTTGCCTTGTGTCATAACTGTGTGTGTTCGTGTCTTTGCCCCTTCTTATGAACTCCTATGAACTCCATAAAGCTAGGAGATGCTCAGTGTCTTCTATTCTTACTCAGAGCATCACACAGTGATAAATACATAGCAGGCAGTCATTATACACTGTCTGAATGGGCAAATGACTAAATGAATAAGTATTTGTCCTAAGGGCTCAAAATCCTCAGGAAATAGATGTTACTATATTACAGAAAGGCAGTTAGGTGGGGCAGTGGCTAGAGCACTGGGTCTGGAGTCAGGAAGACCTGAGGTCAAATCCATACCCAGACACTTACTAGCTGTGTGACCCTGGGCAAGTCACTTTCACCCTGTTGGACCCAGTTTCCTCACCTGTCAAATGAGAAGGAAATGGCAAACCACTCTAGTATTTTTACCAAGAAAACCCCAAATGGGTGTCACCAAGAGTCAGACATGACGAAACAACAACAAAATCTTGCAGAAAGGGATGGCTAGTAGTTTAGCTGAACTTATCTTAGACTTCAGAATTTAAATGTAATTCAGAAACATTGATATTATAGGGTTAAAGACTTAGAACCAGAGGTCATCTAGCATAAATTCCTTCATTTTATACTTGAGGAAAAGGAGACCTAGAAAAGGATAATGACTTGTCCAAGGTCACAGAGGTAGTAAATGACAGTTTCAAGATTGGAACACTGGTCCTCTATCTCCATATACAATACTCTTTCCATTGCTTTAATGAAAACTCTGTGTAATTCTATACTAAAGCAGATAATTGGGAAACTTGGTATCTATGTTCCAACTTCAAGCATGGAGTATTTCCTTCAATTCTACTCCATTACTTCATTTCTTTTCCCATCATCATTTTATTTCAGACATTTCCTACTAATATAATGTCCACTCTCTTTGTGGGCAAATCACAGATCCTGTTTCTCTATATGTAAAATGGGGGTGATAACATTCATAATAACTACCCGGCGGGGTCGGTCTATCCATATGTCAAATGAGTTAGTGCGTATAAAATTTCAGCCTTCACAGAAATGCTAGTTATTATTAAAATAGCAAAAATAACCTCATCTTGTTCAAGAGAGTTCAGATAGAAGCAGTTCTGGGATAAGTCACTACACTGTTGTTATTCTTTGCAATTTCATGTTCAAGGGATGAGTGCACGGGTAGATAAATGAACTGCCTTATGTGGCTGGATAAAAAGCCTTAGGATGTAAGCTCATCTTTTGTTGGATCACTGCAAATATCCTTGGTACAACTCTGGAAGTAGGCAGGATAACTGGGATGACACAGACCTCAGGGGGGTCCCACATAACTGGGGGGAGGTAGCGCTCTGTATTTTGAAAGTTTTCCTTGCATGCAGCTAGGAGATTATGGGAATTGTATAGGGTGACATCTATTGAAAACATCCTTCTTAAGTTGTATGGATCAGGGTTATATCTGGGTGGTTGGGTGTACCTGTTCTGTCAGTGCTAATGGCCTGTTTCCAGCACAGGTGATTGGCTGAGATCTCAAGGATATTTCCAGGTCTGTACTTGCTGTATCAAGATTTCTCTCCATTCTAAGGCACACAACAATGTTCTATGGACCAGTGTGGGACAATTTGAAGAAAGAACTCCATCTCTAAGCCTAGATTAGATAAAACAGAAGCTGAAATTGAGAAGATGTTAAACTCTGAAGAGGGAATGTTGAGGAATCTGAGGTCACAGAAAATCTTTACTTAAACTTCAGAAATTACAATGAATAATGAAATGGATGACAGAAACAGCCCTGATATTTCAAGTGATTTTGAAAAGGAAATGAGTGTATAAGGACTGGAATTTCAAGGTCTTTTGGAGTTCCAGCTAGCAGACCAATTATACCAAAACAGAGGAATTCAGAAAGAGCCAGCATTTTCTTTAACCATTGTGAATGAAAGCATTCTTTCACAATACCTGAAGTAACACAAAAACCCTTTCAGAAGGTATTCACAATAATACATACCGAGGTCAATGCCACAGTAAAAACTATAGGAGGAAAAGTGGTACTGGCAAAAAACAGACACCCAAGGGCAGCTGTCCACCCTTACCATCGCAGGAGGAACTTGAGAGAGTGGCTGAAGATCTGGGGAAAGGCACAGAAGATGAGGGTGCTATCTAGTCATTACATACAGTAGAAGGATCAAATGCTGATTAGTGGTTAATTAAACATGACAAAAATGAAACACACAAAATGGGACCCAGAAAAGCAAAGTTTACTAAAATTTCTAGATTCTCCATAATTAATAATTAAACAGATGTCAAAAGGATGAAGTGATAGAGGTGTCAAAGTTAAATGAACATCAATTAAAGGTCAACTGAATAATCACATACAGAGCCTTGCTAAGCAAAGCAATGAACAGGAAGAGAGAACCCCTGAAAAAAAGGAGGACATGGAACAATTCTGGTTTTCTCTGTGGTCTCAAGAAGCCTGATGCAATGAAAACAGAAGCTAGAATGAATAAGAATCCAAAGCTTGCATGCCATTAATATAATAAATGACAGATTATTATATCAAGGGAGGTGACTAAAATACTAGCCTCTCAGTAAAAGTGGAAGGCAGTGGGGCTAGGTAATTGCCATAGTGATTAGCTCAGATGCTTCCCAGTGGTGCATGAATTACTGACAAAGACAGTTTATTGTACCTCACTGACTTTTCAGTTCAGTTTTTTTTTCAGTCTTATCCAATTTTTGGTGAGCCCATTTGGAGTTTTCTTGGCAAAGATACTGGGATGGGTTGAAATTTCCTTCTCCAACTCATTTTACAGATGAGGAAATTGAGGCAAATAGGTTTAAGTAATTTGCTAGCAAGTATCTGAGGTTGGGTTTAAACTCTGAAGATTTTCCTGAATCCAAGCCCAGTTCTCTATCCACTGGACCACCCAGCTGCCCTATTAGGTACTTTAGGTACTCATTAGATACCACAGCACTTTGCCTACTTCCTCTCAGACATAAAACTGATCCCACCTTTCATGTAGAAGGCATCACACATTTGCTACCAAAAGAGAATAGCAATACAGGCACCATACAAAGCATATATATCACTAATTCTCTCTTTCTGTCTCTGTCTCTGTGTCTCTGTGTCTGTCTCTGTCTGTCTCTGTCTCTGTCTCTCTCTCTCTCTCACACACACACACACACACACACACACACACACACACACACACTACTGAGGAGCAAAAGAGGTGTGCCAAAAAGTCCCAGGGTGTATATAGCAATGTATTCTCAATTCTGTAATTACTGAATAGGCTGCCTGAAACAGTCATAACTTTGAGAGTTTTTACTGATTGTCACATCCTCTTTGAATCAGTTTCTCACTCGTGGTTTATCTGAATACTCTGCAACTATGTATATCATGAGAAGCCTGGAGTATTTGATGTTCTCATGCAAAACCATTTAAAACACATCATCAGCACATTAATGTCAAGAACACTTTGAATCAAAAGTAATATTCTTCGGGGAGACTATTGAAGTCCACTATGATCATGTCTAGGCTTAAATCCATTATTCTCTATCTTAAATAGTACTAGGAATGGCTTCCAAATGAAAGAAAGTGGATCCTGAACACGTTATTAAAGATCTGGGGTACACAGCTGGATGACTTCCAGCTATGTCAATGCACCAGGGGTCATAAACACATTAAACAGCTTTATCTTATGGATTTTTTCTCAAGTGACATCAAAATCTCATTTGAATTCAATACAAGCCATGCTTAAACTATGCCTCAGAAAGAGAGAGACTCCAAGCTTTCTGGTTGAACCAATAGACAAAGGCAAAATTTACAAATACGTTGGTCTCCTCCAGGCCAAACATATCAATCAGAAAGCTAACAAGTAGGAAGCAGTGGCTAACTATGTAAAGAATATGTATTAGCTGCAGGAATTTGTCATATGTAATGGGTTTTGTGTTTCTTGTTTGGATATCTTTAAGTCAAAACTTAATCAGAAGAATATGCTTAAAGCAATTAACACCCATGCAAAGCCTGTTTTGACGTACATTTCAAGAACTGTCAAATGGGCCATAAGTGATTTGGAAAGCATTCAAACAAAAACTTGTACAACATTAACAAAAGACCAGGAAGGCCCTTGATCCTAAGGGAACTAGAGATAGGTTAACTTTTCCTTACCAACAAGGAGGGAGAGGATTGATATCCCCAGAGTCCATGCCAGATAGGTCAGAAATCTGTAGACATCCCTTGGAACAAGCAGGTTCCTCTTCACTAATGATCACTACACACGATTGGATTTGTTGTACTTTCATCATCATAATCATCATGTTGACATTTTTTCTCATCTTTCCAAAGGAGTTCAGATAGAAATGGTCTTGGGGGGGGGGCAGCTAGGTGGCGCAGTGAATGGAGCACTGGCCCTGGAGTCAGGAGGACCTGAGTTCAAATCCAGCCTCAGACACATAACACAAAACTAGCTATGTGACCTTGGGCAAGTCACTTAACCCCCGTTGCCCTACCTTCTCCCCCCCCAAAAAAAAGCAAACAAACAAACAAACAAAAAGAAATGGTCTTGGGAGAAGCTGCTCTCTTACAAGAATTCTTTTATATTTTATGCTCTATGGACAATTGTAGAGGGATGGAATAACTGTTTTGTACCTAAACAAAGGCAAGAGAGGCAAGCTCACTCAGAGCATCATTGGTATGTGTTTAGTAGCAAGAGAACAACAGTAATGGGATGAATCTCATCCTGTCCCACATAGTTTTAGTCACCTTTATGTTTTTCAATGCAGGTAGCTTGGAGATAACGAGTTTTTATTATGCTGACATATATTAAAAGAGTGTATATATATATTTGATGTCATAACCAGATGTCCTGGTTCCAGCAGAGTTTATTTATTGGATTCTGAAGGCCATTTAGGGGTCTGTTCTGATGTATATTTCCAGACACTGGACCATGTCTTATTAGGTATTCAATAGATACTAAATTTTGGCTAGCTGCAATGGTATGTTTCACAGCTCATTTTGAGGCTTCTTTGTTAACATGGTGTTGACTGAGTTCAGTTGGATGGCCCCGCCCCGAGCCTGCTGATTCTGCCTATCCATTGACTAATCATCCTTAGTGCTTCTGAGAAATCCTGTTTCATCCATTACTGTTACTTAGTGTAGTACCTGCCAGGTAGGTAGTAAGTACTTAATAAGGGCTTCTTTGACCCTTTGACCCTTCCCTTCCTTTCTATTCCTGTTCCCAAAGCATTTTGTAGCTTTTTTTTACCTATTCATATGTTCTGTCAACAGTTATCACTCCTCTTCCTCCTCCTTTTTTTTTGGGTGAGGCAACCAGGATGAAGTGACTTGTCCAGGGTCACAAGGTAGTAAGTGTCAAGTGTCTGAGGCCAGATTTGAAGCCAGGTCCTCCTGCCTCCAGGGCTGGTGCTCTATCCACTGTGCCACCTAGCTGCCCCTCTTTTCCTCCTTCTTATCAAGAGAAAGTTAATCTTTCTAGATCTGTCTGAGGCTTTGTAACAGCAAGCACCCTAGCATACCCAGGATGGCTGCTAGCACAGGTTCTTAGATCTGCTTTTCTAAAGGAAAGCAACTCAAAATGGGTTAGTAATCTTGCTTTAATCAATCAAACATATATCATTTACCTAGTTTAGGGGGAAAAGTCAGCACCCTGAACTTCAGGGAATACAAACAGAAGTTACAACAGAAAATAACACAATTCAGCAGACTTCTGGGCTGCCTGACCATTACATCCATACCTAGTTAGTTACCAGAGGGGGAGCACCAACATCTGGGTTTTCAAAGCAGGGGGCGGGAGGGCCGGGAACACTGCCCAGAGTCTCATCTGGCCACATCACACAACTCTTCCCAAAGTGAGCCCCACAGCAAAACCTCACATGAGGGTATACATAGCCTTCTCCTGGGTCAGAGACCATCACAGCCCTCTTGACCCACTGCCCAATCACAAAGGAACAAGGTGTGGGTGCTCCTGAAGAACAAGCCTCCCACCACAGGCTCCAGGTGACCACATTCAGCCCATTAGGGGGCAAAGCATATTTTTAAATCAGGGAAGGTTCTCAGTCAAGTAAACCTATCAAACGGCCTAGGGGCAGGGAAGAGCTTCAGATTCCCATTCCCATAATAAGCTTTTGTCATCATTGTGTGAATATCCTTGTAGATCTGTAGTTGTCCATTTCACTGCACCCAAAGGATACGCTGAGATCAGTGTTACAAAGCCATTAAGGGAGAAGTGGATGGTTCAGTGGATAGAGTGTTAGGTCTAGTCAGGAAGGCCTGAGCTCAAATCCATTCTCAGACACTTACTAACTGTGTGATCTTGGACAAGGCACTTAACCTGTTTGCCTCAGTTTCCTCATCTGTAAAATGGGGATAATAATAGCACCTACCTCCCAGGGTTGTTGTGAGGATGCAATGAGATAATAACTGTAAAGTGCTTAGCACAGTGCCTGGCACATAGTAGGCCCTATCAAAATGATACCTGTTCTTACTATGAGTAGCAGTAGCTACTTTAAATGTGTTCTTTCTGTTAAACTTTGGCTCCATGGTATATTCAGCCATAGCTTTCCCTTGATAACCTCATGCCCACTTTGTCTTACATGAACAAACAATGTATTTGTGAAGTTTGATCTCCTGTCTAGCAATCTATCAAGGGCAGGGGCCAGAAGAAGTGGATGATGGGAAAGGAGGCATGTCAGTGCACTACTGGGTAGAGGTATTCTGGGGAACAATTTGGAATTATGCAGGCAACGTCACTAACTTTTTGGTCAATGATGCTATCACAGCATATAGCCTGAGGACATCAAAGACCTCAGGAAACCTCCCATATTGACCAAAATGTTCATGGAAACAAAGTGGGAGGCCAACAGTTGGGGAAATGCTGAACAACTTGTTTCTGAACAAAATGAAATTTTACTGCACCGCAAGTTGACAATGATGTTTTAATTGCCAAATCTAATGGTCTTTTCTCAAGTCTCAGCCTTTGACACTGTCAATCATTTTCTCTTACCACATCCTCTCCCCTCTCTGGGTTTTCATGACATGACTCTCTTGTGGGTCTCCTACTGTCTGAATGTTCCTTCTCTATCCATTTCTGACCAACTAATTGTGGCTGTCCTTCAGGCCTCTGTCCTGGGCCTTCTTCTCTTCTCTCTCTCTGCTATTTCACTCAGTGAGTTCATCAGCTCTAGTGGGTTCAATGATCATCCCTCCCCAGAGTTCTATATCTACTCCAGTGTCAGTTTTGAGATACATAGTCACATTGCCAAACTGGATATCCCATAGGCATCTCAAACTCAATATGTTCAAAGCTAAACTCATTGTCTTTCTCTCCAGCCCGTACCCTCTTTCAAACTTCCCCATTACTGTCAAGGTTACCACCATCTCCCCAGTCAATCAGGTCTAAAACCTTTGTGTTATCCTCCATCTGTCCTCCTCACTTACCCACCACCAAATTTGCCGTTTTTATCTTCGTAACATCTTTCACATGTGTTCCCTTTGCTCCATTTGCATAGTCACTACTCTAGCTCAAGGTCTCATCTCCTCTCACTGGTACCATCACAATATTCTCCTGAATGGCCTCCTGGGGTCCAGTCTTTCCCTCCTCCCATCCATCCTCCACATAGCTGGCAATGGGACTTTGGGAAAGTGTAGGTCTGATTCTACTCCATCTCCTTACTCAATAAACTCCAGTGGCCCCCTATTACCTCTTAGGCCAAACACAAACTCCTCTGTTTAGCTGTTCAAATGCTGGCCCTCCCTCCCTTTCCTTGCATTCTCCAATTCAACTTGACTATTGCACTTCCCAAAATATCACCCTCCATTGCTCATCTCCGTGTCTTTGTAGCAGCTGCCTCCCATGCCTGAAATGCTGTCTCTTCTTCCTTTTGCCTCCTCATTTCCCTGGCCTTTTAGATTCAGTTCAAATGTCACCTTCTTCAGGAGGCCTTTCCTAGCATTCATTTACACCTGCCTCCCAAACACGAGTGCCTTCCTTCTGCAATTACCTTCCATTTGCACTCTAAATACCTTGTCTCTGCCTAGTTATTAGCCCATTGGAATGTGGGCTTCTGGAGGGCATGGGCCATTTGGATGTTCAGATCCCCAGCACTTAGCAGAGTAGTTGGTGTGTAGTAGGCATTTAACAAACACTCATTAACTAAGTGACAAAAGAATCAATAAATCGGAAAAACACAAGGAGATTGGTAGGAACCAATACAAAGTAAAGAGAACTGGTGGAATAATAGATGTGCTGACTACAAGAAAACCAATAGAAAAACAGATTCCAAGGAAGAAGAATCCCGAGTAATCATTGCAATTAATCTCAGCCCCAGAGAAAAATGAAGGAAGTGCCAAGCGACTTTTCCTAGAAAGGTGGGGGCCTATGGATGCAGGGTGTTGTGCTCTGGGTTGGAGGATTTTGATGAACTGTTGTGCTTTCTTACAGAGGAGCATTACACAAAGAGGTGGTGCAGGACTGAAGAAGGCAAATATTGTCCTGATTTTCCAATCAAAGGGAGAGAGCCAAGTCTGTGAAGACCGAAACAGAGCCTGCCCTCTCTTCTAGCAGGCATTTAGAATGAGGCTAGCACAGTCAGGTGGAGTCACAAGTGGCCATCCAGACCCAGGGAGTTGTCACCAATCATTTGATATCAGGCTAGAAGGAGGTCACTGGTCAAGTGCTCTGCTTGGCCTAATGCTGGCTAACGGTTCCATATATGACTTGGTTTAGATAGCATTAGCAGGTGAGACAAAGCTGGGACTGAGAGCCAGCTGACAGAGTTAGGGCTCCCCAAGTTCTTGTTAGGTTAGAACAATGAACAAAAGTTAATAAAGATAAATGAACCAGGATAAAAGTAAAGTATTCAACTTGGGTTAAAAACATTCACTTTAGAAGGACAAGATGTGGGAGAGGTACAAGATGGGATCCTGGCTGAAAAGGGAATCAGCTGGTTTGGGCCCCCACAAGGCCTTCAGAGGGGCCTCTCCCAGTACCTTCACTGGGTCTGTCTCCTGCTTCTCCCACACCCAGCCTTCGAGGGGGCTGCCACTTACTTTAGCCTTCCCTGAAACCCCCCAGCTAGTGAGGAGCAGATTTCTCCACATGCTCCAGGGGAAAGACTATTGGTTCTGCTCTGCTAACACATTACTCTGCATTCCTTTGCTAAATGTTCTTTTCAAATATTTATGTGATGTTGAGAGGACTTTTTCTCTACTGTTGACTTATAAGCCACCTCCAGGAACCAACAATTTTCCTGGATGATTTCACTCTGTGATAACACTGGTTCTCCAGGGTAAAAATACATACATCCCAATCAGAATAGCCCATACTTCAATGATTGACATTTAGGAAGGCTATCTCACCTCTGATACTTACTGATTGTGTGACTCTGGGCAAGTCATTTAACCCGAGCATCAAGCAATTCTAAGACTTGTCTACTATGCCATAGAGGATCACCCAACAAATGTGGAACCCACACACCAATGGAAGACCTAGATATCCTGGTGGACAAATAGAAATCATTTCACAAAAACTACTCCTTGTTATTTTTATACTGGGCTGCAGTTCTTCTGGGATCCCTGACAGCAGCCTCTGCCCTCACGAAGCTTCTGTTCTTTTTTTCTCCCTTGAGAGGTTGCTTAATGTGCCCAAGTCACACAGCTTATATGTGCCTTGAACCCACATGTTTCCAAGGTCAAGGGCATGTCTCTACTCACTCTGACACGGTGCCTTGACTGTTCACAATATCTGCCATTCATATAGCTCTATATTTACTGCCTCAGACACTCACTAGCTGTGTGATTCTGAGTATTTTGGAGCCTCATTGTTCTCATCTGTAAAATTGGGATAATCCCCAGGTTGAAGTAAGGCTTAAATAAGATATGAGATAGAAAGCTCTTTCCAAACTACAGAAATCTATTCAACGTGAACTATTATCATTATCACTCAAACAAAACTGTGATCTATTGTTTTAAGAGTTCCTTCAAATAATTATCATTATTAATCATTCTATCTTACAATTTTTCATTCATCATAATTACCTTGTTGGTTCCTCCCACCAAAATTTAACAAAACTAAAGGTATTGGCTCCATTTCACCTATGTGGAAACTGAGGCACCAAGAAGTTAAAAGACTTGCCTAAGTTCACATAGCTAAGCTTGTAATGACTGAGACCAAACTAGGGTCTGGTGTGCCCACTGATGCAGCCCATAAAGTTGGCCAGACTCTGGTACTGACCTCAATCTGTGCTGCAATGGGGGAGGAAGATGCCTTCTGGCAGTCTGGTAGCACTCTTACCAACCATTTGCAGAGGGCCATGTGGGTAGTGCTGGAATGTTAGGTTTGCAGGGTAGAGGGAAGGCTGCCAAAGTGCCATCCCCTGACAGGAACAAGGACTGAAGATCCCAAAGGCCCTGTGCACCAAGGGAGGAGGGAGATGACAGGGGGAGTGTTGGTTTAGCCACTGGGGCTGAGACCATAGCACTGCACTATTCCTTTCCATTTCTTGTTTCCAGGCACCCACTTCATTTCAGAGTTTTCTTTTACTTCTTGGCAGTTACACCAAGTTGTGCTGAACATAGATTAGAATTTAATATTTAAAGAGCTGAGAGAGAGTGAACTACAGAGTGCCTGCCCTGAAATCCAAGGTACATTTGGAACATGCCGAGATGCTGAGCAGGGCTGAACAACTAGGCAGAGGCCTGCTACCCAGAGCACCAGGCAGGGAGCAGGGGAAAGAAAGGATCTATCCGAGTGTCAAGGGAGTGGGAGCCTTTGATGGCTGTGAGGAAACACACAGGAAGTCCTGGGGTCAGGCCCTACCTCTCATGTGCACTAGCTGGGTGGCTCAGTCTCTTTGTGCCTCAGTTTCCTCATCTGTAAAATCAGGAAGGGGAAAAGAGTGTGCATATTAACTTCCCGACAGGGTTGAGAGGAGGAATCTGCTAGATAACAGGTATTTTTTGTCATAAATTAATTCCAAGAGTTAGTACTTTACTGCCTACAGGCCAGTAGTTCTCGATCTAGGAGGGGGCAGCCCTGGTAATTGATGGATTTTTCTTCCCTTCTTCACTTTTTTAAGCTCTCGGGGCTCTTGTGTCCAGGTCTCCTCATTCTGTATTCAGGATATTTTTTCCTTCTTTTTCCCTAGCAACAGTCTGCCTATCTGCTCTATTCCTATAGGGCCTTGGTTTTAGCTCAAGAGCACATGGGAAAGGAAGGTCTGGGCAAATTAATGTGAAAATGTAAGCAATCAATGCTACCTTAATGTGCTGGCCTTTAAAGGATGCACATGGGGCCCAGGCCATAACCCCACCCAATGGTCAAGATGATAGAACTTTCTGTCACTGTTACAGGGCAATGAGAGTACCTTGGAAGCAGGAGAGCCCTCCTGGTGCTCAGCAAATCCCACCTGGTTCCTTTGGGCTTTCTTTGTGTTCATTTTGGTAGCTGTACCAAGTTTTACTGAACCTAAATTGAAATTTAATATTTAAAGACTGGAGTGTGACAAAGAACCAAAGAGCCATCACATCAAATAAAAAGCAAACTGTGAAACCCAATAAAATGACAGAAGTTGGTCCTGGCAAGAAGATGGAAGTGGGTGTGATATAAGGCCACCCCTGTTCACTTCCTCCTTCCCATCTCCACTTCTCCTTCCTTCTCCCTAGTCCTAGCCATAGAGGAGGATCAGCAAGGCCCAGGGGAGTCACTGATCACTTCCTTATAAAGAACCAAGGAAGAATATAGGAGAGAGCAGATTGGGGGAGGAGGTAAACAGTGGGATTGCTGTTTTGGGGTGGTGGGTGGGGGAGAGATGGGGAGAAAATTTGTGACTCAAAATCTTGTGGAAATGAATGATATAAACTAAAAGTAAACATAAAATTTAATTTAAAAAATAAAGAACCGGGGCGGCTAGGTGGCGCAGTGAGTAGAGCATCGGCCCTGGAGTCAGAAGGACCTGAGTTCAGATCTGGCCTCAGACACTTAATGCACACACAAAAAAACAAACAAACAAAAAAGCTAGCTGTGTGGCCTTGGGCAAGTTACTTAATCCCGATTGCCCTCCAAAAAGCAAAAAAAAAAAAATAAAAAAAATAAAGAACCAAGGAGAGGTAGTCTAAGTGTCATCTCGAGACTGTAGAGTTCTTGTCTGGTAGGTGACATGAGTTGGGCTTCACGGTTAGGGAGTTGGGGGGTAGGTGTGGCAGAGAGGTAGATAAGGTTGGCTTTATCACAATGGCTCCAAGAGGATCACAGGAAGGAAACACTTTGGAACACTGGGAGAGATTTAGTGCCCACCGTCAAGTTCTATGCTCTGCTAGCTAAGGCAGGAGACACACTTAGCAGGATTGACAAGATTAGCATAAATTTGAGCTCTATGATACTGACTGCTCCATACTCCCACACTCAGAGCCATGTCTTCTGTTGAACTTGTCACTAAAGAGCTGGTCCAGTGTTTTCATTTTGCTTGCTCTTTATTTCATTTTGCCATTATAAATATAAACTCGAGAGAAATTCCCCGAGTCCATGCCAATGTATACATTAATTACCAAGACACAAATTGAGCTACATCCACGTCACCTGATTTCTAGAGCAAATATTCTCACACTGGTACATCTGCTATTTATACTTTCAATATTGAGAAGTTGACTCTAAGAATGTCTTTAAAAGATCAACTTTTACAATGATTTTTTGGAAAAAGCTTCTACAGACAGCTTTAAGCAAAGAATTTCATCTAAATATTTTGATGGGCTTAAAATAGGAAGAGATGAGGATTTCTACTACCTAAGTGATGAAGGTAATTAGTTCTAATTCACTTCACCATTCTGTGCCTCCCTTCCTCATCAGGAAAATGGGGAGAACATTTAAAGAGGCCATGAAGTCTATCAACCATCCTGGTCTGGCCTGTATAAAGAAAACTTCCCACATGGATTTTTAAGCCTGTCCATTTCGATGAGACTTTTGTAACTAAATTGACAATGGGAAATTAGCTACAGTGTGTAGACAGTGTTTCTGTTGAACTTTGAAAATTTAAATTCATTACATTTCTTCAGCTCATTTTCTGATATGACACCATCTTACTTGTTGTTCTGTAGAAGCCAGGCACAGCCCTGGAGGAGAAAAACCAGAGGGGAATCACGAGTTCATGGCCACACTCCCCTCTCTCCACCAGGAACAGAGAAGGTATCCTCTGTCCCGGGTCCTGATCCCCTGCAGCAGTCATCTCCCAGGAGGGAACACAGAGGAACAAGACCCCCAGGGCCCTCATGCAAGAGTGGAAGTTGTCCCCCATCCTAGGCTAGTCATCAGCTGTCAATTATCCAGGGCCCAAGAACTCATTTCTGAGATGCTTCCCCTTTCCTTCCCACCACCTCAGAAGCTGGTAGGGAAGGACAAGGGATAGAAAAAAAGACAATTCCTCCTCCCTCTCTCAGGTATTTTATTCCTCATGCATGGCTCTTTATTTTTGGTGGGAGGGAGGGGGTTTGTTTTGTTAGTGCTGATGTCATTACTACTTTTTCACAAAGTGAGCATAATGCATAAAATAAAATGTATAAGATTACAAAGGAAACCAATTTTTACTGAATACAATATAAATACAAATAAGATACAACACAATATAATACAATAAACATAATATATACAAAACAGAAAATTTTGCAAACCCTAGGTTAAGAATCCCTAATTTATGGGGCGGCTAGGTGGCGCAGTGAGTAAGAGCGCAGGCCTCTGAGTTGGGATGACCCGGGGATCGAATCCGGCCTCAGAAAATGAGCACCCACACATAAATAATGACTAGCCGTGTAACCTTGAGCAAGTTACTTAACCCCGATTGCTTTAAAAAAAAACAGTAAAAGCAGCAAGCAAACACCCAAACTACAAAATCTCTCATCATTCTTCTATCCTACTGCTTTCTTCCCCAAATGACTTGAAAAATCTGTTACTCAAGAACTGTCACAACTGAATTATTATAAGAGCAAAAGAGTTATGGTGTTGTCTTTTGCAATTAAAGTGATTTTGCAGAACCCAGCTGGGGAGGTTGTGCTGCTCAAGTAAGTTACTGGATCCGAAATGCCTGGGAAACTTTCAAATGCCACAGAATGGCAGTTGGTAATATTGCCACCGCTCACTCTTACAATCCTTAGGAAGTTTTCACTATGAAAATTCTGCAGCTCTAGAAAGATAAGGAATGCGCAGCTCATGGTTTGCTCCACAAAGACCTATGCCAGACTTGTGGAAGGCATAGGGAAAGGACTCTGCCTGGAAATACTTCTGGAGAGCAAAACAAAGAGCAGTGTGTTCCAAATTTGAACTGATTTTTGCATGAGCAACTCTGTTGTTAATATATCTATCAGCAAGTACTGTATTATCAAGCCCCTGGGAGTTACCAGGCACAACCCACAGTTCTGGGTACATAGGGACAAATGTGAAGCCATCCCTGCCCTTGAGGAGGCCACACACATGGACATGGTGGTTGCCCTTCCTTCTTGAAGAGGACCCAAAGTATGATGTGTCCAACTCTGGCTGATCAGACCGATATGAGCTTGGAAGGCTCTACTACAGGTCAGGCACATATGAACATTTGGATACTGAGGCCTAGAGAGATTGGACAAAGAATAGGGGTGGAAACAGTGAGGCACATGGAGAGATGGAATGCAAAAGATTCTAGAGTTCTTTGTCTCGATTGTAAATCACATTTAGATGTAAACCCTCAGAGTCTTGGCCATCAAAGATCCATTTGGAGGTGAAGGTCATTTCTCCAGCTTGAAGTTCAACAGATTTTTCCTGGAACATTCCACAGTCTTGACTTTCTCCACACCCTGAAGGCCAAAGAAGGTGACATTTCTGAGCTCTTTGGAAAGGGTCACCTCCAAGCTCCTTGGTCTCTAATCTCCAGATCACTGGCTATAAACATTGAGTCCATCTGAAATGCCATTAAGGTGCTTCTAAGGAGGGAAGATTAAGAAGATTGGGGAGGGAGAGAATCTTACAGTGAAAAATCCATGGAGGGATTCCCAATCTCCTCCCTTATGGTATCTAAATAACAAGAAACTCCATCAAAATTTTCAACTGGTTTCAGAAAGGGCTGGTCTAAGAGAGGCCCCCAAACAATTCAATTCTCTTCCTTTGTATTAAGGTAAATTGCCTTAAGTAAGAGTACCACTGACCAGGAAAGAGGATGACACATTAAGCAAAAGCAATAATCCAACCTTGTCTGGACATTCCTTATAGTAATCACGTTTGATACCTCTATTCAGGAAATCTGTGCCAAATGAAATCTGTTATTTTCAGCACTGTTTAAGGGACACCGCATCATCCTCTTCTTCAACTTTTCAGGTGCTTCTGAGGCCATTGCCCACAGCAACTCATCCTCCCTAGGCTTGCTTCCTACAGCATCTCATCTACAAGTTATGGACCAGATGACTTCTCACCAGCTGTTTGTGTGAATTGGGCTCTATTGCTATTGGAACCCAGGGGGATCCTGGGCAATGTGAACTCTTCACAGATGTAATTACTGTCTACTTTATAAAGGTAAGACATGAGTGGACTTGATTCAGTTGAGACTTGCCCTGTCTCCAAGTCCCTTCAGAATGAGAACCATTCAGTCAAGTTGAACAAGGTCAACACCAAGCACTCATCTTCCCTGTACTGCCCTCTCCCATGTTCCACATTTTCATTTGGACTCAGGTCTTTCTAACTTTAAACTCGGTGATTTGAGAGGGTGGGAGATGAAATGAAAGAACATATATGAAGGAACATCAGGACCCTGAAACCCTGGTAATTTGAAGAGATAATCTGATAGGGAAAGCTTGGATACCAGGTGAGGGATGGGTCATGTGCTGTGTCATGGGCCCTCTAGGTTCTGGGGCCCTATTCACCACACATACCCAGTGCTACAGCAGTGATGGGAGCAGCCCACCTGAACAGCGCATTTCTGGGTTTCCTGTGGCCTATTCATTGTAAACATGGTGGGGCAAGAGTAGGGCAAGAGCCTAGAGAATAGATGAGCATGAAGGCCAATACAGCAGAGGGTGAGGGGCCCTGAGAGCCTTGCACCTTGAGCTAGTCAATGATGCTAGCCCATTGCCCACTGCTGTTGTTTAAAATTCTGTATCAATGATTAGTTTGGGGAAATCAATCCCTTTGGGAAATAACAAAGTTTTCAATGCAATGCTAACTTGTTTAGGCTGCTCCTGTGTGTTCAGTAAGCAGGCCCCTTGATGGTTTGATAATAACCTAAGTTTTATCCAGCAATTTACCCAAAGCAGGCATTTAGGGAGTTAGCTTTATTCAAGTGGATAGAAGGCCAATAGAAATGGCAACTGGTGTTATCTCTCCTTGCATTTGCACAGCTAGCTAATATCTTTAAGTGTTTAAGCAACAACAACAAAAAAGCTTTTCGAGCTGGGAGAATTACTTGATGGCCAGGTAAATTTGATTCCCCCTTAGGTTACATATGGGGTTCAATACAATAATTGAAGTCTCCGATTGCTTTCATATACATTGGCCCAAGCTCCAGAGACCAGGGATTCATTCTCCCCTCCCCTCTGCCTGCCTAATTTCCCCTGAAAATTAGAGTTTTATATGTACGCTCATAGAATAGAATTCACTGGTTTCTGCCTGCTTGCAAACACAATTCTGGTTTGGGTTCATAGGCTTCAGAATATGATCAGAACTCTTGGGTCCCTCTCCCTTTTCTCTGCCCACCTGCTTGTGGAAAATATCAGTAGACTTTCCATATCATTTGTAATTCCTTTGGCTAACCTGGACACATTATACCCTCTGCTCCCTGCTTTGCTAGCAAACTTGTTAATTCACTCATTCATTTATGCAACCAGAATTTATTAAGCCCCTACTATGTACCAAACACTGTGCTAGATGTGGGGATATAAATCTTAAAACCAGAATGATCCCTACCCTCAGGGAACTGACAATCTACTGGACAATAACTGAGGGAGGCTAATGACTGGGGGGATGGAATTCATAAGCCAGAGATACCAAACTTTGAGTCCTTAGCAAAACTTCTAGCAAGCTCGAACTAGATTAAAATGAAATTGGGAAACGTTTAACAAAATAAATAAAAATACAACAAAAGAAAGATATCGTTAACTTTTGGTTTTCTAAGTCACTATATGGATCAGGGATCTGTTTCTACTTGAGTTTAAGACTAGTGCTGTACATCACGGCCCTTGAGAGGAATCATGAAGGAAGGTAGCGATTCTCAGGTGAGGGAGAGAAGGCATGCAAAGGCACAGAAATGGGACATCGGATGTTGTTAGGTCATAGAGCGCAGGTAGGGTTGTGTTGGGCAATAATCCTGGAAAGACACTAGAACCAGACTGTGGAGCACATGAAATGCCAACTAGAGTCATTTATATTGTATCCTAGAGACAACAGGGAGCCTCTGGGGCAGAAGGGCTGCATGCCTTCCAATGGGTGTTTTCTTCCTAGCCCCAGCTCGGCAGCGTTGGAACTTTTCTGCTGAGGCCTCTGGGGCTTGGGCCACATAAAGGGCCCTCACAGTCTCCAGGTAAGCTGTATCGCTGAACTTCCTTTCCCTGCCCATTGGGATTCTCTGGCTTCTTTTCAGGTTGGGCTTTGATGAGTATAGCGAGTGTCTTGCTGCTGAGGTCAGGGATGTAGAATTATGAAGAAACTCAGGAAAGGCTCGACTAACATGGCTTCTTTGAAACCTCCCAGAAATTAAGCCAGTTCACCTCCAAAAGGAAGCTGCAGGCGAGGCAGAGTTTTTGTGCCAACTCTGAGAACTTTACATTGCTTCTGAGGCCTCCTGGCCAAGTGCCAATCTCCAAGCTGAAGGGCCACTTGGTGGGGAGGGGAGGCCATTTCTATGGCAGCTGTACAGCCAAGATGACATGACTAGAGGCAGCTTGCAGGGAACTGTCTCAATCCTTCCACTGCAATTTTCTTATGTTAATTTTCTTGAAGTTCATCTTGAAATTTAATGCAATCATCTGTAAACCAAAAAGAAATCTGAAAGCTCTGAGCCGAGAATCCCAAGAGTCTAGTCCTTTGGGAGGAAGATCTCATTCTCCTTCCTTGTACTTTATATTGTTACAAGTCCTGTTGGGTGTTTCCTATGCACCCAGCACTGTGCAAAGCACTGGGGAGGAAAAGAAAGGCCAAAATACAATTTCTGCCCTCAAGCAGCTCACCTTCTAATGATGGAGACAGCATTCAAATAAGCACATACATCCAAGATCCATACTGCACAAATACAAGGTAATCTCCAGGGGAAGCCCAAGGGCAGGGGGAGATAGAGGGAAAGACCTCCTGTCAGAGATGGGATTTGTACTAGTCTTGACAGAAGCCAGGAAGTCAGGAGGCAGAAGTACAGGGAGAACATACTAGATATGGACGGCGGCCAATAAACGATCAATAAAAAGGCATGTGAAGAGAGGATGGTAAATGACCACTGGACTGGATATTTGAGGAATTAGAAAGAAAACATGGCAAAGGAGACTCAAGATGAAAGATCAAAATATTCAGAGGGAAAAGAAAAACAAATCTGAGATATGGGAAACAAGTTAGAGCTTCCCCATACCAGCTCATCAGACTGGCTTTTCATTTCCCCAAAGGTACTATTCTATTCTTAGCTCATGAATACCCTTTTGAGAGCTTCCCAATAGATGAAACCACAAAATCATTACTTTTTAATATCAGCTATGGGTCTGAAACCAAGGGACTAAGAGCTATTGTCTTTGTTCAGAGCTCACTCCCAAACCCCAACTCCTAAGAAAAAGATTCTTGGATAATGCCAAAGACAGATAATTGATCTCCACTGCAGGTGGAATTGATCTGAATCTGCCAACCTGAAGGCAAAAGGGTAACTAGAAAGTACTGAATTTCAACTTTCAAAAGCAATTGCTGCAGCACAGACCTAGGGCTGGGTGTCCCCAAGATGAGGACTCAGTTGAGGTTCATCTGAAAATAGCAAAGGTGGGGTTGCAGAGATACTGTTGCAAAGCCCATTGGGAAGCTACATCCTAATTGTGGGGTATTGAATAAGATTGGGGCCCTGGACTACCATTTTGGTGGGTTTGTTTCTTGATGTCAGCCCTTAGCATGTTGGTCTGTCCAGTCCAAGCTGCCATAGTTGTTTTCTATGGGGATTCCTAGGATGGGGAGGGCTTAGCAAAAGGACTCACAAGGGGGTGGAAAGGGCTCTAGATTTGGAGTCAGAGGATTTGTTTCAAGTCTCAGTTCCACCACCTGTGTGACCTTGGCCAAGTCACTCATCCATTCCAGAACTGCCAAATGAGGAGCTTGGTCTAGATGACCTTGGATGCTCCTTCCAGGTCCCATTTGCGGTCTTGTGCTGTTCTTCAATCTTCTGCTTATCCCAGGTCCTGGACCTATTACTAATGGACAACTCTGCAGCTACTTGACTAACAAAAAAGTTGAGGCCAACTTCAGTTGTCTTAGCTTTGGAAACTATTACAATAGCATCCCAACTGGTCCTACTGCCTCCAGTCTCTCACTTGCCCAATCCATCTTCCACAGAACTGCCAAAGTTTATTCATCAAGGCCAAGTCTGACACTTTCACTCTCCTTCTCAAGAAGCTCCAGGGGCTCCTTACTGCTTCTTGGATAAAATGGCTCTTCCTTTGTTTGGAATTCAAAGGCCTTCACAACCAGGCTCCAGTTTATCTTTCCAAGGATCACTGCATGTTCTTTCCCTTCAGACACTATACATGGCAACCCAAATGGCTTGCTTGCTGTTTCCTGGACACTATATTCCATCTCCTGACTCAGTGCCTTTATCCAGGTTGTGCCCCATGCCTGGAATGCTCTCTACCCAACATCACTTTGTATTCATTTTGTCTATGTTTTATAGTTATTTCAGTCCCGACTGGAATAGAAGGCAAAGCCCTGGAGGGAGGGACTGTGTGTTTGTATTTGTAACTCTGGGCCAGATAGCATAATACCTGGTATATGTTAGGCAATTAATAAATCTCTGAAAATTAATCCTCTGTCACCATGATCTGAAGAATGACAGTGCTGAAAATTGCAGTGAGGTGGTTTTCAGCTCAATAAAAGGCTGTTTTTTTCCTCATAATTAGAGCTATTCCACAAATGAAATGGACTGCCACCTGTCCCTCAAGGCATCCAAGCAGAGGCTGAATGACTAGAAGGTGTTCTCAAATGGCTCCCATACATGTCTATGGCTGTGAAGGTTCTAGACCATCATTCAAGAGTTTCTTTCTACTGTCTCACTGGATATCCTCTCTTCATATATCTATATCATCTACCTGCAATAAACTGAAGTCAGTCCCTTATTGAGGTATGTAGAATTCTCCCAACCAATCCAGAGCCATGCCTCCACACGTGGCATAAGGAATTCCCTCCACAAAATCCCCTTTGGCTTGGCAGAATGAAGGGTTACCTTTACTTGTAAAAAAACAAATCAAGCTCTATGGAATATAAAGACACAGCTTC
Source organism: Gymnobelideus leadbeateri (assembly GCA_011680675.1). Lineage (NCBI taxonomy): Eukaryota > Metazoa > Chordata > Mammalia > Diprotodontia > Petauridae > Gymnobelideus > Gymnobelideus leadbeateri. Next base: position 272,571 of record WOXC01010858.1, on the reverse strand, counting down.
ATATACAATCTTCTTTTTCTGTATCTTTTTTGCATTTGAAAATATCCATGTTTGTTGATGTTTATCAAATTTATAATTAAAGAAAATTTGAAAACTATTTCTGAACTTCTATTTCCTTAGGAAGTTCCTTTAATTTGGAGTCAAAGGACTGGAATTCAAATGACAATTCCATCACTTACTACTAGCATGATCCTGGGCAAGTCACTTGGCCTGTCTTGGCCTCTGTTCCCTCTAAAAAGAGTGGGCTGGACAAGATGACCTCTAAGGTCCTGTACAGCTCAAAATCTACAACTATAGTCTCTATAATATACATAGTCATGCTATTCTCCTGATGAAAAATTTTCATTGGCTCTCTACTGCCATCAGAACAAAATTCAAACTCCTCTGCCTGGCATTTGAGAGCCCCAACAATCTGGTTCCATCTTGCATTTTCAGTCTTGCTGTCCTCTAAATACTCCATGCACTTACCAAATTTGACCAACCTCCTTCTGAGAAGATGCCAAGGGCTTTCCTTCCTCTGTGACTTTGTTTCCATAATCCTTCCATATATCTAGAATGACTATAATAATGTAAGCAGAAAGAACAATAAAATGAATCTTAACACTTTCCTCCTTTCATCAAAAGGTGGGAAACGATGGCTATGGGATATTGCATATCTTGTTAGATGAAGACAGACACAGGTAATATCTTGATTAGATTTACTGGACTGTATCTTTAAAACATAATAGCAAAAAATTTGAATGTAAATTTCCTTGTGTATTGAGTATTGAAGGTAGGGTGGGGGAGAAGGGATATTCAGAAATGAATATAGTATCAAAGTTATAAATAAAGTTTTTTTCTTTCTAATGGAGTGTGTTTTCTTGGGGATTCCTTTTCAGGTTCAGTTGGACTGGCTGGTTTCTTCTAGCTCTTAAATTATGTGACTCTCCTGAGTGAGGAAGCTGCCTATGACAATTATATATATTTATATATTTCTTTGGATGTCACAGGAAGTAAGAAAGACAGGCCCTAGGCCCTCGAGGTTGCAAATAATTTGCTTAAAAATAAACCCTTCTCCATTCTAATGGTGGCCTGCCTGCTTAGACTAACATTCTCAAAATTCTCCAATGGCCTTGTTTTCCCATCAAGAGGGATATTTGTTACTATGATCCAGGCCAAGGTCCATTTCAGCCTGCCTGTCCTATACCACTATGGTCTAGACTCTACCCCAAGGGGCCCCAAGAGTTCCATGCAAGTGTGATTTGGATTCTCTTGCCATCCAGAGCAGTTCAACACCATGTGGCCAACCTATCTTCTCTGCTCAGACATCCATGTGATGCCACTCCTTGCACCATTTCTCCTCGGAAAGTTCTTGTTAGAATACGGTATATAACCCACTCTCCTGGTCTTTTGAGGGATCTTTAATGTTGATGCCACAACCAGACAAGAGCCACAGAACAACCCAATGTTTAATGCAACTTTATTGAATGATGTTACTGGTTAAAACACAGCCCCATATTTTATCTACCATTAAGAAATTCCAGAGAAACTGTCAAACCACAGGGTGATGAACTGAGAGGTCCAATGGTAACTGACAAGGTCTCCTGATTAAAAAGCATGCCATAGACTTGGGACGCAGAACGGGTTTTGGAATCAGGAAGACCTGGGTGTTCTTGCTGCCAACCTTTCTTAGCTGGGGGCACCTGGGTAAGTGATTTTATCCCTCCAAGTCTTAGAGGCTTCCTCTCTAAAGTCAAGTTATTGTGAAGATCAAATGAGACCATGTCTGAAAAGTACTTTGCTGGCCTTCAAATTCTATATAAACATCAGATATTATTTCAGAAAAAAAGAGTAAAGAACAAAAAACAAAAGAACTCAAACCAAGTCCCTCTTCTGCCCTGAGGTTTTTATGCTGTTACAGCATTCTGGGACTGGTTCTAATGAACTTGGAGGCAAATCAGAAAACCTTGTCGATGTGAAAAGCAGCCAGCCCAGTGCCATGCTCAAACAAAGGCTGGGCCCTGGGATAGTGCTGAGCCTTAGGTCTTGTCTAAATTAAAAATTCTCATAGGCTGGGGAATGGAGCTAGTAAAGCAATTAGGGCTTGGATGTAGCAAGTAATTGCTCTTCTGTTTGGTCTTGCTGGCTTTCTTCTAACAAGAGAACCTGTGTGTGTGTGTGTGTGTGTGTGTGTGTGTGTGTGTGTAGAGAGAGAGAGAGCTAGTTAGCTGAAGTCTAATTGATTGGAAGTTTGGATTTCTACCTTTTCCTATAAAGTAAAATGAATTCAAGAGATGTTATAACATTTAGATCCCTACAGAATAGAGTTGAAACCTAGAATTTAAATCCCAATTGGTGCTTAGAGCTCAGATTAGCACAAAATATCCTTTTTAGCTAACACAAGAAAAAAAGGAGAAATTGTGGGTAATTGGTTCCTTTTCCCAAGTGCCCAAGGAACTGAGCTTTGACATTTGAGATTTCCTTACTTTCACTAGAAAAGCAAAGATGAGTGGCATTACCGAAGTGAAAAAAAAAAAAAAACAACTTTTCAGTAAGAAACAAATCTATTCAGTTCTGTAAACCTTCATTAAAATCTCACTCTGCCAGCCCCACCCCTATTCACACTGTGCCAGGCATGTGGGATACAAAGACAAAACCCCAATGTGCCCTGCCCATGGGGAGCTTACTTTCTACTGAGGAGACAAAGTGTATGCAAATATATAAACTGAAAGTCTTTCCAGAAGAAGAGGGGGCTGATAATGAGGGAAGGGCTGGGGTGGAAAGCATCTGAAATGCTTGGACTGGCCAGGATCAAACACAATTGCTTGGTAGGGAGTTAAAATCTAGGCAAGGAGGTAATAAGGGTGCAGAGCTGCCATTGATGAGTTCAAGCAACCAGGTTTGAATGAATAACATCCTGAGGCAGAGAAAAAACCGGCAGAATTGTTTGAAAGATCCTGGAGGAAGGGAGAGGGGCCCAAAGACCAGACAATGGTAAATGTCTGAAAAGGAAAGATAATGGAGTTTACAAAATGTAAGCCAATGGGCTTGACTTCAATTCCTGGCAAAATACAAAAACATAATATTAAAGGGATGACTTGTGAACTTCATGTTCAGCAAAGGCTTCTTCAAAAGCAGGATGATCCAGCCTAAAAGAATGGCTCGTTAGGGTGAGGTTACAAAGATGGTGGGTAAGAAGAATCATACACTGACTCTGCATCCTGGGAATGCATGCCAAGAGCAGCCCCTGGGAGCAGCTGCCTCTCCTCTTCCCCACCCCATCTCCCTTTGGAGAGCCTATACAAGCATCCTGGAGTAATCCACATAACCTGTCCAGTTGCCCAGGGGAGAGTTGGTCATTAAAAGCAGTTCTGGGGGCAGCTAGGTAGCTCAGTGAATAGAGCACTGGCCCTGGAGTCAGGAGAACCTGAGTTCAAATCCAGCCTCAGACACTTAACACAAAAACTAGCCGTGTGACTTTGGGCAAGTTACTTAACCCCAATTGTCCTGCCCTCCCAAATACAAAAAAAGCAGTTCTGAGGAATTTATGACTCCTAAATCTACCTCCTCTAGAATACAAGGAGTCAAGCCTTTCAGCCAGGAAGGCATTTCCAAAATTACCAGCCTGTCTCTCCACACAACTTTGGGACTGAGTGTCTCACAATTCATTTCTCTTTCTCAGTGCCAATCAAATAGTGTTTTGTTCCTCCTGGAGACTGTGAAACCCCAACTGGACAAACAGAACAGTGCCGCTTGGAATCTAAAGCTACCTAGAGAATCCAGGTCTTTTACAGTCTGGAAGACAAATCATGCACTCTGTCTTCTTCTAATAAGTGCCCCCAGCTTGTGGCCAATGGGAATCCCTGAACGTCCATGTAAATGGATCCTTTTCATGTTGCTTAGATTTGATTTGAGAGCAAGGACTAATGCCCTGAGAATGTTTGGGAGACTCTGAATCAGGGCCTGACTTAACATTTCCATTTATATTCAATAACCCTAATACTAGTGATCCAATTCTGTTTATCCACTGAGAAAAAGAAAGAGCTATCTCTGCTTTGGACAGCTCTCCAAAATGTTCTTTACCTCTGCCTATTCTAACTTTTTAATTGCTTGGGGTTTCTTAGTTAGAGAGTAATTCAGTCTTACCAGCAGAGCACAGAGGAAAGAATACAAGATGGGGAAGTCAGGGGAGCAGAGATGTGCTGCTGCGGCTCTAGCTTCTATTTCCATGGTGTTTTAAGGTATATCAAACCCACCTGCTGCTGACTGAACCACTTCCCCTGTCTGTGACTTTGCCTAGACTGCTCCCAAAACCTGGAATGCCCACACTTTCCACATTTGCCTCTTGCTCTCCCTGAAAAGTCAGGCTCATGGGGCATCTCCTATGGCCCACAGGAAAGAAGCCTGGATTTGGAGCCCCAGAAGCTGAGAACAAATGCCTTTTCTGCTCCTTATCACTTGTGGGCCTAGGGCAGATCAATGAAGTATAAAGTGAAGCAATTGGACCAGGTCACTGTGAGGGGCCCTCCAGTTTGAAATCTAGGGTCCAGTACAAGGTCTTTGCTGATCCCCTCCGCTCCCAGAGGTCTGATAAGGATTATGACAATGATAAGAAAAAAAAGAAGAATCTCTTAGGGGGAATGGGGAAGGGAATAAGCATTTATAGAGTACCTATTGTGTTCCAGGCACTGGCTAAGTGCTTTACAAAATGATCTCATTTGAATCTCACAAGAACCCTGGTATGCAGTTGCTATTATTATCCCCATTTTCCAGTTGAGGAAACTGAGGCAGACAGAAGCTAAATGACTTGCCCAGGGTGTACAGTTATTAAATGCCTGAATCTGGATTTGAACTCAGGTCTTTCTGACTCCAGATCCAGTGGCTCTATCCCCTGCACCACCTACATGTGCATTTATCTTCCCATAGGCTATTCCATGGCCCCAGTAGAATAGAAACTCCTTGAGGTCAGAAATTATTTCCTTGTTCTTGCTGCATCCCCACTCCTAGTACTCGGTCTAGCACATACTGGGTGTTTATTAAATATGAATGGACCGACCCTATGAAGCAAATCTTGCAAATGTTCTCCTTCCACATGAATTCAGTCACTGACCCTCTCCGCGTTTCAGTCTCCTGAAGGGTTGTTCTAAGGCCAACTCTGGCATTTGCTGACTTGACTACACATTCCAATCTGTAATCCTAGAATAGGTAGAGGCTCTTAACCTGGGCTCCATGAACTTGTTTTGTGGATAGATGGGTGGGTGGGTAGATAGGTGGATAGAAGACAGACAGACAGATGGGCAGATAGACAGACATAGTTAACCAAAGTTACCCCTTCCCTGTTGCAACTTTCCCTATTGTGGTTTTGATATGTCATGGATTGGCATAAGAAATTAAATGGGAATTTTAAGGGAGTTTTTCAGAAGCCACAGATGACATGGGAAGCCCAGCAGACAACATAGAGCCTATGACCAAATAATTAACCCAAATTTGACAATAAGGTGCTGTAGACCCCCCACAAAAGAAAAAGAAAACATTCAGACTTCTTCTCTGGTACGAAAAGAGAGCCCAAAATTTCAGATTTTCCAGATGAGGGGAAGGGGCAGCACACCCCTAACTTCTGTGATGTGGAAGTATGTTTAAAGATAATTGGTTTCTTTTGCAACCTCCTGTATTTTGTTTCATGCACATAAGAACACTATTCTGAGCAGGAATCTTTAGTCTTTCCCAGATGGCCAAAGGGATCCATAACACCAAAAAGGTAAGGAACCCCTACATTAGAATCAGGGAGAGATGGCCACAAAGCTGTAGAACAGAGGCATCTGTAGAGCTGTGAGAATTAGAGTTAACAATTAAGAATTAGAGTGACAGCAATATTAGACTTTGAGATCCCTGAAAAATATGGAATCTGCTCAGTTATCTTGGTTCTCCAATGGGAATGATGCCTAAATAAACAAAACTTCAAAGCTCTGTAAAAAAAAATTTCTGGTGATGACTCTTTAATGGGTTGCTATGGCCACATAAGAGAGGCATAGGCAGGCTCTGGCATATTACCAGCAAAGAAATATATCTCAAAAACAACAGGAAAGACACCATCAAAGACAGATCTGAAAAACCGGGAAAGACTTACATGAACTGATACTGAGTGAAATGAGCGGAACCAGGAGAACATTATACATAGTAATAGCAACAATGTGTGATGATCAACTATGATAAACTTAGCTCTTCTCAGCAATATAATGATATAAGACAACTGCAAAATACTCACGATGGAAAATACTATCTAAATCCAGAGAAAGAACTATGGAGTCTGAATGTAGATCAAATCAAATATATAATATATCTTTGTATATACAATACATACAAAATAAAAGATGGTTTTCTCTCTCTTTTTTTCTTTCTTGGGGCTTTCCCCTTGTGTTCTGATTCTTCTTTCACAAAATGACTAATATGGAAATATATTTCATGTGATTGTATGTGTATAACCTATATCAGATTGCTTATAGTCTTGGGGAAGGAGGGAGGGAGAAAAAATGTGGAACTCAAAATTGCATAAAAGTGAATGTTGAAAACTATCTTTACATGTAATTGGAAAAAATAAAATCTTATTAACTGAGAAAAAAAAAACAAAGGCATATCTGACCAGAAAGGGTTGTATAGAGTGGGGAGGAATGGTGGTGGGGAGTAACACATGGGCAGCCTAGTGCTAGACTGGTCTAGAGGAAGGCCCCCAGCACAGAGGGTGGATTTACAGGAGGATATGAGGACAAGAGTCCCACAGCATGAAAAATCCTTGATGGGTTGCAATTTGTACACTTGGAGGAAGTTCCCACCTCACTGAGATCACACATCCTTCAAGGCATAGAAAGCAACTGAAATAGATTTGTCGAATCTCCCCACAAGTAAGCAGCTTGGTACAGAGGAAGAGAGTTGGAGTGAAAGGACCTGGGAACCTGATGCACTAGTGACCCACAATGGGCATCCTTCAAAGAGAGCCCCAGTAACAGGGAACAATGATCCATACTAGGGTAGAAGAGGAGAGGAGAGGACAGAGGGAAGAGGCATCAAGAGAACCTGGGTTTGAGGCTTGCTTCTGCTACTTACTATCTGTGTGACTTTGGGGAAGTCACTTCCTCTCTAGGCCTCAATTTTTTCTGCTTCAAAATGAGGGGACTGGTCTGCATGATCAAGGTCCCTTCCTTCTCTAAATCTATGACCCTACACAGGTTGATAATTGCCATCATATGCTAATTTATAAGCTAGTCATACAAGTAGGAGCATCATAGATCAGAATGGGAATGAGGACTGAACCTGGAATTTTGAAGGTACAAGGAACCCCCAGGTGCAGAAACTCCCCCCACCAATGAAGGATGGCACCTTCTCTGCAATTGAGGAACCTTAGAAAGTTGCTCAGAATACTGAATGGTGGAGGGACTTGGCTAAGATCACACAGCCAGTAATGCATCCAAGGCAAGACTTGAAGAAAAGTCTTCATGACTTTGAGGGAAACCTTAAGTGTTAAGTATTAATATTAACAGCAACAATAAAAGTAACAATAACAAAAGCAAAAGCTATAAGGATCTAATCTAATATTTCACTGGAAAAAAACTTGAGCCCATTCCCTGGGAACTCTCTTTGCTCCCCCCTTGTCTATCTCCTCTTTCACTCTGGTCTCTGATGAAGAAGTGGCCATTGTTCTTCCATTTTCCTTAGCAAACTGTCTTCACTATCCTTCTCATTCTCTTACTTCATTTCCTCTGTGGCTACTTCCTTGCTATCTACAAACATGCCCATTTCTCCCCCATTCTCAGAAAACCCACAGAAGATCACCCTCTGCCTGGCCCTCCTTTGTGGCTAAACTCCTTGAAAAAGCCATCTACAATGGGGCCCTGCAATGGCTCTCCCTTCCAAAGCTGTAATCTAACTTCTCTGGTTATTCCCTGGATTCTGCCCTTTCCAGAGTTATCAATGATCTCTTTTTTAAGGCACATTTTTATTGTTATCTTTTGCTTTTACATCATCTACATTTTCCAGTTCATTACTCCCCATTCCCTCTGGCAGAACCATCCCATATAACAAAGGAAATTTCAGGGGCAGCTAGGTGGTTCAGTAAGTAGAGCACTGGCCCTAGAGTCAGGAAGACCTGAGTTCAAATCTGGCCTTAAACACTTAACACAAAAAACTAGCCATGTGACTTTGGGCAAGTCACTTAATCCTATTTGTCCTGCCTTCCCTCTCCAAAAAGTAAACAAAAAACAAACAAACAAACAAATAAAAAGTATTGGGGGCAGCTAGGTGGTGCAGTGAATAGAGCACCAGCCCTGGAGTCAGGAGGACCTGAGTTCAAATCCAACCTAAGACACTTTACACACTTATTAGCTGTGTGACTTGGGCAAGTCATTTAACCCCAATTGCCCTGCCTTTCCCCTTCAAAAACAAACAAACAGGGGGCGGAGCCAAGATGGCAGAGTAGAAACAGTTCATCCAAGCCTCTCTGCCCCCAGATTCCCCCCAAACTATGTAAAAGGGGACATTGCCTTACACTATTCAGAAGAAACTGGGGCTATTTGCTGCGAGCTCCCTCTCCTCCCTACCTTATGTCATTCACATGTCTTCTGCTATTCCCTCCTCTTTTGCCCCGTCACACACGAAGAAGTGGCTTTGCTCCTTACCAAGGCTAACGCCTTCACCTGCACAAGCAATCCTCTTCCATCCTGGCTCCTCCAAGATATCTCTGGCTCTGTCATCCCTACTCTATCACTTATCACTCTCTCCTCCTTGATATGCTCTCCTCTCCAGGTTTATGGGACACTCATCTCTCTCCTGGTTCTCCTCCTCCCTCTCTGACTGCTCCTTCTCAGTCTCCTTTGCTCCAGATCATACCCTTTAACCACAGGTAACCCTCAGGGTTCTGTCCTGGACCCTCTTCTTTTCTCTTCCTTTATACTACTTTAATAACCACCTCTATGCCAATGCTTCTCATATCTCCCTATCTTGTCCTAACCTCTCTGCTGACCTACAATCTTGCATCTCCAGCTGCCTTTCAGACATCTTGTCCTGGATGTCTAGTAGACATCTTAAACTCAACACTTCTAAGACTGAACTCATGATCATTCCCCTTAAATCCTCCCTGCATCCTGTTTCCCTATCACTATAGAGGGCAACACCATCTTTCTAGGCCTTCAGACTCACTTCAGACTAGATGCCATATTCCACTTCTCAGTATTGCTCTCACTTCCCATGTCCACTCTGTTGCTGAGGTCTGTTGATTTTCACCTTTGCAACATCTCTCCTCTGACACTGTCACCATCCTAAAACAGACCTCACTTTAGTTTCTTTGGCTGGGTTTTTTTCCTTGTTTTTTTTTTTTTTAACCAATCCTAGATACCATTTATTATTCTGTGCAGGAAGGGCTGGAAAGGCAAGAAAATGTAGTTGGTCACTTGGAGTCTCTGAGCGGGGCAGGACTCAGTACTGGTACTGATCAGGTTTGGAGGGGCCTTCTCTGGGGAGGCCCAGGTACTGGGACTATTTTTCCGTCAGCTTTGTGGGCTTCACATTCAGTTTGCCAAGGTGGGCCTCAGCCACAGCTTCATCTAGCTTCTTGGGGAGGAAGTGCACTCCCACTGGGTACTTGTCCGGGTGGGTCCACAGCTCAATCTGGGCTAACACCTGGTTGCTGAAGGAATTGCTCATCACAAAGCTGGGATGGCCCATAGCACAGCCCAGGTTAACCAGACAGCCTTCTGCCAGCAGAATGATCCTCTGCCCATTCTTCAGTTTATAACGGTCCACCTGAGGTTTCATGTTCACCTTCTCCACAGAATTCTGATTCAGCCACTTGACATCTATTTCCATGTCAAAGTGGCCAAAGGTACATACTACGGCGTCATCCTTCATCTGCTCAAAGTGCCTGCCCAAGATGATGTCTATACATCCTGTGGTGGTGATAAAGATGTTTCCCTCTTTGCAGGCCTCATCCATGGTGGTCACCTCATAGCCCTCCATAGAGGCCTACAGTGCATTGATGGGGTCTATCTCTGTGATGATGACTCAGGCCCCGAAGCCCTGAAGGGCCTGTGCACAGCCCTTGCCCATGTCACCATAGCCTGCCACCACAGCCACCTTGCCTGCAATTATCACATCTGTGGCTCGTTTGATGCCATCAATCAGGGACTCATGGCAGCCACACAGGTTGTCAAACTTGCTCTTGGTAACAGAATCATTTACATTGATGGCTGGCACTTTCAGAACTCCATTGGACTTCATTTTGTATAGATTGTGGACTCCTATGGTGGTTTCCTCTGAGATGCCTCTGATGCCCTTCAGGAGCTCAGGATATTTGGTGTGAACGAGGTTGGTGAGGTCCCCACCATCATCCAGGATCATGTTGAGGGGCTGCCCAGCCTTGAAATAGAGGGTCTGATCGATGCACCAGAGATATTCCTCATCAGTCTCCCCCTTCCAAGCATACACGGGAATACCAGTTTTGGCAATGGCAGCTGCTGCATGGTCATGAGTAGAGAAAATGTTGCAACTGGACCACTGTACCTCAGCTCCCAGGGCCACCAGAGTCTCAATAAGAACAGCTGTTTCTACACTCATGTGGAGCCAGCCAGAAATCCAGGCACCCTTCAGTGGCTTGGAGGCTGAGTACATCTCTCGAAGTTTCATCAGGCCAGGCATCTCATTCTCTGCTATATCCAGGGCTTTGAGTCCCCAGGCAGCCAGGCTGATGTCAGCGACTTTGTAGGGTAATTTGTCAGACATGTTGCGGCCTCCTCCGCAGTTACTTAATGCCTTAGCAGAGACCACTGCGCAGAGATTTTAGGGATGGGGGTGATGGGGTCATAGAAAGGCCACAGAGGCAGGCTGCAGGCAGCACCGAGAGGGTTTTTCCTTGTTTTAAGGGAAGGTTAAAGGGGGATGCTGGGAAAGTCATTATGGCAGAATAATAACAAATGGCATCCCCAAAGTTTTTGTTTTCTTTCTTTCTTTTTATTTTGGTGAACCTTGCATTTTATTTTATTTTTAAATTATTTTTGTGTTTATTAGTTTATTTGTTTACTTTTAGTTTATAAGATTCTATTCCACAATCCCTTGAGTTTCACATTTTCTCCCCCACCATGGCAGCATACAATCAAGTATAGGATCTGCAAATACTTTCACATTAGACATTAGTCAGGTTATAAAGAAGGATTGTGTCAGATGGAATAAACGATGGGAAAGAGGGAACAAACCCAAACAAGAAACAGAAAGACAGCAGGTGTTTTGCTTCAGTCTGCATTCAAACTCAGTTCCTTCTAGTTCTTTCTCTGAATGTAGACATCTCTCTCCATTATGAGTCTTTCGGGATTGACTTATATCAATGCATTGCTGAGAAGAGTCCAGTCTGTCATAGTTGGTTATCACATATATGTTGTGTCTGTGATTGTATACAAATTTCTCCTGATTCTACTCTTCTCAGTCAGCATCAGTTTGTAGAAGCCTCTCCAGGTAAATATTTAGTCCGTCTGCTCCTCGTTTCTTATAGCAAAATAGTATTCCATTACATGCATATACCACAGCTTGTTTAGCCATTCCCCAATTGATGGGCATCCCCTTAATTTCCAATTCTTTGCCACCACAAAAAGAGCTGCTATAAATATTTTTGTACATATGGGTCTTCCTCCCACTGCTATGATCTCTGTGGGATATAACCCTAGAAGTGGTATTGCTGGGTCAAAGGGTATGAAATTACTTATAGCCCTTTGGACATAGTTCCAGATTGTTCTCCAGAATGGTTGAATCAGTTCACAACTTTACCAACAATGCATTAGAGTTCCAATTTGAAGTTTTTGTTTTCTTTTTAAAGAAACTCCCTGGACAAAAACTGCATGACCAAGGGCAGCAAGGTAGCACAGTGAAGAGAGCACTGGCCCTGGAGTCAGGAGGACCTGAATTCAAATCCAGCCTCAGACACTTGACATTTAACTAGCTGTGTGACCTTGGGCAAGTCACTCAACCCCAATTGCCCTGCTTTCCCCCTTCCCAAAAGACGAAAAACCTGCATGACCTTGTGGCCAATCCTTAGGTGCCACTGAGGCTACACACCCTTGGAAGAACCCACCAGAGCTTAGGCTTTGCTGGCATAGTCTTAGAGAAGTCAGTGTCAATTCTACACCATGGTAAAGTGGGGAGAAAGACATGAGGTATAATGTGATGATCTCTGAAATTGTCGTTGAGGGTGCGGGTTCAAATCCTGATGATGTCATCTGTGTGATCTTTAGTTCTTCCTTTGGTCATCTGTAAGATGAAGTGAGTTGGCCTAGTTGAAGCAGTGAGGCAGAAGAAAGAATATCTGATATGGTGGCAGAGGAATTCCAGCTCTCCAATTCACTAGCTAAGTGACCTTGGGTAAATCATTAAAACTCTCTTGGCCTCAGTTTTCTCATCTATAAAACGAAGGGGTTAGGATGAATGAGCTCTGAGGTTCCTTCCCACTCTAAATCTGTGACCTTAGACGAGGGGTCCCAAAATTCTGGCCACATCCAATCCATTCCCTGTTTGTGTATGATCCACAAACTATTTCAATTGTAAAAGCCATTCTTAGTCCAGAGTTGGTCCTTGAGCAGTAGCTTACTGAGCCCTGCTTTAGAGGAGCTTAGAGACCTGCCCAACTGGGAATCCAGGACCTTAGGCGAGCTCTAAGGTGCTGTTCCTGCTCTGGATCTACGATCCCATAAATCTCCCCTTAAGCCCCAGCACTGGGCCAGAGCCCATCCGTGCTGGCTTGTTCTTCCAAGGCACCAGGTTTGTAATGCATGCTTTAATTTGGGAACTTCAGCACTTGGGTGTTTAGCTCTATCATTCAAGAAGCCATTAGCATAGATCTTTTTTGAAGCACTGTACAAATTTAAAATTATTGTTCACAGTTGGATGCAAATGGTGAAACATTCTACAAAATGATGAGTCTAGAAAAATTAGGAAGCTAGGAGATGCTGGCATTCAACAATTAATGAATTCTTTAAATCATTTGTAATATTGCAAGGTGAAAGTAGTACTAAACTTTCCACTTAATATCAGCATTAATTTTGTGAGAGTGTGTGTGTGTGTGTGTGTGTGTGTGTGTGTGTGTATGTACACCAGTCTGTTACACATGAGAAATGGAAATTGGTATAAGTGGGAAGGGATCGACCTCAGTCAAGAGGGATGGCTGGTTCCTAGACCTCACCCCTTCTCCCACTCCCCTTTGCTTCCTCTCCTTAGAGTCCCCTATGCCTGGGCAGGAGGCATGGAAGGACATTCTGCAGCAGCACCCATTCTGACTTTTGGTGACTATTACTGAGACTTTAAACCTTGGCTTCTTATTCCTCAACCCTTCTATCCTAGGTCCCTGACTCTTTGGTCCCTAGCCTCCTGGCCTCTTTTGAGGGACAACTTGGTCAAAGGCATGGAGGTGGGAGATATAATGCCATCTATAAGGAAGAGGAAGCAAGACTGGTTGGATGGAATACAGAGTACATGAGGGAGATTAATCTAATGTAAAATCAGTTAGGAAAGACACACTGTGAAGGGCTGTAAATTCCAAACAGAGGCATTGGTATTTTATCCTAGAAGCAATGGGCAGCCATTAGAGTTTACTGAACAAGGGAGTGACATGGTCAGACCCACAGTTTAGTAATATCATTTTGAAAGCTGAGCAGAGGCTAGATTGAAGGGGGGGGGCGTGTCTGGAGGCAGGAAGACCAATTAGGAGAACATTGCAAAACCCTTGGCAAAAGATGATGAGATCCTAAACTAGGGAAGTGGCTGTGTGAGAGAAGAGAAACGGATGAAGGCAAGTGATATTATAGAGGTAGACCCGGCAAGACTGGTCAGCTGATTGGTGTGGATGGAGAAGAGTAAGGCGACTGCAGAGGTGAGGATGACTCCCCTTGGTCCTTGCCCTGCAGGGACTCCTATTCTAATGGGGGAAGCAAGGTGTAAATTACTAAGTCTCTATAAGACATAGACAGAGTAGATGGAAGTTTCTTGCCCAGGGTAGGTGCATAATATATGCTTGCCCAATTAAAATACAGAACTTCATAAATTAATGAATGTCCCCTAGTGAAGGTGCTACAGTGATGTAAAAAGCCAACCTCTGTGCACACTAAGTGCTGATCCTTTAAATATGATATGCTTTCCCCACGATGAATGGGGTAGCATACTTCTATAGAAACTGAGCCATGGCAATATTAACATCCTTGCTCTAAATGAAATCCAAAGATAGAAAGGTCCTAAATCTAGGGGCCTCCCAGGCAGTCAAGTCCAACCCCTCATTTTACAGATGAAAGTACAGACTCCAGGGAGGCTGTGACTTGACCAAGGTTGAGAGGGGGGATTTAAACCCAGGGCTTCTGACTCCAGAGCAAGCGCTCACTCCCCTGCACCATATTCCCAGTGGAAGGAAGGCTCACAGGTTTTCCTTGGAGAGGCAAAACAAGGAAGTGAGAGAACAAGCTTCATTGTGCCCCTAGAAGCAACATGGAACACTATTTCTTGGGGCATTGAATCATCTCATCCTTCTAGATGAATAGAAATCAAAAGATCACCAGGCAGGGAGCTTAGATGCCAATATTTGTTAGAAAGGCTGAGCAGATAAAGCAAGTCTAGTGAAGACAATGCAAAGATGTCCTCTAGTCCAAGTCAATATGCATCTTAATGCTCAGGACAAAGCTGAGCAGAAAGAATGGCAAAAAAAGCGTTTAAAAATACTTCTTCAGGATTAAGGAAAAAAGACAAAGGCTTATGCGCTCCAGGAAAAGCCTGACACCTGGATATTCCTAATGCTGCCTTTATGAAAGAATGAGAAGGCACCAGACATAGTAAGCTCCAGGCAATATCACAAGAAGGTTCTATGTTTTCATTTTGTATTTTGTGTTATTCCTCACTTAGGAAACACCAAAAATATGAGAGTTTCCATAAACAAAAAAGAACAAAGAATCTTGTACCTGAAACCATGAACTGCCAGCACACACAGCTTGTTTTTTTTTTTAAGAATCTACTTCACTCATCACACCAGTTCCAAGGGTGTCCTGCTTGCTTATGTTTATCTCTAAACATTCTTTTGTTCTGTTCTGTGCCCCTTTTAAAATGCTTCATTGATTCTTTTCATATTCTTTGCTTTGTCCCATTATCATTACTCCCCAAACAAAACAAACAAAACCCCCTATAACCAATGAACATAGTCTGGCAAAAGCAGATCATTGTATTGTTGTTCAGCTATTTCAGATGTGTCTGACTCTTTATGAACCCATTTGGGGGTTTCTCGACAGAGACACTGGAGTAGTTTGTCATTTCCTTCTTCAGCCTCCTTTTATGGATGAGGAAACTGAGGCAAACAGGGTTCAGTGACTTGCTCAAGGTCACACAGCTACAAAGTGTCTGAAGTCAGATTGGAACTCAGGAAGAGGAGTCATCCTGACTCTAGGCCTGGTACTCTGCCCACAGCAGCACCACCTAGCTGTTCCCTAGCTTGACCACCTTTAGAAATGTATGGCTCATTCTTCACCTGAAGTCCTTCATTTTCTTTCAAATTATAGGAAACCCATTTCATTAGTGGTCCCGTGGAGTTCTGGTTAGTCATTGTAGAAACTGCCTACGTATTGTATGCAGTCATTAAAGAAATCATTTTCTTGATTCTGTTCACTTCATTCTGCATGGGACTCCTCTCAGATTTTTCTAAATCTATCCCTTTCATCACCTCTTATAACATAATGATATGCCAGTACATTTGAAACTGATTATAAAAACACCTTAAGAGGAAACAACTAGGAATGGATGTGGTAGTCATTTTTGAGCATATTAGTCTATAAGCAAATGACCACCTTGTTAGACAAAAAGTGCAAAATTAACACCAAATGAGAAGGAAGCTCCTTGGGATAAAAATGGGAAATGGACCAAGGACAAGGTATTGGCATGGACTTCCATCATTCCCTATGAAATTTTAGCTAATTCAATGCAATTACGACAAGGAAAACCAGGAACAGCATCAACCAACAAACACAGAGATGCAGCAGCCCTAAGGAATGCCAATTTAGAAGATCACTTCGCTTTCCAAATTCTGTAGATGATAGAGGGAGATCATGAGTACCATAATAAAAAAATGTGAAGTTTGCAGACCATTTGACATCAAATTGAACTAAGCCAGGAGGATTTAAACATGAAATGTAAGAAAGAACAGATTGACAAAGTGTGTGACAGAACTGTCTGCATTTCTATTATCTTCATCCGTATTGAGTGGAATCATCCTATTTGGATGCAGTCCAGGGCCAGATAGGCTGTATGAGAATGGACAGAAGGCAAGAAGAGGGCAAAGGTAGAAAGTATGACCAGACCAGACCTGCAGAACAAAGAAGAACTCTATATCAGAAGCCATATACTCTTTCTTTTAAACTAAATTTTATGTTTATTTTTAGTTTACATCATTCATTTCCAAAAGATTTTGGGTTACAAATTTTCTCCCTGTCCCTCCCCTACCCACCATCCCAAACCAGTGATCCCATTGTATACCCTCTACCCCAATCTGCTCTCTCCTATATCCTCGCCCATGCCCCCTCTGACTTTCCAGTGGAAGCCATATACTCTTTTTTTAATCCTCATTCTTAAACAAATGCTTTATTAACTTCTGTTTTACATCATTCATTTCCACCAGATTTTGAGTTACATTCATTTTCCCCCCATTATTCCCCTACCCAACCTCCCTGAATAGCAGTCCCACAAGATATCGCTTCCTCCAATCTGCTCTCTCCCATACCTTCTCCCATAGCCCCATCGACTTTCCATTAGAGGAAGATGAATCTTTGTGTCCCAATACCTGCACATCTTATCTCCCAATTATAGGCAAAAGAGTATTAATAATAGTATTTATATATATATTTGAAACATTTAATGTTACGACCTTGAATTTCAGATCCATTTCCTTCCTCCCTTGTCACCCATTCCTTCTTGGGATATAAGTAATTCAGTATATGTTGTACATGTCTAGCTATGCAAAACATTATCATAGTAGATATATTGTACAAGGATGCTTATAATTCCCTCCCACTCATCCCACCCCCCACCTGGTCCATTCCCTACATGATCCTGTCCCTCTTCTATAGTGGGTACTTCCAACCTCCCCTCACCCCAAGGATGCCCTCCCTTCCATCATCCCTCCTCTCATCCCCCTTCCCCCTATCCTGCTGCAGGTTGAGATATCCCATTTAGTATGTATGTCATTTTCTCCCTGAACCAAATTCAATGTGAATGTGGTTTTGCCTTTTTAGCCTTCCTTATTCTCCCCCTCCTTTGCAACCACTTCCCCTACATGAGATAGTTTACCCTACCATGTCTCTCCCCATCTCCTCTTGCCACTTTCCTCTCTCACCTCATAATTTCATCCCTTGAGTATTCTCCCTTCACAACAAATTCAACCTATGCCCTCTATCCATATATAACTGTAACCATATACACACACATTCACATATGTATTCATATGACCACACCCCCTTCTTCCATTATTTTCATAGTGAGAAAGATATCATCAGTCACAGTTATTGCTTTTCCATATAGGAATGTAAATAGTTCAACTTTGATAAGTTCCTTTTGATTTCTTTTCCCTGATTACCTTCTCAGGCATCTCTTGCTTCTTGTGTCTGGATGTCAAATTTTCTATTCAATTCTGGTTTTTCCTCAAGAATGCTTGAAAGTCCTCTATTCCACTGAATGACCATATTTTCCCCTGAAACAAAATACTCAGTTTTGCTGGGTAGGTGACCCTTGGGTTCATTCCCAGTTCTTTTGCCCTCTGGAATATCATATTCCATGCCCTTCGATCCCTCAGTGTAGAAGCTGCCAGGTCCTGGGCTATTCTGATTGTGTTTCCACAATATTGAAATTGTTTCTTCCTGGCTGCTTGTAGTATTTTCTCCTTGATCTGGGGATTCTGGAACCTGGCTATAATATTCCTGGGAGTTTTCTTTTTGGGATCTTTTTCAGGAGGTGATCTGTGGATTCTTTCAACCTCTATTTTGCCCTCTGGATCTAAAACATCAGGGCAATTTTCCTTGAGAATTTCTTGAAGGTGATTTCTAGGTTCTTTCTTTGATCATGGCTTTCAGGTAGTCCAATAATTTTTAAATTGTCTCTCCTGGATCTATTTTCCAGGTCAGTGGTTTTTCCCATGAGATATTTCACATTGCCTTCTAATCTTTCATTTGTTTGGATCTGCTTAACAGCATCTTGATTTCTCATAAAGTCATTAGCTTCCATTTGCTCCAGTCTAACTCTGAAGGAATGAATCTCCTCAGTGAACTTTTGAGATTCTTTTTCCATCTGGCAAATTCGACTTTTTAAGGCATTCTTCTCCTCAATGCCCTTTTGGGCCTCCTTTGCCATTTGAGCTAGTCTATTTTTTAAGGTGTTGTTTTCCTCAGTCAGGCTGTTGACCCTCATTTCATACTTTTCCTGCATCCTTCTCATTTCTCTTTCTAATTTTTCCTCCACTTCTCTTATTTGATTTTTAAAGTCCTTCTTAAGGTCCTCTATGGCCTGCAACCCGCTCATGTTTTCCCCTGGGGCTTTTGGAGCAGGACTTCTGACCTCACAGTCCTTTTCCCGCTCTATGCCCCCAAAATAGGAGTCTAGGGTTGCATTTTTCTGTTTCCTTTGCCTTGGCATGTTGCCACTTAATTGCTTGACTTTTGGGCTTGTTGCCACACTATGGCTTTAAGGCCAGCTAGAGGAATTTTCGTCCTGAATGTGTGGGGGGCAACTTCCGTTTCTGGTAAGCTATAAACCCACCCACAACTTCCACCCTAGATCACAATCCAGATCCAGGGAGGTTAAAGCAAGAGCGATTACCCCCCAAGACTGATCGCTGGATCTCCCCACGATTTGTAGGGCGGGAGCCTGAAATGCCTATGAAAACTACAAAATGGCGTGTCTCCTCAGCGGCTTCTAGCCCCCAGGGGAGGGAGCTGACGCATCCCCCAAATACAGGTCCCAAAGTCCATAGGACACTAACCTCTTACTTTGTCCTAGGCAAGTCTATGTTGATAATTCTGGAGTTGCGACAGCTCCTGGTGTTCTGGGGTTCCTCCAGCTGGCTGCTGGCCCTGCTGCCCTGGGGCTAAAACCTAGGCTCATGCGGACCTGGGCTCGGCTCGACTGGGCTCCTGCGCTCTGCGCGTTGCCGGCTCCCAGACCGTTGCCCTGGTCCTTCCTGCAGGGCTTCTGGGCTGTCCTCAGCGGGAGGTTTGCTTCTCTGTGTCGTTCTGTGGGTGCTGGAGCTCCAGAAGTTGTTCAGAGTCCTTTTTTACATAGTTTGTGGGGAATCTGGGGGCAGAGAGGCTTGGACGAGCTGTTTCTACTCCGCCATCTTGGCTCCGCCTATATACTCTTTTTTTTAAAGCAATTAGGGTTAATTAACTTGCTCAAGGTTACATGGCTAGTTATTTATGTGTGGGTGCTAACTACTGAGGCTGGAACGGATCTGGGGTCCTCCCAGCTCCGGGCCGGCGCTCTTACTCACTGCACCAGCTAGCCGCCCCTAAAGCCATATACTCTTTAAGAGGATTGAAAGACTAATTTCTGGAAAGGTAGCAATATTTCTAAGAGAAGATTCCAAATGATGAGAAGAAAACTCCAAGTGGAATTACTACTAAAAACCAGGTGATCAATAAGGGATCAATAATGATAGACTCACCTGCTTCCTTTCTCATTGCATTTCCATAAAATCTTTATAATAACTATACATATATGGAGGGCAACCTTGATGAAGGTATGGAAAGGGAATAAATAGGACTAAGCAAATTATATTCTACAAGAGACCACATCTTTATAATAAGAGAAATGATGAAAAGGTTGAAATTATATTTAATTCTTTTGTACTTAGGGTTTGTTAACTTTAAATTTTCATCTGATTCAGTAGAGCAAAAGCGGCCATAAAAGTCTTCCCATGCAAAGATGTGTTGTAACAATCAGGAGCTGATTGTTAACATTTTCAGCATGAGGCGGGGGTGGAGCCAAGATGGCAGAAAGGAAGCAGTAACTGCGCTAAGCTCCTCAGTCACTAAATCTTAAAAAGTGAATCTGAACGGATTCTGGAGTGACAAAATCCACTTGGAGACGGATCATGGCAGAATCCGGCCCAGAAAATTGCCCAGTGTGTCCAGACAGGACAAGTGCAGAGCAAGTAGGGTCTGCACAGCTCAGACTTAAGAGCAGACAAGCAGACTACACCAGAGAGAGAAGAAGTCCCAGCCTGCACACTTACCAAGGATGAATCGCAATCATCTCGCCTTCATCTCACAAGGGGACAGGAGGAATCAATGGAGCCAGGTAGGAGAGTCTGGCCCCCAGAGGAGATAGCAGCTTCTCCTGCAGTGACCTGCCCCCAGCCTGTAAGTTTAGAAACTGTCTGCCTGTATAATACAGGGGCTAGAATGGCAAAGTAAATTCTAGTTGCTCTGATCCTCCCATCCCTCCCTCATGAAGTAGAAAACCCAAAGATAAGTCTCCCACCCAGATTGAAATCCCAAGTTAATGGAAATAGCCTCAGGCTTGGGAGTCTCCAAGAAGCAGTGGAACTGAGAAAACCAGGAGTCTGAAGAGAAGAGAGGGAGGGGTCCCAACAAGCCCCACCTCACCTCACCAACAAAAGCCTGCTTATAGCACAGGGGTATAGAGGCAGAAATCAATTCATCTCCACAGTCTTCTCAGTGTAAATCTACATTCCTCTCTGACTAGATACCCAGAGGCTACAGCATTCAAAGTCAAAGACCAGGCCCTTAGCTCATAGCCTGAGAAATTAAGAAAAAGGAAATCACAATGGGAAAGAAGAAAGCTGAGAAGGAGAAGGTGAAGGCAAGAAAGTCTATCTGAGCCTAACATGTAGGTCAAGAACAACCAAATAAACAGGACAATATGGAATCTCTACCCACACCTGAGACCACAGAAGGAAATATGAACTGGTCTCAATCTCAAATAGCATTCTTAGAGGAGCTTAAGAAAGATTTTAAAGACCAAATCAGGGAGGCAGTGACCAAGTTGGAAAAAAGTTTTACTGAAGAAAACAAATCCTTAAAAAGTAAAATTAGTGAAGTAATTGGAGAAAATACCTCCCTAAAAAGGACCTTCAAAAACTAACTGAAGATTATAATTCACTAAAAATTAGATTTAAACAAATCGAAACTCAGAACTCCATAATGCAGCAAGAATCAATCAAACAAAACAAGATGATTGAAAAATTGGAAGGAAATGTAAAATATCTCACTGGAAAAACAATTGACCTAGAGAACAGATCTAGGAGAGACAACTTAAGAATTATTGCTCTACCAGAAAGCCATGATGAAAAAAGCAGCCTAGACAACATTCTCCAAGAGACTGTCAAAGAAAACTGTCCCGAAGTCCTGGAATCAGAAGATAAAATAGTTAACGAAAGAATTCACTGGACTTCCTCTTGAAAGAGATCCCAAATTGAAAACTCCAAGAAATATAGTAGCCAAATTCCAGAATTACAAGATTAAGGAAAAAATTCTACAAGCAGCCAAACATAAACAATTCAAATATCAAGGAACTACAGTTAGGATCACACAGGACCTAGCAGCTTCTACATTAAAAGAGCAGAGGGACTGGAATCTGATACTTCATAGGGCAAGAGAGCTAGGACTACAACCAAGGATTAACTACCTGGCAAAACTGAGCATAATCTTTCAGGCAAGGAGATGGCCATTTAATGAAATAAGGGACTTCCAGCCTTTCCTGACGAAAAAGCCAGAGCTCAATGGAAAATTTGATCTCCAGTTACAAGACTCAAGAAAGACATAAAAAGGTAAACAAGGAAAACACAGACTCACACATACATACATGCACACACCCACACTCATACACACATGCTCATTACTTGGGATGCAACAAGAGCAAAATGTTCACATCCCTATATGTGGAGTTGATAACTGTCAATATCGAATTTTTTATGATTATCATGACCTTCAAAAGGGTTATACTTAGATAGAGGGTGTAGGTATGAATGCACTAAAATGAAGACTTAAAAAAAAACCTATTAAGGGGATCAAACGGACTGTAATGGGAAAAAGGAAAGAATGAGACAGGAAAAGGTAAAATATGCCATTTGAAGAGGCATTAAAACACACTATTGTAGAGGGGAAAGAAAGAGGGAGAGGAACATCATTTAAACACTATTCTTACTGGTTCTGGTTCAAAGATGGATCAACTTAATCAGTGAAGTTTAAGATTCTAATGTGAATAGACACATAAATTCATTAAATAGAGGAAAATGAGGGAGGGAGAGGAGCACTGTTTGAAATTTACTCTCATTGGTTTGGAGTCAAATGGGGAGTAACTTACTCAGATAAGTATAAAAACTTATTGTGTCCTATAGGTAGTGAAAGGGTAAAGGTGGGGGCTTGAAAAGGAGGAAACTAAAGGGGGGATTAGAGGGGAGGGAAATAGTAGTAAGGGGAGAGGGTAGGTCAAGAAGGGGGGTCACCAAGGTGGCTAGGTGGAGCAGTAAGTAAGAGCGCTGGCCTTGGAGTTGGGATGACCTGAGATCAGATCCAGCCTCAGAACATGAGCACCCAGATACAAATAATGACTGGCCATGTAACCTTGAGCAAGTTAATTAACCCCAATTGCTTTAAAAAAAAAAGGGGGGGTCACAGGGTGGGAACACTGAGGGAGGGGGTGGTCAATAGGGCAAACTTCAAGGAGGGGAAGGGAGAAGGAAGAAACAAAAACATAAACAGGGGAGGGAATAGGAGGGAGGGGAAGAGAAAGATAGTCATCATTACTGTGAATGTGAATGGTATGAACTCTCCCATGAAACAGAGGCAGATAGCAGAATGGATTAAAAACCATAATCCTACAATATGCTGTCTACAAGAACACATTTGAAACAAAGGGATATCCACAGGGTAAAGGTAAAAAGTTGGAGTAGAATTTATTATGCCTTAGCTAAAGTAAAAAAAAAAGCAGGGGTAGCAATACTCATCTAAGATAAAGAAAAAGCAAAAATAGATCCAATTAAAAGAGATAAGGAAGGAAACTATATCCTGTTAAAAGGCACCATCGAAAATGAAGCGATACCATTACTTAATATACATGCACTAAGTGGTATAGCATCCAAATTCCTAGAGGAGAAATTAAAGGAATTAGAAAAAGAAATAGATAGCAAAACTATACTAGTGGGGGACTTTATTCTCCCCTTTTCTGAACTTGATAAATCTAACCTCAAAATAAACAAGAAAGAAGTTAAGGAGGTGAATAGAATTTTAGAGACACTATATATGATGGATCTCTGGAGAAAACTGAATGGGAATAAAAAGAAATTTACTTTCTTCTCAGCAGTGCATGATACATACTCAAAAACAGACCATGTACTAGGGCATAAAAACCTCAGAATTCAGTGCAGAAAGGCAGAAATATTAAATGCATCATTCTCAGATCATGATGCAATAAAAATTATATGCAATAAAGGGTCATGGAAAGATAGACTAAAAACTAATTGGAAATTAAACAATTTAATCCTAAAAAAATTGGTGGGTCAAACAAGAAATTATAAAAACAATAAATAATTTCATTCAAGAGAATTATAATAATGAGACAACATACCAAAATTTGTGGGATGCATTAAAGGCAGTTCTTAGGGGAAGTTTTATATCCCTGAGTGCATACTTAATTAAAGCAAAGAGAAGGGAGGTCAATGAATTAGACAAGCAATTGAAAAAGCTAGAAAAAGAAAAAATTGAAAATCCCCAATTTAGTACTAAATTAGAAATATTGAAAACTAAAGGAGAGATTAATAAAATTGAAATTAAGGAAACTATTGAATTAATAAATGAAAGTAAGAGCTTGTTTTATGAAAAAACCAATAAAATTGATAGACCCTTAGTCAATAGGATAAAAAAAGAAAGAAGAAAACCAAATTATGAGTATAAAAAATGAAAAGGGTGAATCTACCTCCAATGAAGAGGAAATCAAAAAAATAATGAGAAATTATTTTTCCCAATTATATGCACATAAATATGACAATCTTACTGAAATGGATGAATATTTGCAAAATTACAAGTTGCCCAGGTTAACTGAAGAGGAAGTGAATTACCTAAATAACCCCATCTCAGAAAATAAAATCAAACAAGCCATCAATGAACTCCCTAGGAAAAATTCTCCAGGGCCAGATGGGTTTACTCGTGAATTCTATCAAACATTTAAAGAACAACTGATTCCAATACACTACAAACTATTTGGGAAAATTAGTGAAGAAGGAGTCCTACCAAATTCTTTCTATGACACAAATATGGTACTGATTCCTAAATCAGGAAGAGATAAAACAGAGAAAGAAAATTATAGACCAATTTCCCTCATGAATTTAGATGCAAAAATTCTAAATAAAATATTAGCCAAAAGACTCCAACAACTTATCACAAAAATAACACACTTTGACCAAGTAGGGTGTATTCCAGGAATGCAAGGATGGTTTAATATTAGGAAAACCATCAGTATAATTGAGCATATCAACAATAAAACTAGCAGAAACCACATGATTATCTCAATAGATGCAGAAAAGGCTTTTGACAAAGTACAACATCCATTCTGTTTAAAAACACTAGAAAGTATAGGAATAAATGGAGCCTTCCTTAAAGTAGTTGATAGCATCTATTTAAAACCATCAGCAAGTATTATATGCAATGGGGATAAACTAGAAGCTTTTCCAATAAAATTAGGAGTGAAACAAGGGTGTTCACTATCAACCCTCTTATTCAATCTGGTACTAGAAACGTTAGCAGTAGCAATTAGAGAAGAAAAAGAAATCAAAGGAATCAAATTAGGCAAAGTGACCAAACTATCACTCTTTGCAGATGATATGATGATATACTTAGAGAATCCTAGAGAATCAATGAAAAAACTACATGAGACAATAAATAAATTTGGCAAAGTTGCAGGATATAAAATAAACACACACAAATCCTCAGCATTCCTGTATATCTCTAATGAAACTCAACAGCAAGAGATAGAAAGAGAAATCCCATTTAAAGTCACTGTAGACATTATAAAATATTTGGGAATCTACATGCCAAAATAAACCCAGAATCTATATGATCACAACTACAAAGCACTTCTCACACAAATAAAATCAGATCTAACTAATTGGAAAAATATCTATTGTTCATGGCTGGGTTGAGCTAATATAATAAAAATGATAATTTTACCCAAACTAAACTATATATTTAGTGCCATTCCAATCAATTTACCAAAAAAACCTACTTTTTAGAGTTAGACAAAATAATAACAAAATTTATTTCAAAAACAAAAGGTCTAGAATATCAAGGGAATTAATAGGGAAGGTGGATTAGCTATGCCAGATTTTAATCTGTATTATACAGCAGCAGTCATCAAAACTGCTTGGTACTGGCAGAGGAATAGAGCAGTGGATCAATGGAATAGATTGGGCGCAAGAGACCCAGCAGTTAATGAATATAGTAATCTATTGTTTGATAAACCCAAAGACCCCAGTTTTGGGGATTAAGAATGCACTATTTGACAAAAACTGCTGGGAAAACTGGAATACAGTATGGCAGAAATTGGGCATAGATCATTATCTAACACCATATACCAAAATCAAGTCTAAATGGATGCATGATCTAGGTATAACGGATGATACTGTAAGCAATCTGGGAGAGCAAGGAATAGTTTACTTGACAGATTTGTGGAGAGGGGAAGACTTTAGGACCAAGCAAGGAATAGAGAGCATTATAAAATGCAAAATGGATAATTTTGATTACATTAAATTGAAAAGCTTCTGTATAAACAAAACCAATGTAACCAAGATCAAGAGGGAGGTGGGAAATTGGGAAAGAATTTTTACAACTTATGTCTCTGATAAAGGACTCATTTCTAAAATTTACAGAGAATTGAGTCAAATCTATATGAATACAAGTCATTCCCCAATTGATAAATGGTCAAAGGATATGAACAGGCAGTTTTCAGAGAAAGAAATTAAAGATATCTATAAGCATATGAAGAAATGCTCTAAATCACTATTGATTAGAGAAATGCAAATCAAAACAACTCTGAGATACCACATCTCTCCAGTCAGATTGGCTAAGATGACAAAACAAGAAAATGACAAATGCTGGAGAGGATGTGGGCAAATTGGAACACTAATGCATTGCTGTTGGAGTTGTGAACTTATCCAACCATTCTGGAGAGCAATCTGGAACTATGCCCAAAGGGCTATAAATAATTTCATACCCTTTGACCCAGCAATACCACTTCTAGAGTTGTACCCCAAAGAGATCATAGAAGAGGGAGGAAGACCCATATGTACAAAAATATTTATAGCAGCTCTTTTTGTGGTTGCAAAGAACTGGAAATTAAAGGGGTACCCATCAATTGGGGAATGGCTAAACAAGTTGTGGTATATGAATGTAATGGAATACTTTTGTGCTATAAGAAATGAGGAAGAGACGGATTTCATATTTACCTGGAGAGGCTTATACAAACTGATGTTGAGCGAGAAGAGTAGAATCAGAAGAAATTTATATACAATCACAGACACATCATATGTGTGATGACCATCTATGACAGACTAGTTTCTTTTCAGCAATGCAGTGATATAAGTCAATCCCGAAAGACTCATGAAAGAGAGAAATGCGACATTCAGAGATATAACTAGAAAGAACTGAGCCTGAATCCTGATGGAAGCAAACTAATTGATCTTTTTCTTTAAAAAAAATTCAGCATGAGCATTTATACTTTGGAAATTGGCAAACACCACAAAATGCTTGGGTTATTCTTTTGTCGATTGTCTAGATTTAAAATGATGGAAATAATGTTAATAATGTATATTAAAACTAAAAGTGTCACAAACACATTTTTTCTGAGAGCTGGTTGTTAAGCATTTACTAGCATATTCCTGTTCCTGTGATTATGTTAAATTCATACCAGATATATCAAAGATTCAAACGAAAGATAACTTTGTTTGACAAGCCTCTGATTATTATTGATATCAGAAAAGGCAGAAGAAAGAACTGTATACCTGCCAAAGGATTTGCACTGGTCATAGAGGACATCTAGTTCAGAACCACAAACAGATGAGAAATTCTCTATAAATCGTGAGGTTTTCCTCACAGGTCTTCCTATTTGCTGATGACACTGTATTAATGATACCAACTCCTGGAACATTTCAGTTTCCTGAGATCAAAAATCACTCAAAAAATAGTCCAAGGCTCGAAATCTGTACAAGAAAAACAAAATGAATGAAGAATGCCTACTATCCAAAGTGCAATATAAAGTTAAATGAACTGCACATTGAATAGGAAGAGGAAAAAAAGTATACACTAGACTGTCTGCTAAAATTGTTCCCAAAATCCTCCTCCAAACAAAAACCTATCTTTTTAACAGCAATATGCTTCCAATGGTAATGCTACATGGTTGAAACTCATGGAACACACACATACCACATATCACATATACATATATATGTACCCTACCAGTGGCATGTGGAGTAGGGGTGGACCCCCTGGGTAGAATCTCTGGGAGGATGAAAGATAAAGACAGCTGGAATGGCTGATTGTCTGCACCAAGGCCCAGCTGAAGGCTCTCACTTCCCATGAACCTTTCACAGGATCTTCTGGCCTTCATTGGTTTCTTCCTCATCTTACCTTCTTGAATATCTAACAAATCCTGTGCTTTGCCATCTTGTTCTTTGTACTCTCTATCTGCCTCATGACTACACTAATCAAAGCTTCTGAGTGTAAGCTTTCCAAGGGTAGAGCCGAGGATTTCTTCTCTTGTATCTCATACAACATCTAGCACAGTGGTGGGCACACAAGAGTCACTAAATGATGTGCCTTACATTCTTTCAACTTCACCATCCATGCTGATCTCTAAGGGTAGACCAAGATAAAAGCATTCCTTCCTGCCTGAAGCCCCCCAGGGGAATTATTTCCTCTGGGCATTTGCAATCCTGCGAAGTGCTGGAGACACATAATCTCATTTCTCCCCTTAAGGGATTCAGGGGCAGAAAAAGTCTGGTTCCACTGGAGGTAGTCCAAGCTTTTAACTTCTCAACTTGAAGGAAGCTGGACTTCAGTTCTTTTCCAAAGGGAAAAGAAACAGCCGTGGAGATCCGTCCATATGTTCAGCAGCAAGGAAACACAGCAGCAGAGTCCAAAGCCTGGGAAGGTCTGAGTCACAGGCCTTAGTCCTCAGGACCTTAAGAAAGGCCACCACCAAGGGTCAGCACTGACACTGGAATACTGGAAAGAGGGGGAATCTGGCTTGCAAAGACCAAGTATCTTGAGTAGACAGATCTGATTCAATACAAAATCCTTTATTAAGGATATATGTGTCAGGCAGTGTCCTGAGTGCTAGGGATATAGAGGCAAAAATGAAATAACACCTTGTCCTCAAGAGGACCATGTACATAGGCAAGTAATACAAATTGATGATATATAAAAAAGAATGCAGATCAATTTCAGAGGGCAGCACTAAAAACTGGCAGGGACCAAGAAAAGCCTTGTGTAGGAGGGAGCATTTAAACTGAGTCTGGAAGGGAGGCCTTCTTTGATGAAAGAGAGTGAAGGAAAGAGATGAAGGCATGGGGAAGAGCCTGAGCAAAAGCATGGTGGTGGGAGATGGAGGTTAGCCAGAATCCCCAGAAAATACGTGAAGCTTGACTATGATACTAGAGAATAGCGAGTGTATGTGAAGGCCCACCTTGAAGACAGGTGGCTCTGTGGACAGAGTGCTAGAAGCACTGAGTTCAAATCCTATCTGCAGACACTTAACTAGCTGTATGGTTCTGGGTAAGTCACAGCCACTGTCTACCTTAGTTTTCTCATCTGTAAAATGTAGATAATAACAGCATCTTCCTCCCAGGTTTGCTATGAAGATCAAATGAGATAATCATCGTGAAGACTTCAAAGTGCTATAGAAATGCTAGTTCTTCTTCTTATCATCATTCTTTTTTTTTTGCTTTTTGGATGGGGGGGATGCAGGGCAATTGAGGTTATGTGACTTGCCCAAGGTCACACAGCTAGTAAGTGTTAAGTGTCTGAGGCCAGATTTGAACTCAGATCCTCTCAGGGCCAGTGCTCTATTGACTGTGCCACCTAGCTGCCCCTATTATCATCATTCATAATTAGAGGAATGCATCATATTTCTAGTGTGCTAAGTTTGATTTATTAGCCAAAACATTACTTACTTTTACATGAATGCTTTAGGCTTTCACATCACACTACCTAGACTTAGGTAGTTAGGGTGGCTATTACCGACTGCAGGTCTCCTCATCCTGTCATCTTGTGCAACCCCGTCCATACCCTTCCAGAGATTCTCAATGTGCCACTGATGGGAGAACAGCATGGCATGCCAGGGGTTGTGTGTGTGTGTGTATGTGTGGTGTGTGTTTGGTATGTGTGTCTGTGTGGTGTGTGTCTGTGCTTGGTATGTGTGTATGTGTGGTGTGTGGTGTGTGTATGGTGTGTGTGTGTGTGTGTGTGTGTGTGTGTGTGTGTTCATTTATTTGTTGATAAGGAAACTGACCTCGAGGAGGCAACCTGCCTTGGGAAAAGTCTCACAGCAAGCTGGTGCTAGAGTAGCACCTAGAACCTATCTCTAGCTATCTGCTGCCTGGGGCCAACCACACAGCATGGCCCAGGGGCTGGGAGAGGCCTCCATGTGGCAATAAAAGGGGGAAACCTCTGGATTTGGAGTCAGGGACTTGGGTTCAAATTCAGCCACTCCCACTTTTCTGAGTGACCTTGGGCAAGGCTTAAGTTTCAAAGATCTCAGTTTCTTCCACTATAAGATGATGGAGTCAAACTAGCTGGATGGTCTTAATTTAATTCCTTTCTAAAATGCCAAAGTACAAGTACCAATACTGGATTTGTCCTATAAGCCATTTTCATGTGATAGAATTTGTTCCCTCCCTATCTTGTTATTAGACTCTATCAACCAGTGAACAGTACAAATGATCAAAGCCACAGACACAATTGAGTAGAAAGACAGATGGATGTGAAGGCAGGACACCAGGGCTCAAATCTGGACTCTGGGCTACTAAGCAGCTCGTCGCTGACAGTCTCTGTTTCCTCTTCTGTAAGGTGGGAGGCTGCTACTCAAAAGTGGGGAGGTACTTCCCAGCTGGAAATTTCTGACTGCATGCCAGCCAGACCCTCTGGTAGCCAGGACACCAACCCACAAATGGGGAGCAGCCATGACTGCAAGGAAATGTGATACTACTAATTGTGGCTTTCCAGGTCCAGACTGTAGTGACTTGGACAACAGCACCTCCCAAATGAGGTCGCTCCCTCCCCTGGGGGTGGCTGATATGGCTCAGTGATAAGGACTGCAAAAAGGGGGCCTCAATGGAGACAGCATGGCATCAGAACACTGCAAGCAGATTCAGAGAAAAGAAACCCTCCTCAGCATTTTGATGCCTGGTTAGCAGAGCTGTTCTTAATCAATAGTTTTCAGCAGAGCAAACACTGCCTATTTGAAATTCACAGGAGCTGCAAGAAGCCCTAAGGAAAGACAATATCGATGTTTTCCAATATAATATGAACTAGAAACATTTTCTGAGTGACTCACTTTTCTTGTACCAGTCTAACCTCTGCTGAAAAGGAACACGTCCATTTCTTCCCCCTCTTTAGGGACCCTCTCTACCGGCTCAACAAGCCACCAATTAATTTACACCCTCAATGAAAAGCAAATAATATAATGAGCTCCAAAGATAGTGACCCATCCCCTATTCACAAAGGTGAAAATGGAGTTCTCTTTAAATCTAATGAGAGGGAGCCCAATGATGCACCTGCCTATTCAACTGGGCCAGATGAGGTGCCAATTTCAACAGAAATGCCATTACTCATCATCACCTTTCTTCTTGGTGAAGGAGAAACTGCAATTGGAGGGTGAGAGAAGGGAACATAGGACAAAGGCCTCCTCCCGAGATGGTTTTCTTCCCAATGAATGGGATCCCTGCTGATTATCTCCCACACAACGTCTTTATTCCTGGAACCCATCAGAGAATTCTATTTCATGTGTAAGTCCAACTCCAACCCAATCAGAAATTGAACCCTTTACAGTGGTCTTCCCTGAGGGAACAGTCATAAAAATGACAAGAAGCCCTGTTTGGATACAGGGCCCCTCCATCTGAGCTAAAAATCTGTCAGGTCAGTCATTTAATGCTTTCTTTTTTAATCCTTTTTAAATAAAGGAAAACTAGGGCTCAGAGAGAAGAGAGATGTCTTTAGTCAGTGAATAACAATGACCCTGTGAAGTTAGTGACAAGATAAGGAAACAGAGGATCAGAAAGATGTAAATGAGTGAGTTGGGATTCAAAGTGAGTATGGCTGTGACTCAGCTAAGACAGAACTCCAGGCCAGACCTTCTGCTTCCAAATAGATCATGGTAACAAGGGCCAACATTATTTTTTGTGCTAAAGATGAACTCTTTGAATGGGGTAGGAAAGGACTCCTAAAGTTGACCACCAAGGACTAGGTAGGGAAGAATGAATTTCCATCCCTAGCACATGGCACAGAATAAGTATTGTCAAATGGCTGAGTGACAGATGAAAGGTCTCACTCAAGGTAAGTATCCATGAAATGCCTACTGTTAGCCACATACTACAGTGGGTGGGAGAGATACAAAGGATTTTTGAAAGGCCCTTACTCTCCAGGGAATCCAAAATACCCAGAAAGTTAATGAGGATGGGGACTGGACCTATGATAGCTGACACAGGGAACTCTAAGATGATATTCTAAGATACCCCTCTCCCAATGTGCAATCCTTCTCAGTAACTTCCAGTTTCCAAGAGCTACCCAGAACACTGAGAGCTTAATGCTTCGTCCAGGGTCATGCAGTCAGTGGGTGTCAGAAGTGGGACTCTGACTTAGGACTTCTGGACTCTGAGGCCAACTATCTACCTACTCAATGTTTTTACAAGGGGATGGAAAAGCACTAACATCTAGGGGAATCAGAAAAAGCCTTTGGTAGGAGGCGACATTGAACTGAACCTTGAATGGAACAATAAAATGACTAGTTAACTGTAGAACCTGGACTAAAGCAGGCTATCAGCCTTTATCTAATGTTTTTCCCACTTTGCTACACTGACTGCAATCCACAGAAGGAAATCACAAGATTACCTTGGGAAAAATCAAAATCCATCAATTCATGGTCATTGATACCACAAAAGGGATTTCAACTACATTTTTCATGAGCTTCCTTATCCAGAACTAGGACCTTGTGAAGAGATGACTGTATGGTTGAAGAGTCAGAGGAAAGTGAAGGTGAAGTAATTCCAAGGAAAATGGGCTCCTGAGGAAACTGATTCATGCCTATTTCCACTGGTCAGATGAGCTCTTTCTGTTGCTTTAATTCATACTGTATTTTCTCCATCGCCCTTTGCCTGAGTCTCATCCACACAGCTGCTGATGCCATGCTGATGGAACTACATAGAAAAATGAAGAGAGAAGAGAAATGGAGAGGCAGCATGGGGAATATCTCAGTTCCCTCTTGGTCTTTCAGTTGTTTGGCAAAATTGCCGCCCCCTCACTCCTCAGGAATCCAGCATAGAAACAGGAGGGTGATTTTCAGCACTGGACAGAATCTTCTTTTAATTCTGTTCTGCTCAGCACAGAGAAATTGTTTTTTATTAAGTTTCCTTCAATTAACAGGCATTTTTTTCCTCCTACTTCTTCACCCCCACTGGCAAAAAGAAAAAAAAAAAGCAAAACCTTGTAACAATATGCATAGTCAAGCAAAACAACTTCCCACCTTGGCCAGGTTCTAAAATGTGTCACATTCTGCATATTTAGTCTATGGGAAAAACTTTAGCTTAAAAAGGCCAAGGTTGCTCACTGCCTCTGGGGACATCTTCAGTCATCCTGACTGATATCTTGCCACTGGACCCAGATGGCTCCAAAGGAGAAACTGAGGCTGGTGACTGCACAGCTCTGCCTCACTTAAATCCAATTCACTTGCAAGTCATGACATCACATTCCCAATGTCATGGTCCCCTTCAGAAGGACAAACAACTTGTAAGTAGTAGTAGTAGCTGCCCTACTAGGGACCCAACTGGCCAGCTCCAGTTGAGCAATGCAGCTTCTCCTTCTCTCCCTCCTTCCCCCCCCTCCCTCCCTTCCTTCCTTCCTTCCTTCCTTCCTTCCTTCCTTCCTTCCTTCCTTCCTTCCTTCCTTCCTTCCTTCTCACATTCCCCTCCTCCCTCACTCCTTTTCTCCTTCCCTCCTCTACCTCTGTCCACACATGGAATCATAACCTTACCAGCACTCTGCTCAAAGAATTATAAATTTTGGTCACTGAAACCTCACAAGATATCTTGGGGTTCATGGCCAAGATTTCTTTCTTAAGGACCATGCCTTAAAGCCAAATCAATCTGACTCTCACTGATTGACCAACGATAGGTCTCAGCCCAGTCTTCATTTAGTCACTGTTTGAGCTCAGAGTGAGTATAAATAACAATTGTTTCTATTTTGGTCAGAAATCTTGAGGATCATCCCCTCCCAGATGGATTTTTTACTAGGTAAAATAAGTCATTCTTTGCCTCATTTCTTATAACCTAGCCTTAATCGCTGAATGGGTGTTGCCTCAGATAAACTTAAACCTGGGGAAAGACCTTAGCTTAAAAAGACAAGGTCTCCCCAGTGCTTCCAGGGTCACACAAAGTCATCCTGATTTATACCTGGCCATTGGACTCAGATGGCTCTGGAAGAGAGCGTGAGGCTGGTGACTTTGCACAGCCCTCCTCACTTAAATCCAATTCACTTGCAAGTCATGGCATCACCTCCTATCAGAGACCAAAGGACAAACAACAACCACAGTATATGAACATAATGGAATGCTTATTGTTCTGTAAGAAACAATGAAGGGGTGGGTGGAGCCAAGATGGCGGAGTAGAAACAGCTCATCCAAGCCACTCTGCCCCCAGATCACCTACAAACTATGTAAAAGGGGACTCTGAACCACTTCTGGAGCCCCAGCACCCACAGAACGACACAGAGAAGCTAACCTCCCGCTGAGGACAGCCCAGCAGCCCTGCAGGAAGGACCAGCGCAGTGGTCTGGGACCTGGCATTGCGCAGCGTGCAGAGCGCGGGGAGCAGAGCCGAGCCCAGGTCCGCGTAAGCCGAGATTTTAGCCCCAGGGCGGCAGGGCCAGCAGCAGCCGGCTAGAGGAACCCCAGAACAGCAGGAACTGTGGCCACTCCAGAATTATCAACATAGACATGCCTAGGACAAAGTAAGAGGTTAGTGTCCTATGGACTTTGGGACCAGTATTTAGGGAATGCATGGGCTCCCTGCCCTGGGGGCTAGAAGCTGCTGAGGAGACATGCCATTTTGTAGTTATCAGATGCAGCTCCAGCTCCTGGCCTGTGAACTGTAGGGAGATCCAGCAATCAGTCTTGGGGGTAATCGCTCTTGCTTTAATCTCCCTGGATCTGGATTGTGATCTGGGGTGGAGGTTGTGGGTGGGTTCCCAGCTTGCCAGAAACAGAAGTTGGCCCCCCACACACACACATTTGGGGCGAAAGTTCCTGTCTGGCACCAGGCCATACTGTGGCAACAAGCCCAAAAGTCAAGTAATTAAGTAACAACATGCCAAGGCAAAGGAAACAAATTAAACAAAAAATGCAACCTTAGACGCCTATTTTGGGGGCAAAAACAATCGAAGCATAGAGAGAGAGGAGGACTGTGAGGCCAGAAGTCCTACTCCAAAAGCCCCAGGGGAAAACATGAGCGGGTTGCAGGCCATAGAGGACCTTAAGAAGGACTTTAAAAATCAATTTAGAGAAGTGGAGGAAAAATTGGAAAGAGAAATGAGAAGGATGCAGGAAAAGTATGAAATGAGGGTCAACAGCCTGACTGAGGAAAACAACACCTTAAAAAATAGACTGACTCAAATGGCAAAGGAGGCCCAAAAGGGCAATGAGGAGAAGAATGCCTTAAAAAGTCGAATTTGCCAGATGGAAAAGAATCTCAAAAGTTCACTGAGGAGATTCATTCCTTCAGAGTTAGACTGGAGCAAATGGAAGCTAATGACTTTATGAGAAATCAAGATGCTGTTAAGCAGATCCAAACAAATGAAAGATTAGAAGGCAATGTGAAATATTTCATGGGAAAAACCACTGACCTGGAAAATAGATCCAGGAGAGACAATTTAAAAATTATCAGACTACCCGAAAGCCATGATCAAAGAAAGAACCTAGAAAACACCCTTCAAGAAATTCTCAAGGAAAATTGCCCCAATGTTTTAGATCCAGAGGGCAAAATAGAGGTTGAAAGAATCCATAGATCACCTCCTGAAAAAGATCCCACAAAGAAAACTCCCAGGAACTTATAGCCAGGTTCCAGAATCCCCAGATCAAGGAGAAAATACTACAAGCAGCCAGGAAGAAACAATTTCAATATTGTGGAAACACAATCAGAATAGCCCAGGACCTGGCAGCTTCTACACTGAGGGATTGAAGGGCATGGAATATGATATTCCAGAGGGCAAAAGAGCTGGCAATGAACCCCATGGTCACCTACCCAGCAAAACTGAGTCTTTTGTTTCAGGGGAAAATATGGTCATTCAGTGGAATAGAGGACTTTCAAGCATTCTTGAGGAAAAAACCAGAGTTGAATAGAAAATTTGACATCCAGATGCAAGAAGCAAGAGATGCCTGAGAAGGTAATCAGGGAAAAAGAAATCAAAAGGAACTTATCAAAGTTGAACTATTTACATTCCTATATGGAAAAACAATACCTGTGACTGATGAAACTTTTCTCAGTATGAAAATAATGGAAGAAGGGTGTGTGGCCACATGAATACATATGTGAATGTGTGTATATATGTTCACAGTTATACATGGATAGAGGGCATAGGTTGAATTTGTTGGGAAGGGATGATACTTAAGGGGTGAAATTATGAGGTGAGAGAGTTAAGTCACATGAGGAGATGGGGAGAGACAGGCTAGGGTAAACTATCTCATGTAGAAGAAGCAAGGGGTAGTGGTTGTAAGTGGGGGGGAAGAACAGGAAGGCAAAAAGGCAAAACCATATTCTCATTGAATTTGGTTCAGGGAGAGAATGACATACATACTAAATGGGATATCTCAACCTGCAGCAGAATAGGGGGAAGGGGGATGAGAGGAGGGATGATGGAGGGGAGGGCATCCTTGAGGGGAAGGGAGGTTGGAAGTACCCACTATAGAAGAGGGACAGGATCAAGTAGGGAATGGACCAGGTGGGTGGGTGGGATGAGTGGGAGGGAATTATAAACTGCCTTGTACAATATATCTACTATGGTAATGTTTAGCATAGCTAGACATGTACAACATATACTGAATTACTTATCTTCTCAGAGGGAAAGGGTGACAAGAGAGGAAGGAAATGGATCTGAAATTCGAGATTTTAAGACTAAATGTTTCAAATATATATAAATACTATTATTAAAAAAAGAAACAATGAAGGGAACAGCTTCAGAGAAATCTACTGCAGAGAGGAGAAGGCAGAAGTAGGAGAATTTCTACAATGACAATGTTAAGAAATGATTAGAGTCCCTCAAGCATGATGGCAGCTTCCTCACAATGTTCTTACAGGGATCACTATGTATTCTCCCACTTCACAGATGAGAAAACTGGGACCTAGAGAGGGAAAACAAGTTGCCCACAGTCATGGAACTGGGATTTTTACTCTGGTCAGTGCTTTTTTTTTATTAAAATATGCCAATGAGTTCAACTTGCAAGGCCCTGGGAGGCCAAGCCAGTCTACATATAGTTTGTCTTTGCATCTTGTATGGGGCCTTGTATAGAGGAGACCCTTCAAGAGTGTTTGTGGAAAGAAGGGGGAGACAATCATTGGCATTGCTCAGGGCTCAGGATGTTCTAGGAATGGAGGGAAAACATTCGTTTCTGACTTGAGATTTTTCCCCTTTTGCATGTAGTGTTGTGAAGTCTTCAGTTTGGAGACAAGAGGGCAGGCAGACTCAGAGCATTGTGGGCAGCACTGGGAGCCAGCCTTCTACTGCCAACCTGCCTTTCACTGCCTGAGCTCCCCTAGCAGGTTGCGGATGAGGAATGAATTGACCTGGTGGCATGTCTTAATGATCCTGATGTTTTTTTTTCATTATTCAGGGGGAAATTATTTTAATCTATCTGACTCATTTCTAGCCTTTTGAGGTCAGTCCCAGAAGAATGAAGGAGCAGTCCAGGTAATTGACACAGTTAAGCCATCCTCTCCTCATTTCCCACTCCCACACTTCCCCTTTTCTCAAGCAAACATTGGCCAGAGATTGTTCTCTGACTTCCAGAGGGAAACAGTTTGGAGAGCCAGTAGTTACTCCCTGAGCCATTAGGGTCTGACAGTTCATGAAGACATGTTCCTCTCTCAAGCCACAGCCCTGTCATTCTAGCTGTAAAGCAGAGTTCCAGAGTATCTGAATGAAAACAAAGGCCATGCTAAGACAATAAACACCAAGCAATAGGCTTGCTTCAATGGACAACCTCTATGAGATGAGTTCTTCCAAGTGGGTATTTGATGAGCCAGCTCACTTGGCATTCTTAATTTGAAGCTCCAATTATGATTATCATTAGTACTTTTAAACATTTTGCATTGCATTTGGCAAATGTAAATGCTGACCTGGTGGGGAAAGGGTGGGGTGCTCCTTTCAGTACCGTGCTAAGAGTTCTCCTAGTCTGTGATAAAGAGTAATTTACTACTAGATTCAAAGCAAAGAGAAAATTGGTCTCCCCCAGCCCAGACACATTTTTGAAATTATTTTTTAATAAAGGAAGTAAAAGGCTAGTTCTAGAGTTCATCAGTGATAGAGGACTGTGAGATGGAGCACCAGAAGCACAAGGAGGAAGAGCCTGGGGCCCAGAGGGGGAAGGGCAATGCCCCAGGTGGCACACTGGGATGTGGTGGAGCCTCCAAGCTGAACCCAGGCAGGGCCATTCTCCTTTCTGGTTTGGTGCCTTCCCATTACCCCTCTTGGCTCCTAACTGAAGACCTTATAACATTACACACATTACAAAATCCCAGGGCAACTAACTCAGAAAAGAACATTTCCCCTACATTCTTCAATGACCTTGGAACTTCTGAGTTTTGACAAACAAAAATGGTCACCAATGATCACCCTCATACATAGAGTGCCATGTGACACAGAGACAAACATGAAGGCTGGCCTTGCTTCCCATGGCTCTCCAAGATGGACTCATCAGCACGTCCCCCAAGAGGGAAAACCAAGGTCTGTGACTGGTACCAAGTCATCTTCCATACCTCAGTTTCTCAGAGTAGTAGAGAGAGCACATGACCAGGAGTCAGAAAACCCCGGGTTCAAATTCTGTGTCTGACACTGAGGAGCTCTGTGACCACCAGCAAGTCACTCAAGCTCTCTGGGCCTCAGACAGCCGCTTAGGGCTTCTCTGCTAAGGCACAGAAGGTTCTCACCTTGTATTCCTACCCTTGGGGCACCCTCACTCCAAGAAAACCCCAGTTGTCATTACTATATTACTATTATTATTATTTTGCTTTTTTGGCGGGTAATTGGGGTTAAGTAACTTTCCCAAGGTCACATGGCTAGGTTTTTGTTTGTGTGTTCGTTAAGTGTCTGAGGTCAGATCAGAACTCAGGTCCTTCTGACTCCAGGGCCAAGGCTCTGCTCACTGCGCCACCTACCCGCCCTATTACCATTATTATTAAGTTCCTACTATGTGCAAATCACTATGTGAAGCTCTGTAGATACAAAGACAGAAAGCAAAATGTTCTTGCCCTGAAGGAGTTTTCATTCTACTGAGAAATATATAGTATACATACAAAGATGTATAAATACCCGGTAGTCTGGAGAGGGAGAGAGTGCTACTAACTGGGGGTGGAGAGAATGGGAAAAAGTTTCATAGGGGAGGGAGCAGTTAAACTGAACTTTTAGGAAAGACAGATTATCAGAGAAGGGAGCTAAAGTCAATGACTATAGTAATCTACTGTTTGATAAACCCAAAGACCTCAGTTTTGGGGATAAGAACTCACTATTTAACAAAAACTGCTGGGAAAACTGGAATACAGTATAGTAGAATCTGGGCATAGACCAATATTTACCACTGTATACCAAAATTAAGTCTAAATGGGTGCATGATCTAGGTATAAAGGATGACACTGTAAGCAATCTGGAAAAGCAAGGAATAGTTTACCTGTCAGATTTATAGAGAGGGGAAATCTTTATGACCAAACAAGAATGAGAGAGCATTATAAAATACAAAATGGATAATTTTGATTACATTAAATTGAAAAGCTTCTGGACAAACAAAGCCAATGTAACCAAGATTTTGATGGAAGTGGAAAATTGAGAAAGAATTTTTACAACCAATATCTCTGATAAAGGCCTTATTTCTAAAATATACAGAGAATTGAGTCAAGTCTATAAGAATACAAGCCACTCTCCAATTGATAAATGGTCAAAGGATATGAACAGGCAGTTTTCAGAGGGAGAAATTAAATATATCTATAAGCATATGAAAAAATGCTCTAAATCACTAATGATTAGAGAAATGCAAATCAAAACAACTCTAAGGTACCACATGTCACCAGCCAGATTGGCTAAGATGACAAAACAGGAAAATGATAAATGCTGGAAAGGATGTGGGCAAATTGGAACACTAGTGCGTTGCTGGTGGAGTTGTGAACTGATCCAACCTTTCTGGAGAGCAATCTGGAATTATGCCCAAAGGGCTATAAATAATTTCATACCCTTTGACCCAGCAATGCCACTTCTAGTGTTATATCCCAAAGAGATCATAGAAGTGGGAGGAAGACCCATATGTACAAAATATTTATAGCAGCTCCTATTGTGGTAGCAAAGAATTGGAAATTAAGGGGATGCCCATCAATCGGGGAATGGCTAAACAAGCTGTGGTATATGCATGTAATGGAATACTATTGTGCTATAAGAAACGAGGAGCAGACGGACTTCATATTTACCTGGAGAGGCTTATACAAACTGATGCTGACTGAGAAGAGTAGAACCAGGAGAAATTTGTATACAATCACAGACACAACATAGGTGTGATGACCAACTTTGATAGACTGGACTCTTCTCAGCAATGCAGGGATATAAGTCAACTCTAAAAGACTCACGATGGAGAGAGATGTCTACATTCAGAGAAAGAACTAGAAAGAACAGAGTTTGAATGCAGACTGAAGCAAACCACCTGCTCTCTTTCTTTTTCTTGTTTGGTTTGGTTCCCTCTTTCCCATTGTTCATTCCATCAGTTACAATCCTTCTTTATACCCTGACTAATGTCTAATGTGAAAGTATTTGCAGATCCTATACTTGATTACATGGTGCCATGGCGGGGGGAGGGGAGAGAGGGGGAGAAAATTTGACACTCAAGAAATTGTGGAACTGAATCTTGTAAACTAAAAGTAAACAAACAAATTAATAAAGACAAAAAATTAAAAAAGAGAAGGGAGCTGAGAAGGAAGTACCTATTCCAAGGAAGAAAGATTGTACAAAGGTGGGAAATTGAATGCTGTGTATTAGGAACACCAAATAGGCCTGCTTGACTATGTTGCAAAGTATGTGAAAGGCATAACATGGAAAGAAACTGGAAAGGAAGGAGGGAGCAGATCTGGGGAGAACCTGCAGTGTCAAACAGAGGAATTTATATTGTACCCTAGAGGCAACAGGGAGCAGCTGAAGCTTCTTGAGCAAGGGAGTGGGAAAAAGAAGTAAAAGAAAGAAATTAAATGCTCCCTACTTCAAGCATGTAAGCTTTTCTATAGGTCTCCCTCTCGAAAGAGACTATCTTGGCTTGGGTAGCAAAGAACACAGCACTTCTGAGAATCCAGAAAGCATTTTCTGTCACTAGGCCTTGGCCTTGTGATGTGAATTGTTTAAATCACTGCTGTGGTTCCCCTTCCAAACTCTCAGCACCTTGGGACTCATATCAATAGAAGAAATGAGCACCAGTCTGTGGGAGTCTTTGGTAAAGCCAATGGGCAGTGTTACTACAGTTTGGGCAAGGAGCAGCACTGGGGTATGGGCATCACAGAGGGGATTTGCGCAGGTTTAGTCATCATACTTCTGAGATACACTCTACCACCACATCTGCATGCTGCCCCCACAAGCCAAGCACTGCTAAGTGTCACATGCTTGCTTGGCACCTGATGCCCCCAGAGATGTTGTGCTTTCAGTTTCCTTCCTCCCAAGGGCAGACATTGGTGCCAGAGCTCCCACATGGAGCAGGAAGAACATCTCAGCAACAATGGGCTACAGTGGGGCCAGGGGAGGATGGCCATTCACCCATGGCCAGTCTGTGCCTGGCTATGATGCTGGGGCTTTGCCCATGGTCTAGCTAAGTGAGCAACAGGTGCTTTCACAATCAGAAGAATTCTTCTCAAGGATTCAGGAAACACTTTCTGAGGAAAATTATCAACTGGCAGAAAAGTTTTATTGCACCTGACTTGCAGCAGCTATCACTGCAGGGACAACTTAAGTGAACATGTTTCAGGAAATACTAAACATGTTTTCTAATGATTAGAGATAACTGAACTTGACACTAAAATAAATTAACACACAGGTATAGGGGGAGAAGTTGTTAGTTGAAACCTGGGGATAATTAATCAAGCTTTCATTTGATATTCATTTCTCCTGTGCAAACCCACACCAGTTTGATTATTTGGCTGGGGGAAGAAAATGCAGCTGAGCTCTGGAGCCTTAAGTAGCAATGGAAGGAATCAGACATTATGTATTTAGCACCTACTGCATGCCCAGCACCGTGCTAGCTCTTCTAATGGAAACAAAGGAGATGACAGAGTCCTTGCCCTCTGGAACTAAGACTTGGGTGGCAAACAATTAACCAAGGGAGCTAGAAGGGACCTCAGAGATTGCTTAGTCTACCTCCTCCATTTTACAACAGAGGAAAATCAGACTCAGAGAGGGGAGGTGACTTGTCCCATCATTGGTAGAGCTACAAAATAGTCAGGCTTTCTTAACCAAGTCACCTGACTATAAGATAAAAATAAGAACCCCAACCCAATCCAAACTGAAATAAGGAGAAGAAGGCTTTGAACAATGCCCTTGGCTTTCAGGATAAGACACTAATGAAGTCCGCCACTTACCTCTTTGATGGTTCCTTCTGTTTCCTTCAGTGACTCTTCCTGTACTCTAACCAAGCTTCGGATGTCATTCCTCAATCTCTAGCTACCCTCGCCATGATGATGGTTCCCAAATCTGTAACACAGAGTAATGGAGATAGAAGAGACATTCAAACCTACTCCAACCTTGATTCCATTCAATTCCCCAAACACTGGTTGAGCACTGACTTCTGACTTGCAGTTAGCCGTTCAACTTCATTATATAAACTTCACCAAATGTTCCCTATCAATCGGAGCCTCCCAAACCATTTTTTTACATAATGAGTCCTCAAAGCAAATGGTTGGGAAAAAAGGCTAGAGGGAGAAGAGGATAGATGGACATCAGATGGGGAATTCCACACTGGTGCCAATGGCTTTCCCTTTATCATGAGTCCTGTTCTTTGACCCTAGGTCCAATCTCACACCTTCAATGGTGCATTGGCTAGCCTAACTTAAGACATCAGGTCCTTCTTTTTTATTATTTCTTAATTTGTAATTCTTATTTGTAATTCCCAGTGCTTAGCAGAGTGGCTGGAACATAGTAGGTGCTTAATAAATGTTAATTGAATTGAATTGAGATCAGGAACTTGTTATTTCAGACTCAGAGAACAGTTAATGAGGAGGAATAAATGACTATTTCTTTGGATTAGAGAATGATGGGAAATAATACAAGCATAAGGGCAGACATGCAGAGAGTGGGCATTTTATGAACCCCACTCTTACCTGAGCCAGATAAAGAAAGGTTTCAGGAGAAGTAATGAGTATAGGGTAGAAAAACATAATAAACAGGGAATGAGGCAAGGCCATGGAATTGGAAAAGAGGGGTTCAAGAGAGATGTAGAATTGGGGAGGGAGTAATGGCAAGTAAAACAAACCTCAGTTACAGAGGGCTAAATACAAAAGGGGTGGAGGAGAGCAGGGGAAAAACTCAACAGACTGGGATGGACAGAGGTGAAGTACAGAGGATTGAGATCATATGGCTCAATCTATATATTACTAAATGGTGACCTCCTCCTTTCTCTGCCTCCTTTTTTTCTTTTAAAGGGGATGACACCTAAAGAGAAGAAATATCATGAGACTCTGATGAAGGGAAAAACATATTTAACAACCATAACTATGAATGTGAACAGGAAGAACTCACCCATAAAACTGATGAAGGTGGAAGAAAGGATCAGAAAAGCAAAACCTGATGAGATGGTGGGGTGGATAAGAGCACTGGACCTCAAATCAAATTCTGACTCAGATACTTACTCTTTATGCTACTTTGGACAAATTGCTCAACCTGTCTGCCTCAGTTTCCTCATTTGTAAAATAGAGATAATAATTGCACCAATTTAACAGTGTTGTTGTGAGAATCAAATGACATGATATTTGTAAAGCACTTAGCACAGTGCCTGACACTTAGTAGACCCTAAATAAATGCTTGCTACCTTTCCTTCCCCTTAAAATATAAGATTTGCATAGTTAAAACAGGGCTTTGAAGTAGAAGTTATTATTTTTCAGCTGAATGCAAACAGCAACTACTACCACCCAGGGAT
Source organism: Gymnobelideus leadbeateri (assembly GCA_011680675.1). Lineage (NCBI taxonomy): Eukaryota > Metazoa > Chordata > Mammalia > Diprotodontia > Petauridae > Gymnobelideus > Gymnobelideus leadbeateri. Next base: position 228,909 of record WOXC01010858.1, on the reverse strand, counting down.
GCAAACAGACATGGTTAAGAGAGATAAAAGCAGGGAAAGTATATTATGTTTAAAGGGACCATAGACAATGAATATCATCAACAGCATCAAAACTAAATATGACTACTATCTCCCCCTCTCCACCCCAATCCTGACTCTGAGCCTAAGAGCCCTGGGAAGGGCAATGCTTCCAGCCCAGCACCCTCAGGCATCCACCTGGGAAGCAACTCCTGCTGAAATATTACTTGGTAACTGCTCCCATGGGGGCCACAGTCACAGCTCCTGAAGACCTAGCAAAGAAAATTTTTGTCCTCAAAGTTCTTGGCACTTCAAATGGTTCAACATCAGAAACTGATATCATTTGATCAGTAGAAATGACATTAAAGAAAGGACATGATCATCTGCTTTGCTGCTGTGCCCAAAGGATATGGGACTTCTCCATTTGACTTGCAGCCAAAACTTCTATGTTTGTTATCTCCCTCCTTAGAATGGGAACACCATGAGACAGGAGACCAGTGACTGCCTTTTGTATCTGCATCCTCAGCTCTTAGCAAAGTGCCTTGCACATAATAAGTGCTTTACAAATTCTTTATTCATTTATTCATGCAGAGAACATCAAACTACTTAAGTTTAACTACTTAAACTACTAAGAAAACTACAGGAAGAAATAGACAGTAAAGCAATTTTTGGAGGCTTCACAGTACTCCCTTGCAGACTTGGACAAATCTATTGGAAAAATACACTAGAAAGAACTTAAGGATCTAAACGAAATTATCAAAAAATTAGTTTTGGCAAACCTTTAGTGATTATTATTATTATCAAATTGAAATCATGTGGAGTGTATACTTACATACATATATATACACACATATACATACACACATTTAGAAACCGATTTTGTGCTAGGGCATAAAGTACTCATGAATGAAAGTAGAAAGACAGAAATATTCAACTCAATCCACATAATAAAAATTAATCAATAAGGAAAACTTGTAGAAAGAATTCTGACTTAAATGGAAACTAAATAACCTAATTCTAAAGAATGAGTAGGTCAAAGAAGTTATAGAAACAATAAATATTTTTTATCAAAGAAAATTACAGCAATGAAATAACATATCAGAACTTTTGGGAGGCAGCCAAAGCAATCCTTTGGGGAAAGTTTCTATCTCTAAATACTTTCATCAACAAAAGAAAGACAGAATAGATCAATGAACTAACTGGGAATGCAATATACAAAAAAATTCAGAGTTAGCATGTAATTCTGTTTATTTGTCTCTTTTTATAAGCATTCATTTTCTTTCTCACTCCCCTTTCCCCGAAGCAAACAAATAAAAAATAAAGAAAGCATTCAAAAAATGTGTATCAATGCAATTTGCCACATGGACCATATTTGTGTCCTCATTCCCCATTCTCCACTGCTGCTCCATCAGGAGGTAGGGGATATGTTTCATCCTCAGTCCTATGACTTGATCCAGTTCTAAAGGTTTACAAAGTTGTTTTCTCTATAATGTTGCTATTGTATATGTTCTTCTTCTAGTTCTGCTTACTTCATTCTGCATTGGTTTACAGAAGTCTGCTTGGTTGTCTGAAACTGTCCACTTCATTAGTTTTCATCAGTATCAATAAACATTTATTAAGGGCCTACTATGTGCTGGGCACTGTGCTAAGCACTGGGGATACAAAAAGAGGGGAAAGACAGTCCCTGCCTTCAAGGAGCTCACAATCTAATGGAGACACTAAATATAATAAAGATTTTATTTACACAAGAAACACGCAGAAAAGTTTGTACCTGAAGTCATGGTAAGTCAAGGAAACTTTCCTACCTTCCTGTGGGGAACAAAGTAACTATGTATTAGACATCCATTATGTGTCAGGCATTATTATTTCAATATTATCTCATCTTATCAAATGAGAACATTTTTATGGCACGATAATATTCCATTCTATTCATATACCATGTTGTGTTTAGCCATTCTCAAATAGTAGGATACTCTCACAGTTTCCAGGTTTGGGCTATTCATAAAAAGCTGCTACAAATATTTTTGTACCTATGGATCTATTTCCTCTTTTCTTTTGGGAGATTTTTTTTCTTTTGGGAGATTCCCCCCAAACTATGTAAAAGGGGACTCTGAACAACTTTTGGAGCCCCAGCACCCACAGAACGACACAGAGAAGCTAACCTCCCAATGAGGACAGCCCAGCAGCCCTGCAGGAAGGACCAGCACAGCGGTCTGGGAGCTGGCAGCACGCAACGCACAGAGCGCAGGAAGTGGAGCCGAGCGGAACCCAGGTCCTTGGTCAGCCGAGGTTTTAGCCCCAGGGCGGCAGGGCCAGCAGCCAGCTGGAGGAACCCCAGATCACCAGCAGCCTTGGCAACTCCAGAATTATCAACATAGACATGCCTAGGACAAAGTAAGAGGTTAGTGTCCTATGGACTTTGGGACCTGTATTTGGGGAAATGCGTCGGCTCCCTCCCCTGGGGGCTAGAAGCCTCTGAGGAGACACTCCATTTGGTAGTTTTCAGAGGCAGCTCCGGCTCCCAGCCTGCAATTAATTGTAGGGAGATCCAGCGATCAGTCTTGGGGGGGTAATCGCTCTTGCTTTAACCTCCCTGGATCTGGATTGTGATCTAGGGTGGAAGTCGTGGGTGGGTTTACAGCTTGCCAGAAACGGAAGTTGCCCCCCACACGTTCGGGACGAAAATTCCTCTATCTGGCCTTAAAGCCATAGTGTGGCAACAAGCCCAAAAGTCAAGCAATTAAGTGGCAACATGCCAAGGCAAAGGAAACAGAAAAATGCAACCCTAGACTCCTATTTTGGGGGCATAGAGCGGGAAAAGGACTGTGAGGTCAGAAGTCCTGCTCCAAAAGCCCCAGGGGAAAACATGAGCGGGTTGCAGGCCATAGAGGACCTTAAGAAGGACTTTAAAAATCAAATAAGAGAAGTGGAGGAAAAATTGGAAAGAGAAATGAGAAGGATGCAGGAAAAGTATGAAATGAGGGTCAACAGCCTGACTGAGGAAAACAACACCTTAAAAAATAGACTAACTCAAATGGCAAAGGAGGCCCAAAAGGGCAATGAGGAGAAGAATGCCTTAAAAAGTCGAATTTGCCAGATGGAAAAAGAATCTCAAAAGTTCACTGAGGAGATTCATTCCTTCAGAGTTAGACTGGAGCAAATGGAAGCTAGTGACTTTATGAGAAATCAAGATGCTGTTAAGCAGATCCAAACAAATGAAAGATTAGAAGGCAATGTGAAATATCTCATGGGAAAAACCACTGACCTGGAAAATAGATCCAGGAGAGACAATTTAAAAATTATTGGACTACCTGAAAGCCATGATCAAAGAAAGAACCTAGAAATCACCCTTCAAGAAATTCTCAAGGAAAACTGCCCTGATGTTTTAGATCCAGAGGGCAAAATAGAGGTTGAAAGAATCCACAGATCACCTCCTGAAAAAGATCCCAAAAAGAAAACTCCCAGGAATATTATAGCCAGGTTCCAGAATCCCCAGATCAAGGAGAAAATACTACAAGCAGCCAGGAAGAAACAATTTCAATATTGTGGAAACACAATCAGAATAGCCCAGGACCTGGCAGCTTCTACACTGAGGGATCGAAGGGCATGGAATATGATATTCCAGAGGGCAAAAGAACTGGGAATGAACCCAAGGGTCACCTACCCAGCAAAACTGAGTATTTTGTTTCAGGGGAAAATATGGTCATTCAGTGGAATAGAGGACTTTCAAGCATTCTTGAGGAAAAAACCAGAATTGAATAGAAAATTTGACATCCAGACACAAGAAGGAAGAGATGCCTGAGAAGGTAATCAGTGAAAAGAAATCAAAAGGAACTTATCAAAGTTGAACTATTTACACTCCTATATGGAAAAACAATAACTGTGAGGGATGATATCTTTCTCACTATGAAAATAATGGAAGAAGGGTGTTTGGTCATATGAATACATATGTGAATGTGTGTGTATATGGATAGAGGGCATAGGTTGAATTTGTTGGGAAGGGAGAATACTCAAGGGATGAAATTATGAGGTGAGAGAGGAAAGTGGCAAGAGGAGATGGGGAAAGACAGGGTAGGGTAAACTATCTCGTGTAGAAGAAGCAAGGGGAAGTGGTTGCAAGGGAGGGGGAGAATAGGAAGGGGGAAAAAAAGGCAAATCCACATTCTCATTGAATTTGGTTCAGGAAGAGAATGGCATACATACTAAATGGGATTTCTCAACCTGCAGCAGGACAGGGGGAAGGGGGATGAGAGGAGGGATGATGGATGGGGGGGGGCATCCTTGGGGGGAGGGGAAGTTAGAAGTACACACTATAGAAGAGGGACAGGATCATGTAGGGAATGGACCAGGTCGGGGGTGGGATGAGTGGGAGGAAATTATAAGCAGCCTTGTACAATATATCTACTATGATAATGTTTTGCATAGCTAGACATGTACAACATATACTGAATTACCTATCTCCCCAGAGGGAATGGGTGACAAGGGAGGAAGGAAATGGATCTGAAATACGAGGTCTTAAGATTAAATGTTTCAAATATATATAAATACTATTATTAATACTCTTTTGCTTATAATTGGGAGATAAGATGTGCAGGCATCGGGACACAAAGTTTCACCTTCCTCTAATGGAAAAGTCGAAGGGGGTATGGGAGAAGGTATGGGAGAGAGCAAATTGGAGGAAGCGATATCTTGTGGGACTGCTATTCTGGGAGGTTGGGTAGGGGAATAACGGGGGGAAAATGATTGTAACTCAAAATCTGGCGGAAATGAATGATGTAAAACAGAAGTTAATAAAGTATTTGTTTAAAAAAAATTTCTTTTGGGTATGGGCCTAGTAGTGCTGGCCATGCATGTAATATAAATGAAAAAAAAACAATTTAAATAACCCCCCAAAAAACTGAGAAATAAAAGTTTTAATAATTAGCTATAAGATAAACAATTTGGGAAAAAAACAACAATTGAGATTATAAAACTAAATGGTGTTTAAGATTTTTAAAATTGGACTTGTAATTTCATCTGATTAAGAATTTCCATTTATAAACAAATTTATTTTACTAATCCAGAAGATTGTGACCTGCCCAGGGCCATACAGGTGTAGTGGGGTTTGGCTCCTGCTCAGAGAGCCTAAGGTGGGATCACCCATGTTAGAGATTCTTGGGACTTGGTCCTAGGAATCAGAAGCCTGCCTTGTGCGGGTACATTCTCCATAGGCCTACCACTTTATTGACAACATCCTTTTCCCACTAACTTCATAGCTAGAACACTCTGTATCTTTTAATCCACCTAAGCCCAGTTGTGCTCCTTATAGCTTTCACATAAAGATGAAAGACATCTTCCCTCACAGCAGGTGACACTATGATGTGGCAGGAGGTAGGAAGCCAGGCCTGAAGGTCACTTCTTCCCCCTCTGAGACTCTATGGTCCTGATTGAGGGGGATGTAAGGGGGGGGGGGCGTGAAATCCTTGACCATGGGATCATGGAGCCTAGTGTGAGAAATGCTGGCAGTTTGGTTTCCACAGATTCTACAGGAACAATAGGTGTTTACATGCAGGAAGGCATAAATCTGTAAAGAGGAGCCTGAGCTAGGATGCCTCTGACCAGTTTGGGGTTGGTCACCAACTTGTCATTAACACGCATGCTTAATGGGCAGGTCTAGAGAGCTGTAACCCAGAAGAGCTGGAGCCTATACCAGCTGAGAAAGGAGGAATGGCACGAAAGTCAAATGAAACAGCATAAAAAGAGCTTGCCTTTGCCTAATTCTTTGTAGTCTCTTCTGGGAGGCTACTCATTTATTCATTGCAGAATAAATGTACAATAAAGTTCATGAAACTTCCTGGATTCCCAGCAAGTGTGGTGATTCCCTAGACAGAGCACATAGATTTTCATTTATAACACTAGTATTCCAGGCCAGATGTTACAGCCAATCCATACCAACAAAAATAATTATTTAAATGGAAATGGATGCTTACAAAAAAATAATAAAATACCCAAACTAACAACAATGGAGAATTAAAACATCCCAACCTCAGCAACAAAAATTGAACAATCCATAAATGAAATGTCAAAGTGGAAAAAAAAAAAGCTGTAACAGGATCAATATCTACCAGCATTACCTGTCCCCTGCCACATAGATTAGATTAGTTCTTTCCCTAACAGGCAAAAAAGTTGTTCTCAAGACAAGACCTGATTGTCTCAGGAGTTAAAGTTTAAGCTTAGTCACTGTTAGCAGCTTCCTGGTGTCCTCAGGCTGTGTTAATGTAGCTTCATGGGAATTTAAGGGTATAAAAAAGATCATTGGGGAACTGGGGTCCTTGAGAGGTTGTTACAAGGCCATACAAAAGACTATAACCTGCCCTAATCACCCAACCATTTCCATATAAAGGTAAGGGGGGCTGCAGCTATCTGAGGTAAATGCTGTACCCTTGCTGAATATCTCGTGTTATGGCTAAGTAAACACACATTTGTTAACTGTTGAATGGCCCATGAGTAAACACATGAGTAAATTTTGTTCTAAATAAATAGACCTAAATAACCAGAAGAGTACTCTGAGTCAGGACCAGATTATAACACCAGCCCAGATTGACATGAAAGTAAAGTCACTATACCAAAACCTTTCTATGAAACAAATACAAAGTAGGATCTAGGCACTCCAGAAAGAGAAATAAGACAGAAAAAGAAAATATCGCTAATGAATATCAAAATACATTGAATAAAAATTAACAAAGAGGCTACAAAAACATGTTCAAAAGATTATGAATGAATGAAAAAATTTTATTAAGCTCTTACTATATGCCGAGCACTTTTGTAAGTATTAGGGATATAAGCAGAAAATTGAGATGTGCTATACTATAGGTACAGATCAAGGCTTATGTCATCAACCATGACCAATGGATCGATTTGTTTTGCTTAATTATACTTCTTGGTTACAAGGCAAGGCCCTAAGGGGGAGAAAGGTGTCACTGGAGGGTAACAATGATGTTTTAACAGAAAGATCAATACAACTTTTTTTAAGAGCTAGAATTAGAATTTGAGGCCTGACTTTGAGTTTTGATAAGCTATGTGGTTGGTGGGTCAGTCTGTTATCCTCTCAGACTCAGTTTCCTTATCTTAAAAAAAGAGGTTTAAAATTAGGGGTTCTTAACTTGGAATCTGTGAACTTCGTTTAAAAAATGTAACTTTCAATAGAATTGTTTTTCTTTATAACCCTATACATCTTAAGTGTTTAAAGGCATAAGTGAGTTTATAAAAAGAGTTTCATAGATTTCACTAGACTGCCAAAGAGGCTCATCACACATATACACACAGTCCATATGACACACAAGATCAAGAAGCCCTGGTCTAGATGATCTCCCATTCTGTGGTCCTATGATTCTAAATTGCAAGTTGAGATCAGGGAGTCTAGATATCCTCCTATATTTCTATGTCTTCTACAACTTCCATGGTGCTCAGTCCTTAACAAGTTCTGACCAAATCCTTGTTGCAGGGAACTCAGCAAAGCAACAGAAAGAAATGAAGCAATGCAACATCTTTATAATCGACTCGACCAGACAAAATCGAAGCACAACTGATTTTATATGGTCTAATGACAAACGGAACCTTTCCACCCTGCTGAAAAGTATTTGGAAAACACTAGGCTCTTCTTCAGTCAAAGCATTTTATTTTGTTGTCCAGTTCTCCAATTCCATCTTTCAAGATGGAGATAGATATTCCAATCAAAGGAGACCTGATATTACCTGCTCTGTCAGAAACAGGCTACTTTTAACACTCTAGTTGGAGAGCAGAACACCACTGAAAATCCTACTATTGACCATCAATAGAAGGCAATTGGATCTTTTGGAATTTACTAAAGGTGCCCCCACCTCCCAGACTCTTTGTATGTCGATGAAATATCTCTGTTGGAATACCTTTTGATTCTCATTAGATGGTAGATAGATCACTGAAGAGGAACTATACATTCACACATGCATGTACCCAAGAAGAGTTGGAAGGAAAAGTAAGTGATTGAAACAATAGAGACAGAAAACAAATCTGGGAGCATTTGGTTGAAAACCACATCACTGAGAATAAGCTTTTCACTTGTTATTGTTTTCCTGGCATTTCAAGACAGGAGAATAAAACAAGGCGGCAGACAATGGTGGTTGTTTTTTTTTTTTAAATATAACCATGCTTTTCCAATCTTCATGAGAAGGAGAATGTGGATATTCAGGGGAATAGAACATTTAATAAGTGCCTGCCGTATGCCAGGCACTGTGCTGGGTTCTGAGGCTACAGATTCAAAAAGGACATAGTCCCATCCCTCCAGGTTACCTTCTTGACCAGCTCAATAGGGAAAAGGAAGGAAATTGGCCAATGCAGATTCCTGGTTTTAGGGCAGATTTGAATCACAGAATTCTAGGTTTAGAGCTGGAAGGGATTCAGAGCCCATCTAGTCCAACCTGATTTCATAGTACTAGAAACTGAGACCCAGAGAATAGAAATGACCCACCCAAAGTCACACAGCTAACAAGTCAGAAGCAGGTTTCAAACCCAGGTTCTCTGACCTCAAATTCCAGTGATCTTTCTACCTTACTACACCCTGACTGGGAGTTGACCTAGAGAGAGAAAGGGAAAGCAGAGCAACAAAGAAGAAAGGGTATGGGCAAGGCAGCTTGCAAGATAGCATCTAGCCCCCTGCTTGCAGTTCAGAGCTTCTCACCAACTCCATTCCATTCAGTCCTTAGAATTCAAGAAGCTTGGAGCTAAAATAGCCTACAGAGAGCTTGTCTGCCCCCCACCCCACAGCTGTCCTTTGGAGAGCATCCTTGGCAAATGGAGATGCCATCTGCACTGGGAGGCCTCCAGGACAGGGCAAGTAAAATGACATGCTGTCACTTTTTCTAACTTGATCTCTGGTGGAGAAGGCCAAGGGCATCAGGTAGACGGAAAGGTTGCTGAGGGCCCAGCTCCATGATTTCCCTCAGTGAATTGCAAGCAAAGAATTCATATTGTGGAGAATGAGAAGGGGTCTGACTATATATAGACTTCTCACTGATTAGACAAGATCTGGATTCAAGGGCAACACATTGGGGTAGAGACCAGCGAGACAAAAGAGATGACCTTCAAAAAACCTCATTTCCAAAAAGAGCAGGCGAATCCTAATACAACTGGATCTTATGGGGGGGGGGAAGTGTATGTGGCTCATTTATCATAGTCATATCCATATGAATGGTAAGGAGTCCAGGAGAAATATCATTCCAGAAATCTCATCTGATTAGGATTCATTTCAAGAGGAACTAGTTAAAACACAACATTCTTGAATGTGAGCATTTGTTCTAAGAAGAAGGTAGATTCATAAATGAGGAGGAGAGGGAGAGGAGAGGAACAGAAGGTGAGAGAGAGGGGAAGAAGGAAGGAGAGAGGAGAGAAGGAGAGAAAGGGAGGAAGGGCAGAGAGGGAGGGAAGGAAGGGGAGAGGGAGGGAGAGAGAGAGGGAAGGAAGGGGAGAGGAAGGGAGGGAGGGAGAGAGAGAGAGGGAAGGAAGGGGAGAGGCGAAAGAGGAAGAGAGGTGAGAGAGGAAGAGGGAGGGAGAGACATAAAGAGAAAGGGGAGGGAGGGGGAAGACAGGGAGGAGGGGGAGTGAGTGAGAGAGAGAGAGAGAGAGAGAGAGAGAAGGAAGGGGAGAGAGTAAAAGAGGGAGAAAGGGATAAGGAAAAGGAAGAAGAAGGGGACAGGAAAAGGGAGAGAGATGACAAGTATTGGAGGAGATACCAATCTTGGATACTTATTCACTTCTACATTATGTGGGTCTTATCTCTTCCAACTAGACTGCATGTCCCCTGAAGACCATGGAGTCTCATTTTTCTTTACCATCTTAACCCATCATTTGGCATAGGACCCACCAAACAGTAAGGGTTCAAAAAGTAAAGTGGTACCACAGGACCTTGGGACTGCCAAGGGAAGATTCTAAAGCTCACATTGGAAACTGGGTGAGTAAATGAAGTTCCAGTCATGAAATCTCTCTCAGTACCTACTTTGTATCAAGTCTTATGGGGGGGTCCTTGCTTTTGAAGAGCCTGGTTCTATCAGGGGAAGCAGCATGAAGCAATTTTAGGGGGGGCCTGCTAACAAAGGGTAGGGGGTAGAGGAATCAGGAAGGGCCTCATCTAGGACATAGTGGGCTGAATTCATCTTTAAAGGGCTGAGAATCCCAAGAGATAGGGTTAGAATGGATAGCCTTCCAGGCATGAGGTATAGCATGTGTAAAGGCCCAGACACAAGAGCCAGGCTATGGAAAGGGAAGGACATGGAGGGCACTTGGCCTAGAACACAGACTGTAGTTGTATGGGGTAAGTGGGTGGCTATGATATTGGTATGGACAGGAGGATAGAGCCGGTCTGTGAAGAGCTTTAAATGTTGAATATAAGGCCTTGCATTTTATCTTAGACTAGAGTCTTATCATAAGGCTTAGGGTAAAACTCCTTTCAGGGGTATTTGCATCTTACTAGGGACTGCCTAAAGACCAGAAGAAATAACTCTCCAATAGTAGAACTGGTGTTCATCCCATCAGACAATTAGAGATAGAAAGGACCTGGAAAGGTGTATAGTAAATCCCATGACAGACAGTCAGTGGTCAGGGCCTAGCTTCTTAGTATCTTGAGAGCTATTTTCTGAAAGGTGCTATGTATTCCTCCTGTTGATAAGGTTGCCCCTGTCGAGTACTCAGTTCTCAGGAAGACATTAACATTGCAGTGGGGCTCAAGGTGAGAAATCCAAGTCCTGCTGTCCTTGTAACCATGGGCTGCCTCCCAGTCTCCATGGTGTTACATAATGGTCCTGGAAGGATCCCCTGACTGAACATCCCTTTGCCTCTGGATTCTTGGTTCTGTCAACTCCTCTGAGTCATCCTGTGGGCCTCCATTACCATGCAGTCTGGGAAATTCATTCATTCACTCACTCATTCATTCATTTTTATTTATTTAATTCAATTTATTTATTTAAACCATTTATTATGCTAAATTTCCTTATTTATATCTTATTCTTCCTCTGAGGTTCCCCTGCAATGGCTCCCTGTGGTCTGGAGGGTAGCCTGGGTTCTTAGAGGCTGGACCAACAAAGGAAAGAGCATATCAAAAAGTTCTACCAAGCCATCGAAGTATGTTGTGCTGGCTGTCTAAGGGCCAACCTCACTTAAGTACAGAGTGGCTCACCACCATTAGCCATGGAAAGTTATGAAGCACACCAGAACCCAAACAGTACTTAGGACTCTATGGCACCTGTTGGCTTCTGGGGCGGGGGCAGTCATAGAATGGAACAAGAAGTGGCCCAAGCTGCTGGGATTCTCAGGCTTTAGGCCATCTCCTTCAGTCCTATTAGTGTTCTCACCATGAGGTCTTTGGATAGAGCCCAATGACTTGTTGCACTCCTGGAGAAATAGAAACACATCTGTATGCCATTCTCATTAGGAATAAAACCAGAAGGAAGATTCAAATGGAAGGAAGCCTTATATCCTCTCTTATCTCTTCCAAATAGATAAGGCAACTAAAGGTGTTGGTGGAATCAGTTTTCTAGAGCACCCAAAGGAACCTGATATAATATTTCATGGGACATCTGATCGGCTGCAATACCCATGATAAGCCTATGCAAAGAAGACCACAAAGATAGCAGATTTTCTGCATCAATACCAGTTGTATAGAATGGAGGAATGAGATTCTATACAATCTCATATGATCCTCAAAACAATTTAGGGAAATACTATAGTACTTGGTGACTTCTCTGCAAAGGTAGGTATGAAGGAAGATGACAAAAAGGGGTGGAATGTATTATTCGACTTTCAGGTAGTCCAATAATTTTTAAATTGTCTCTCCTGGATCTATTCTCCAGGTCAGTGGTTTTTCCCATGAGATATTTCACATTGCCTTCTAATCTTTCATTTGTTTGGATCTGCTTAACAGCATCTTGCTTTCTCATAAAGTCTCTGAAGTCCCTTCTAACCCTCTCTGGATGCCTGTATGGTTTTAAAGGTGATCTGAGATTTTACCTCCACTTTCTAGGGGCATAGTATTTTGAGAGCCCCAGAATGAACAGTTTGGAAGGTTTACAAAGCATGTTTCTAACAACAATCCTGTGAGGTAGGTAGTATGTTATCCCCATTTTAAAGAGGAGGAAATGGAGGCTCTGTAGGGTGATGTGACTTGTCCAAGGTCACATAGTAGGTACATGCCAGAGGTGAGACTGCCAGGTTTTCTGTCTTCAAGACCAATATTATCAGACTCTTTTGCTATTGAAAGCCTGACTCTGTAGCATTCCCTTCTCATATAGTCCCTAATTTTCTAGTCAGTCAGTTAATATACTTTTCTTAAACACCTACTATATTGCAGGCATTGTGTTGAGCACTTGGGATATAGAGAAAGGTAAAAGGCAGTCCCTGTCCTTAAGGAGCTTACAGTCTAATGGGGCAAATAATATAGAAAGAACTGTGAACAAACAAGCTATAGATGGGATAAATTGGAGGTTAGAGAAGGAAGGCACTAGCATCACTGGGGATGAGTAAAGGCTTCTGGTAAAAGGTGGTATTCTAGCTGGTGCCTGGAGGAAGCCAGGGAAGCTGAGAAACAGGAAGGAGAGTGTTCCAGGCCTGGAGGACAATCAGAGAAAATGCCTGGAGCCAGAGAAGGAGTATCTTTTGTGAAAGACCCAGCAGGCCAGGTCACTGGATTGAAGAGTATGTGGTGAGGAATAAGGTGTAAGGAGATTGGTAAGGGAGGAGGAGACAGGTTAGGAAAGGCTTTGAATGTCAACCAGAAGACTTTCTATCTGAGCCTGGAAGTAATGGGGAGCCACTGGAGTTTATTGAAAGGGGTTGGAGGTGGGGACATGTCTAGCGCTGTACTTTTAGGAAGACCACTGACAGCTGAATGGAGAATGGGCTGGAATGGGGAGTTAACTTTTTCTGATTAGCTTGTATCACCATTAGCTAGAAATGGATACAGACTGATAAATTAAAGTGAGGGCCCAGGGAACACATTAAGTAAAATTCTGGAGCAAGAGGAGGTATGACAAGGAGGCCAAGTGGGAGACGATTGCAGTTGAAGGCAGTAATCCAGGCTGAAATGATTCTGCTTGTAGAAGTGCACGTCGATCTGAAAAATTCTCCAGGAATGAGATATTACAACTGGGGAAAGGGGCTTTGAGGATAAGAGAGCTCTAAATTGTTCTTGAGATGCAAGAATAACAGTGTGTACTTGAGAAGAAATGAGTGAATGTATTCCTTGGTTCCTGAATTCAATTATGTTAAGAGGAAATTGTTCCAACAATGAGCCCAAGCTCAAGACTTCCTCCTTTTGCTACTGATGGTGATGTGGTTTGGTATAAGCCCAGTTCGTCCTCTTACTTTCCTGATATTGAATCTTTCACAAACAACATCAATGCATCATTAGACACTCAGCAACTCAAACCCCTTTACTGTCGCCTTTCTGAGGCATAATTCTTGTGATGTTAATTAACTTGATATCCCTATTCTGCCATATTCACTTTTCTAAATCATACCCTTGATGACATATATGTACTTTCTTCAGAAATTCCATAAGCCTGCAAAACTCAAGCTGAAGCACAGTTGTATTTGTTTGAGAAGATGATTCCCTTGGGAAGATGATGGGAGAAAGAGGCTACTATTGCTCCATGATATTAAGAAACTGCTAGTTAAAGTAGGAGGGGGCAAGCCAAGATGGCGGGGTAGAAACAGCTCGTCCAAGCCACTCTGCCCCCAGATTCCCCCCAAACTATGTAAAAGGGGACTCTGAACAACTTCTGGAGCCCCAGCACCCACAGAACGACACAGAGAAGCTAACCTCCCGCTGAGGACAGCCCAGCAGCCCTGCAGGAAGGACCAGCGCAGTGGTCTGGGACCTGGCATTGCGCAGCGTGCAGAGCGTGGGGAGCAGAGCCGAGCCCAGGTCCGCGTAAGCCGAGATTTTAGCCCCAGGGCGGCAGGGCCAGCAGCAGCCGGCTAGAGGAACCCCAGAACACCAGGAACTGTGGCCACTCCAGAATTATCAACATAGACATGCCTAGGACAAAGTAAGAGGTTAGTGTCCTATGGACTTTGGGACCAGTATTTAGGGAATGCATGGGCTCCCTCCCCTGGGGGCTAGAAGCTGCTGAGGAGACACACCATTTTGTAGTTATCAGATGCAGCTCCAGCTCCTGGCCTGTGAACTGTAGGGAGATCCAGCAATCAGTCTTGGGGGGTAATCGCTCTTGCTTTAACCTCCCTGGATCTAGATTGTGACCTAGGGTGGAAGTCATGGGTGGGTTTACAGCTTGCCAGAAACGGAAGTTGCCCCCCACACATTCAGGACGAAAATTCCTCTATCTGGCCTTAAAGCCATAGTGTGGCAACAAGCCCAAAAGTCAAGTAATTAAGTGGCAACATGCCAAGGCAAAGGAACAGAAAAATGCAACCCTAGACTCCTATTTTGGGGGCATAGAGCGGGAAAAGGACTGTGAGGTCAGAAGTCCTGCTCCAAAAGCCCCAGGGGAAAACATGAGCGGGTTGCAGGCCATAGAGGACCTTAAGAAGGACTTTAAAAATCAAATAAGAGAAGTGGAGGAAAAATTGGAAAGAGAAATGAGAAGGATGCAGGAAAAGTATGAAATGAGGGTCAACAGCCTGACTGAGGAAAACAACACCTTAAAAAATAGACTAACTCAAATGGCAAAGGAGGCCCAAAAGGGCAATGAGGAGAAGAATGCCTTAAAAAGTCGAGTTTGCCAGATGGAAAAAGAATCTCAAAAGTTCACTGAGGAGATTCATTCCTTCAGAGTTAGACTGGAGCAAATGGAAGCTAATGACTTTATGAGAAATCAAGATGCTGTTAAGCAGATCCAAACAAATGAAAGATTAGAAGGCAATGTGAAATATCTCATGGGAAAAACCACTGACCTGGAAAATAGATCCAGGAGAGACAATTTAAAAATTATTGGACTACCTGAAAGCCATGATCAAAGAAAGAACCTAGAAATCACCCTTCAAGAAATTCTCAAGGAAAATTGCCCTGATGTTTTAGATCCAGAGGGCAAAATAGAGGTTGAAAGAATCCACCGATCACCTCCTGAAAAAGATCCCACAAAGAAAACTCCCAGAAATATTATAGCCAGGTTCCAGAATCCCCAGATCAAGGAGAAAATACTACAAGCAGCCAGGAAGAAACAATTTCAATATTGTGGAAACACAATCAGAATAGCCCAGGACCTGGCAGCTTCTACACTGAGGGATCGAAGGGCATGGAATATGATATTCCAGAGGGCAAAAGAACTGGGAATGAACCCAAGGGTCACCTACCCAGCAAAACTGAGTCTTTTGTTTCAGGGGAAAATATGGTCATTCAGTGGAATAGAGGACTTTCAAGCATTCTTGAGGAAAAAACCAGAATTGAATAGAAAATTTGACATCCAGACACAAGAAGGAAGAGATGCCTGAGAAGGTAATCAGGAAAAGAAATCAAAAGGAACTTATCAAAGTTGAACTATTTACATTCCTATATGGAAAAGCAATAACTGTGACTGATGATATCTTTCTCACTATGAAAATAATGGAAGAAGGGGGGTGTGGTCATATGAATACATATGTGAATGTGTGTGTATATGGTTACAGTTATATATGGATAGAGGGCATAAGTTGAATTTGTTGGGAAGGGAGAATACTCAAGGGATGAAATTATGAGGTGAGAGAGGAAAGTGGCAAGAGGAGATGGGGAGAGACAGGGTAGGGTAAACTATCCCATGTAGAAGAAGCAAGGGGAAGTGGTTGCAAAGGAGGGGGAGAATAAGGAAGGCTAAAAAGGCAAAACCACATTCACACTGAATTTGGTTCACGGAGAAAATGACATACATACTAAATGGGATATCTCAACCTGCAGCAGGATAGGGGGAAGGGGGATGAGAGGAGGGATGATGGATGGGAGGGCATCCTTGGGGTGAGGGGAGGTTGGAAGTACCCACTATAGAAGAGGGACATGATCATGTAGGGAATGGACCAGGTGGGGGGTGGGATGAGTGGGAGGGAATTATAAGCTGCCTTGTACAATATATCTACTATGATAATGTTTTGCATAGCTAGACATGTACAACATATACTGAATTACTTATCTCCCAAGAGGGAATGGGTGACAAGGGAGGAAGGAAATGGATCTGAAATTAGAGGTCGTAACATTAAATGTTTCAAATATATATAAATAAAAAAAAAAGAAACTGCTATTTGCCAGTCAAACTGACACAGAATCTGAGCTATGCTCATTGATTGCAGGGAAATTTTGGTCTGGGATTTGCAAATTCACTTTTCCTCTAGCCTAGCTCATTCCCTGGAGTCTAGGCCAAATTTCCAGATGGCACCTTCAGCCCAGAGGGAGGATCCCCTCCTCTAGCTTTTTGTAGACTATTGATTGTAGAAAATAATCCTCAATTGTATTGGTTCCATGGCCAGAGTTCTAGTCCCCTTCCTGGTCTATGCAGAGAAAATGCATCTGAAAACCAGGAGCTGGGAGGGAGTCTATTGACACAGGAAAACCAGGCACAATAAAAGAAAGTTATTGCCCAATGCACATATTTATTTCACATGTTGGATTCCTTTCAATATGTATTAATTGAAGCAGCGTGGCACACGGGGTTGGAAATTGCTGTGCTCACATACTGCCACTGCCACTTTATTTCTGTCTTAGATTCCTCATTTGTAAAAAAGGAAGGTGGTGAAAGTCTCACCTCTGGTACGTATCAACTGTGTGACCCTGGACAAGTCACATTACCCTACAGAGCCTCCATTTCCTCTTCTTTAAAATGGGGATAACATACTACCTAACTCACAGGATCATTGTTAGAGACATGCTTTGTAAACCTTCCAAATGGACATTCTGGGGCTCTCCAAATACTATGCCCCTAGAAAGTGGAGGTAGAGTCTCGAATAATTTTGAAAATCACAAAGGAATCAAAGGAGGGTTATAAGGGACTTCAGAGATCATCACAGAATTGGAGACTTTGGTGGGGGGACTCAGCATCCATCTTGCCCATCCCCCTCATTTATAAATCTGCCAGATCCCTAGAAAACTATCTGGTGGGCAAAGTCATCAGCCTCAGGAAAAACTAAAAGTTGGTTTGGGTTATGGAGTTCCTATATAATGGACTTGGCATACTGAGAAATTGCAAGCTTATGTATAATATAGAAATGATTTCTATTTGTCTTTATACCAGGATAAATTTAAATTTTAAAAATCAGTGAAAGATGTTAAGTGAAATCTCTTATTTCATGGTAAGTCATGGTAAATGTTTATTGATTTATTGTAATTCCATAAGAGTAAAAATAATTGTATCTAACCCTAAGCTATGATTGGTAAGAACTGCTATTTATTTGAGGTAAAAGACCTGGGGACTGCACTGACTTTATTTTGAATTTGAATTTAGATATACTTGTCTGCATTATATCAGTATCTGAGAGAAATGCCACAGGCTACTCAGAGGGAATGTGATCTTGCTACTAGTGGAGGTTTGATTCTGGGAAAAGCTGAGAGAATAATTGTAACCTCAATCTCAGATAGGACCCTCCTGGCTCAGTTTCCCCCTTGTCTTCCTTTGAAAAGGAATATTTTTCACCTGAGTATTCCTGATTCTGGCTATGAGGTGAAATTGATAACTCTCACTCTTCTCTGAATTCAAACAGAGCGAAGGGTGTTTTATCCTGTCATATCTGGTACGCCTCTGCTTTTCCCTTTTATTACAAGTTTCTATAATCAGAGCAAGTGGCCAGGAAAAAATATGAACTCAATGAAAGTATGTGAAATCTTTCTGTTTTCAATCTGAATGTGTAGTCATTCCATATCCCAAACAACTGGGTAATTTATTACTCCAGCTTGTCACCTGTTTGCCTACATAGTCATGTGAAAGATTAAATCCATGAACAGAATATTCTTTCTGAATGATATGGGAATATTAGACAAAGGGGAGAGAAGTTTGTAAAACAAAGGTACAAAAACAATGTTAATCATTATCCCATAGACTAAGGCTGGGATACATGTGAGCTACTACAATAAAAGTTCTATTCCTTTCTATATCCTAAACAAGTTAGTGAATGGCTATTTGGTCCAGTCATCTCCTCAGATAATCCTGTGTGTCCAAAGTATAGAGCTTTATGGGGCTCTTGGTTTCTTTCTCCTTATATTTGGGCTCTGCATATTGAACTTGCCTGTCAGATTTGTGTCTTCTAAACTGCATGCCATTCATGTACAGTGGGTAGGCCAGACTCACCCATCATCCCCTGAATGGGGCCTATGCATGCTTCTAGTTAATCTCCTTGGGAGCCATTGAGGCAGGGCCAACTCTATGCCCCTTGCTAGCCTGAAGAAGCTATAGAAGCAGAGACCTTCATCCCTTTTCCCAAATGAATTTGCCTCCCCAGATCTATGGGGGGGAGGGAATGATGGAATCCTAATAAAGCTGACCCCAGACCCAATATTCTCGATTGCTTATGGACACCACTGAATAGTAGGCATGTACTGATTTAACTACACAATCTGGCTTTAATCACACTGCGGGCCCCCGACTCAATACAGTCACTGCCCCTAGCTAGTCACTGCCCTCAGATCCAGCTTATATATTTGATCAGGTATGTTCCTGTACTATAGCCAGGTTCTGGGGTTCCCAGATCAAGGAAAAAATATTACAAGCAGCCAAGAAGAAACAATTAGAATATTGTGGAAACACAATAAAGATAAGCAGCTTCTACATTAAGAGGTCGAAAGGCTTGGAATATGATATTCTGGAGATCAAAGGAGCTAGGATTAAAACCAAGAATCACCTAGCCAGCAAAACTGAGTATCATGTTTCAGGGGAAAATATGATCATTCAATGAAGTGGAGGACTTTAAGCATTCTTGATGAAAAAAACAAAGTTAAATAGTAAATTTGACATTCATATATATATATATATGTTTATATAGGAGGGTATATAGGCATATGAATATATATGTGAGTGTGCGTATATATGTGTACAGGTATCCATAGACAGAGGGCATAGGACCAATTGAATAGGAAGGGATGATATTTAAAAGGTGAAATTGAGAGGTGGGAGAGGAATATACTGAGAGGAAATGGGGAGAGACAGAATGGGGGTAAACTCTCTCATATAGAAGAGGCAAGGGAAAACTGTTACAATGGAGGGGAAGAACAGGAAGGCAAAATGGAATGCATAAACCTTACTTTCATTGAATTTGGCTTAGGGGGGGAATGACATACACACTAAATAGGGAATCTCACCCTACAGGAGAGTAGAGGGGAAGGGGATGAAAGGGGGGATGATGGAAGGGAGGGCAGGCTGGGAGGGAGGGAAATATGGTCAGTCTTACAATATATCCACTGTGGAAATGTTTTGCATAGCTACACATGTACAAGCTATACTGAATTGCTTATCTTCCCTGTCAGGGTGGGTGACAAGGGAGGAAGGGAAAGAATCTGGAATTCAAAGTTTTAAAATCAAATGTTTAATATATATATATAACTATTTTACTTGTAACTGGGAAATAAGATATACAGGCACTGGGGCATAGAGATCCACTGTACCCTACTGGAAAGTCAGAGGGGGATGGGGGAAGATATAGGAGAGACCAGGTTGGGGGACGGGATATTGAGTGGGAACGCTGTTTTGGGGTAGTGGGTGGGGGGAAAACGGGGAGAAAACTTTGCCCCCAAATGTTGTGGAAATGAATGATGTAAACTGAAAAATAAAAAGCGAGCAACAAAGACGGAACGTGGATGTAGGTCTTCCTGATTCTAGATTCAGGCATTTCTCCAGAAGTTAATGCTGTCTGTCAAGTAAAGTGGGAAGAGCAGCAGAGGAGAGCTGGGGTCCAGTGCTGTTTCTGTCCCAGGCAAACGGCCCTTCTTTGGGCCACGCCTGCTTCCTATGTTAAACTGGACAGCGCCCACTGCTAGAGAGAAAGTAGGCAAGTGGAACCCGATTTTTTGGCCAAGATCCCCTTCGATGCGAGCGTCAGTGATCTTCACCAATATGACTTTGGGGCTTCCTCTATACTAGACACCTGGGAAGAACAGATCAAGAAAGATGGTGGCGGCTTAGTGCTTATGAAACGTCCAATCAGTGGAGCAGAAGAGCCCCTGGCTGGGCACAGGGAGCTGGGACCTCCTGCTGGTCCAGCTCCTGCCGTCCCGTCCCTGGGAGGGCTGCATGACTTGGGATGACCCCACCCCACTGCATGGACCTCCATTTCCTGCTGTGTAAAAGGAAGGAACCGGAAGAGGTGTTTTTCTTTGTTTGCTTTTGCTTATTTGGTCCGGTGTTATCCTGGGTGCCCAGCTGCAGGCTGTGTGTACCTGGCAAACACAAGGGGCGAGCGTGTGCATCATGGGCGGTGGGGGGAGGGGAAGTACCCGGTGACCCTTGAACCCTGTCTTCCGGCACTTTCACTGCACCCGGCCCATCCGGATGCTCACACTCCCTCTCGCCCCGGGCTGTGCCAGTGTCCCTCGCCAGCCGTGACTCTGCGTCTGTCAGCTTCCCCCGAGAGCGAGGGGGGGACCAAGGCCCCCACCATGTCCTGGGTGCATCATCTGTTCTCCCGCAGGGATTATAAGTACCGCAGGATATACAGGTACGAAGCCCCGTGGACCCTGTACGCCATGAACTGGAGCGTGCGGCCCGACCCGCCTTTCCGCCTGGCACTGGGGTGCTTCAAGGAGGAGTATGGCAACAGGGTACAGCTCGTGAGCCTGGCCTCTGACTGGGTGGATACCCCGGGGGATTTCGTGTGCAGACACACCCTGTGGCACCCCTACCCCATCACCAAGGTCCTGTGGATGCCTGACCCTCAGGGCACCCACCCGGACCTGCTGGCCACCAGCGGGGACTACCTGGGCGTCTGGCGCTGCCCGCGCCCCGGGGACCGGATGCCGGCGATCGGCAGGGCCCGAGGATCTATCCACAGGGCCCAGCCGCTTGGGGGCACCGTCCCCCACGGGCTCGGCTGGGGCATGGCCCCGGCGTCAGGGGCAGCTCCCACTGTTGGGGCGGCCCCCGACCTGGAGCCGCGGCTCCAGTACCTGCTCAACCACAACAAGAACACACGCTTCTGCTCGCCCCTCACCTCCTTCGACTGGAACAGCACAGACCTCCGCATACTGGCCACGTCCAGCAGTGACACCACGAGCACCATCTGGGACCTGGAGACCTGCCAGATCCTGGGCCAAGTGTCGGGGCACGGGCTCTCGCAACTTTGCTCCTGCAAGAAGGACATCTACGACATCGCCTTTGGAGGGTCCCGAGATGCCTTTGCCTCGGTGGGTTCTGACAGCTGTCTGCGGCTCTTTGACCTGCGCAATCTCAACAGGAGTTCCATAGCGTACCAGGAACCCCACCAGCTGCCGCTGCTGCGCCTGGCCTGGAACAAGCGCAACCTCAACTACCTGGCCGTCCTGGCCATGGACTCCACCGAGGTGGCCGTCCTTGACCTGCGCATGCCCGGCTCGCCCATGGCCCGCCTGAACCGCCACCAGGACACCGTCAATGGGCTCACCTGGGCGCCCCACTCGGCAGGCCACCTCTGCACCGTTTCCGATGACCGCCGGGCCCTCATCTGGGATATTCAGCAAGTGCCCCAATCTGCCCGAGGCCCCATCCTGACCTACACTGCAACCGGTGAGATCAACAACGTCCAGTGGGGCCCCAACCACACCGACTGTATCGCCATCTGCTATAGAAACGTCCTGGAGCTTCTCCGAGTCTAAGGCCCTGGCCTGGGCCAGCAGTCCAAGTTCCAAGCCCCGACCCAAACCCCTGCCAGAAGAAGCTAAGAAAGACAAAGGCCCACAGGTGTGACCACACTGTTCCTCCTTACAGTTCATCAGCCCTTCCTAGAATGTTCCTGAAAAGTTAAGACTCTTCACATTTTCGCCAGAAAATTCCCAAGATGCTGTGACTCTTGAAACTTTCGCCAGAAGATTCCCAAGATGTTGGGACTGTTGACTTTGGACAGAAAATTCACAAGATGTTGCAGCTATCCAGACCTTTGCCAGTCAGTCTCATAGCCTGGCCTGGATTCAGACTAATCCCCAGGATGTGACAACTAGCCCAGGGCTGCTGCCACCTCTGCAGTTCTGACTTCAAACTGCTTCCTCAGCTCCCTGCTTCATTATTAAACAAAATTTGGCTCAATGCTTTGTCAACCCTCATTGTGTTAATGCGCCTTAGGGTGGGAGGGGGGTAGTTGTGGCTAGAAGGTGGGGGGGGGGGAGAAGGAGCTTTAAAACCTTGGGAGGAGGGGTGACTTTAAGTCCATAAGGGGCGGGGTGGGGTGGGGCTTTAAATCTGTTGGGGGAGACAGGTTTTAAGACTATCCTTTAGTCTCCCTATCTTGCTCCCTGCCCCAGGCAGCTAACCTACTTCTGTTCCTAGCTCCTAAAGGAAATGCCAGCTTTCAAAAGGCATGTCCTGCCTTATCCAATCTTTTTTTATTCCCAAATGCTTTATTAATTTCTGCTTTACTTCACTCATTTCCGCCAGAGTTGGGGTTACAAATTTTCTCCCCGTTTTCTCACCTCCCCCACATAGTGGTCCCCCAGGATATCCCCATCTCTTCCTTCCCAATTACAGGGAAAAGAGGAAGAGAAGAAAAAAGACACCCATAACAGACTTGGATTGGAGGAGCATTAATGCCTCCTGGCCACTCCTCTGACAAGGATATCTACACCATGAGATAGGGCCCTAAAGTCTGAAGAGTGTGCTGCTGCTGGGGGGATTTCCAAGAAAATAAAGGTCACTTGAGAGTAAAGGGCAGGGTAGAAGGTTGGAGGTGAGAATACAGGTAAGGGGAGGAGCTGAGTGTGCAATGGGGTGAGAGACAGCTGGGAGTGACAGGTGGGGGGAGGGATGGGGGTGAGTGCAGATAGAGCTGAGAAGTAGGCATGGAAGTGAGGGCACAAGTAGTGGGGCAAAGGGGGAGTGGGGCGAGGATGTCGTGGGAGACACTGTGGGGGTAGAGTAGAGGTGAAATTGAAGGTGGGGATCATGGAAACCAACCTACACCTTTGACTTCAAGTGGCAGAAGAGCTGAAGGTCAAGGCTAAACCTAAACTGGCTGCCAACAGTAAGACACTTCCTACCAAGAGGAGGTGACTTAGCCTGAGTCATTCAGTAAGGAAATGCCTGAGGAGGGATGTAACTGTTAGCCCCCTCACCATGGCCAGGTATGGCCCAGAGCTTACACAACTCTAAGGAAGCATCACAGAACACAATATGAACAGAATATGAACCATGGGCGTAGGCTACCTGAAAAGACAGGCTAACTGTCAGGATGAGTGCAGCAAAGGGCCAGGAGAAGTCCTGCCTTGGCCTAAGGCTGCTGTTTCCCATGAGTAGGAAGGATGGGAGAAGGAGGTGGAAAGGCCCAGGAGCATGAGCCCACCTTAGGGATGATGTCAGCCTCTGCTCTCAGTCAATCCACGACACTTGGAGCCTAAGAAACAGGAGGGCACAGACCACAGACAGCTACCTCAGAGTACAGGTATGGTATCAGGGAAAGAGAGAACACTGGCAGAATACAGAGTATTGTTGTGCTGACCCTTCCTGAGGGAGGACACCATCAGAGGAATTGCAGTAATAAGTAATATTTCTAAAACACATTCAAGGTTACCAAACACCTCATATACATTGTTACCCCATTGGGGTCTCACTTACCCTATGAGGTTAGAGCATCATGATGAGGTCTGGGCTCTGGGAGCCCCCTTGAGCTCCCCTAGAGTCCTTGAGGTACAGCTCTGAGAACCTCCCTTGGACTCTGGATTAAATGATC
Source organism: Gymnobelideus leadbeateri (assembly GCA_011680675.1). Taxonomy (NCBI): domain Eukaryota; kingdom Metazoa; phylum Chordata; class Mammalia; order Diprotodontia; family Petauridae; genus Gymnobelideus; species Gymnobelideus leadbeateri. The sequence goes on along the minus strand of WOXC01010858.1, from coordinate 205,089 downwards.
CCATTTGATGAGGCATTTGCATGAGGCAATAAGCCTTACATTGTGGCTGAGCCCAGGCCTCTGTTACTAGACTTCCCCCCCTCTGTTAGCAGACTTCCCACCTTTCAGTCTACCAAAGTGTCATTCTACCCTTGAACTGGTCTAGCCCACCATTGTCTGTAATCTCCAGATGGCCTCCCACCTTTAATCACTCATTGACCTCATTAACTCCTCCAAAAGACCCTCCCCAAACCCCTCTTCTAGACCACCCCTAGGTTCCTCCCACAACCTTCTGTATATAGGAGCCCATCTCATACCACGTGGTGTGAGAGGGCCATAGAATGCTATAGAAGAGGAGAGTGCCATGGAAGAGTGAGAGTGCCATAGAATGCCATAGAATGGTGAGAGCACCATAGAATGCCATGGAAGAGTGAGAGTGCCATGGAAGAGTGAGAGCGCCATAGGATGCCATGGAAGAGTGAGGGTGCCATGGAAGAGGGAGAGTGCCATAGTATGACCCAGCACACACTTACTCTGAGTCTAATGCAAGTGAACTTTTAGTAAATTTTACTTTTTTTTTGGCTGAGAAGACTCGAGTCTAATCCATTCCACAGACCTGAAGTGTTGGTATTTTGGGGTCTCCAGAACAGCCCTAGCCCTCTTAGTGGGTAACCTCTTCAATAAGTAATTAATATCTCCACTACCCAGATCAGGAAACAAAAGGCTTCATCATCTGCCTCCTCTGAATAAACAATTCTTGGCCAAAACACCTGGGCAGTACTTAAATTCTTGTCAGATACACTCAGATCCCATAACACTGAGTTCCTAGGGATCGTTTCTTTCCTTTTTTCTTCTTTTTTATCCCCAGGACCTAGCATAGCATCTGATACAGTGTTGGTACACAACCCCTGCTTTTTGACTTGGAAGGAGTTCTCAGCTCAAATAACTGCACTTTCAAGGACCATAAATGCCTCAGTAAATACAGATCAAAGGGTACTGTCTTGGTTTGGGCGCTTTTTCTTCACTTCTTGGGCAGGAAATGATGTCTCTTACTTGAAGTGATTCCTATTCCTTCAATGCCAACCCCAATGGAGAAGCTGCTTCCCGTATCTATGTTGCCAAGCTCCCTTCAGGCTTGATGGCAGAGGATTGGGCATGGGGGGGAAGGAATGAGGTAAGGACACAAGAACTCTTCTACTCTATCCCTCAGTTCAAACAGCCAAGACTAACCTGGCAGGGGGGAGCTCCTACACCTGAGGACTGAGATTTGGAACTCTTTGGGCTCAGGGAGTGCATGAAGGTAAGTATCAGATTCCCTAGACCTGATTAGTTAACTAAATCTTATCCATTTGACAGTGAAAAATACAGGCTTTTAGAGTTGGAACGCACTTAGGAGACTTAAGAAAAACTGACAAAATTTATATCATGCTCTAAGGTTTCCAAAGCACATTAGCTTCCTTGTGGCACAGCCAGATATGACATATTTCCTCCACCTAGCCTTCCCCCATGACCCCCAAATTGACAGATCTAGAAATAAGTAGTTGAAAACACTCAACATCTTTCTCTGCAAAAGAAATCTCTCTCTAGAATAGACAGTCTGTAAAAATGATAATAATTATATAGACAAGGTTCCTTCAACATCATAGCCCATTGCCTGCCTCCAATGGAACGACAAGGTTAATTGAAATGACAAGAAAGCCAAGTGACACTTGGGCCCATATTGATGACCAGAAGATCATAGGCAACAGCAAAGTTTTGGCTCATCAACCCAGGCTTAATCCTTGAACAGCTGGGAGTAGTGGGGACAGAGTTCTCACATCAGCCTTTTCTTTGCTTGGCATATATATAATAGGAAGAGATGTTGAATTTGGGGTCATTTAAGTGAACCAGATTGGATAATACATTATACAACCTGGAGGTAATGGGGACTGGAAGGGAAAATTCCCAGTATGAGGCAAGGATTAAAATGAAGTCTGGCAAAGAAAAGCCCAGAAGTCGGTGGAGCTTCTCCCAGTAGGCACCCAGCTCTGAACTGGGGTAAGTAAAGTTTGAAGCCACCACCTTAAGCTGTAACCCACAGCTCATGCTGCCAAATGGAAGCAGAAATGCCAGTTTTTGTTGGTTTGTTTATTAGAGATGCTAATAAATAAGCATGAAGTTTCGTGGCACTGTTTTTCTCTCTTCCTCTAGGGAGGGAAGATGGGCCTTGGAGCTAAGTCCAGCAGGACAGTGGCACCAGCTGTCCACCAGCAATTACCACCAGTGGCACCCTGGCCATTAACCCCAAAGTGGCCAATGTGGCTTTGACTAAGAGCAGGTGTCTCATGACAATGCTTCTCCACTGGACAAAGATCCTCTCCAAAACTGGGAAGGCTCCCTAAGAGTAAAAAGGGGAGCCACTTTTTGCATTCAAAACTTGCCCTAAAAACAACACCAACAATTGTTGTCAGCATCACTAAAACGGCCTCCTGAAAGCCCAGGCATACACATGAATGATCTGTTTGTGGAAACCTGACTCCCAAGACATGGAAACTGACCACACTTCTTTCTTTGGCTTGGGGCCTTTGACCAATGTTTTCGCTCCAATCTCACTTAACCTCTTCCAGCCTAGATCTGACACTCCCTGTGACAGGCTGGAGTTAGAAAGAGACAAGTAGAAGAGGCCAAACCCTTTAATCCTTCAGGATTATATGGAATTGAGATCTGAGCCAAGTAGAGGCTCCCTTCCTCAAGCAATGCAGATAACAATCTACTGCCCCACTTCTCAGCCTAGGCCATCTTGGCTAGGATCTCCCATACAGCTTGGGAAGAAGAGGGATGGAGGCACTTAGAAGGTTGGGAACCTCCTTCTATATCTCCTGATAACCCATGAGGGCCAGGGTGAGAGAGCCATGGGATCAGCAGGTGGGTGACCATTTCTTGGGAATGTTGTAGAGGAAATTCCAGTTCAGGTGCAGTTTGAAATAGATGATCTCTGAGGTACCTTCCCATTGGAGAAACGTTCCCTGTAGAAACACCCTCCACCCTGAGCCCAGTGTGTGACTCAGTGTACCATTACTTTTGACCTAAAGTAGGGCTTCTTAAACTTTTTCCATTCTCGACCCCTTTAGCACTTCTTAAACTGTGGGTCGTGACCCATGGGATCAGGGTAGAGGAAACTTTCATAGGAGAAAAACATCTGACCTATGCAAGTGATTGGCCATACCCCAAAATCAATGTCAATATACCCAATGCTCCTTTAACCATCTTGAAAATCGATTTTCCCAAAACTTGACCCATCCTAGCACTAGTTGCACTGTGAAATGAGTAAGAAAATTATAGGTCATTTTAGATGGCATTAGGGGGCATCCCAAGGTTAGTTAGGTGGCTAAATGGATAGAGCTCTGGGCTTAGTGTCAGAAAGACACAAATTCAAATCTCATTTAAGACCTCATTCACTAGTTGTGTGACCCTAAGCAAGTCACTTAATCTCTGTTTGGCTTAATCCACTAGAGGAAGAAATGGCAAACCACTCCAGTGTCTTTGCCAAGGAAATCCCATCCAGGGTCACAAAGAGTTGGACACAACCAAACAACTAAACAGCAACAACAAAAGAGTATCCTCTCCAAGGCATTATATATTTTTTTCAATGGGTTTGTCACACTATTACTCTTTAACCCTTTATGTCATAACAAAACTGGTTTGTCACACTGTTAGTCTTTAATCCTTTATGTCATCACAAAAATGGTGTCCATTTACAAACACTTCAAGGTTGGCTTTACAGAGTGATTTGCACTGATAATCTCCTGAGATCCTCACAACTCTGTGGAGTGGGTAAGAGTCATGACTTCTTCACTCCTTTTGTTGGGTGGGTCAGCAGCATCCAGAAGCCTATACATCCCTTCTCAGAGTCATATTGTTAGATGCAGTAAATAAAATGTGTGGGATTATAAAGCACTTAACTTTGTAGGAGCCACAGCTAAAGTTAGGACTCAGTCTGTGCACAGCCAAGAAGGACAGAAGTTTCATTTATGAGCATGCGGCATCATAACACTCTCTAGGCTACATGCTACAGCAGAAGGGCCAAGATTTCACATATGCCACTGCTTTTTCAGGGGCCCTTGAGGAAGTTACTTAGAATTCTTCTGTAAAATGGGGACAAATATTTTTGCATTAGCTCCTCCTTAAGGATGGTACAGACCAAAGGAGATACCGACTGCAAAGCCTAATTTGGGGAGATCCTGTTAGACCCACCATAAATCACGTCCAAAGACTCTCACATTCCTCTGAAATGCCATGACGTACTTAGAGGTACAAAATGCAGGAGAAAGTAGCCAGTTGGAGCAGTTTCAAGGTGACTTCTGGAGGAGTGAAGTCAGATTGATCTGACCTCACCAAATGGTTAAGGGGTGATAGGAGAGCATGGGGTATTTCTGTACATTTGCATGATTCCATGATGCCATCTAATTGCCAGCCATGAAGTGAGCCCTAGGTGTAATGCTAGAATTGGGATCCTAGGGATTAGGGTAGAATCTTAGTTCTGTCAACTCAGATAAATCACTTGAGCTGCCTAAGCCCCAGTTTCATCTACTGCAAAATGGAGTGATTCAGGACCTCTCAGGTAAGAGGGTCATTTCTGTTCTGTCTCAGAGACAGAAAACATCAACTTCTCCTGAAACCATAACCTTATCCAGAAAAGGGAGCTTTCAAAGGACTATCAACAAGACAGTACTAGGAGCAATGGGAAACTCATTATCTCTTTAGGAAGCACATTACACTCTGGTTCACAATCGTTTTTGACCAGCTACTCACCAAAGGGACAGCTTGCTCAAAACCAAGTTGTGTCTTCACAAAGTTGATCAAAATATCTAGACCAAAAGGAAACATTGACATTGTGAACAATTCAAACCTAGGAATAAATCAGTCAGCAAGTGTTTTCTGAATGTCTCCAATGTGCTCAGCCCTGTAGAAACTATTCTTCCCTATTTTATTGGGTCTAGACTGGGGAGTTCAGCCAGGTGGGGAACTTCCAGTGTGGGAACTCCCTCCGATTCTGTACAGGTTAGATTATCTGGAACTTGTACTGTCAATGAATTGCCTAGGATCTACACATGCACACCTTAACAGGCTTACAGCATCATAAAGCAAACATTGGATTCTAGTGGGACTTGAATCCAATTTTCTTGTCTCCAATTTCTGACCCTGCTTGTCTGCTTCCTCATTACAGACATTGTTTCCCTTTCCCAGCATGACTGTGCTCTTCTTAGGAAGGACATCCTGTATTTATTTTGTGATTGTCACCCTCATCACACACTGATTTGGGGGGTTGAAAACTCTGCATTCCTTGATCTCACCGGATCCTAATAGTCCTGTGAGGTTAGTGCTATAGATCAGTGCTTCTTAAACCCATCTGGGCTCACCATCCACAGCTTTAGAAGCACTGAAGGGGTCTCAAGTGGAAGAAGCTTAAAAAGCCCTGTGATATTATTATTATCCCCATTTCATACCTGGGAAAGCTAAGGCTGAGAAGTCAAATAATGTCCCCGTTTAGTCACAGTTAGTATCTTTCTGAAGTAGGATGCAAATCCAGCCACTTTCTAACTACATGAGCCTGGGAAAATCACTTCTCTGAGCTTGGTTTAGTTATCTACAAAGTGAGGATAATAGCATTTGTAGCATCAACCTCACAGGGCTATTGGAATCAGATGATATCATGCAGACAACATACTGGACAAATCTCTTTCATCATCATCATCAAAGGAATACAAGACATTCCCTACCCCCAAGAGGTGCACAGTCTGGCTGGGAAGAGAAATTGATGTCCACATGAGGAAAAGCCCACTAGACAATTCACCAATTAAACAACTGGTTGGATTTCCTTAAGCCTTGACCTTTGCTTGATTCAGCCATGCTGAATGAGGACTATACTTGTGTCCAGGTTCTTCAATGACAGGACAAATGAGAGATAGGGAGAGAGAGAGAGAGAGAGAGAGAGAGAGAGAGAGAGAGAGAGAGAGAGAGAGAGAGAGAGAGGGGGAGGGAGAGGGGGGAAGGAGTGGCCCAAAGACATTGTCAAGAAAGCTTGCTGTTTGAGATAAAGAAGTTGTGTGAGTCAAAACATTGTTCCTCTAACATCTGCAGTTTCTGTTCATGGTGTGGTTAGTGAAATCAACTGAAAGGGACCTCAGAAGCGATCTGGTTGAAACTTGATATTTCAGAGGTAGAAATCAAGACCCTGAAAGGGAAGGGGATTGCCTAAGATAACCCAAGAATAAGTAGCTAAGGTACAATTTGAACTGCTTCCAAATCTAACACTCTCTCCACTGGCCCAATTATGACATTTCCTCTTGACCTCCCTGGCCCTGAAACCTGGCTACAAATGTCTTCTAACTACTACCCAACCTTTAGGTTCTCCGGGCATGCTGATCACTTTCTCCACCCACCAAGACTTGGATAAAGCCCGCTTTCTCCTCTCCCTCAAGCTCATTTAACTGCCTTTAATTACTCCTCTGATACCTTATAACAGATCAGATATTCCCACTGACTAAATGGGGCTGCCCAGTAGAACTTCAGTATGTGTAAAATTCACATGTACACATTTATGAAAATGCAAACACAATTTCATTTACTAATGGCTACCGATTAAGGGATGAATCATAAGGAAAATAATCAACCTGCTTGCTGGAGGGAGCAAGTGGCTAGATTCCTGCTCTGGTAGTGATACCCACCAATAGAAATTGTTATTCAAACTGCTCTAAATCCCTACTGATTAGATAAATGCAAATCAAAACAACTCTGAGGTACCACATCTCTCCAGTCAGATTGACTAAGATGACAAAATAGGAAAATGACAAATGCTGGAGAGGATATGGGCAAATTGGAGCACTAATGCATTGCTGGTGGAGTTGTGAACTTATCTAACGATTCTGGAGAGCAATCTGGAATTATGCCCAAAGGGCTATAAATAATTTCATACCCTTTGACCCAGCAATACCACTTCTAGAGTTGTACCCCAAAGAGATCATAGAAGAGGGAGGAAGACCCATATGTACAAAAATATTTATAGCAGCTCTTTTTGTGGTTGCAAAGAACTGGAAATTAAAGGGGTGCCCATCAATTGGGAAATGGATAAACAAGTTGTGGTATATGCACGTAATGGGATATTGTTGTGCTACAAGAAATGAGGAGGAGACGGATTTCATAATTACCTGGAGAGGCTTATACAAACAGATGCTGAGCAAGAAGAGTAGAATCAGAAGAAATTTGTGTGCAATCACAGATATACCATATCTATGATGACCAATTATGACAGACTGGACTCTTTTCAGCAATGCAGTGATATAAGTTAATCCAGAAAGACTCAAGAAAGAGAGAAATGCGCCATCCAGAGATATAACTAGAAAGAACGGAGCCTGAATCCTGATGGAAGCAAACTAAATGATCTTGTTCTTTTCATTGTTTGGTTTTATTTCTTCTTTACCATCTTTCATCCCACCTAGTACAATAAGCCTTTGTAATTGGAATAGTGTCCAATATGAATGTATTTGCAGATCCTATACTGGACTATATGCTGTTGTGGGGGGAGGGAAGTAAAGGAAATTTGAAAATCAAGGAACTATGGAATTGAATCTTGTTAACTGAAACTAATAAATTAATAAAAAAAAAGAAATGAGGAGGAGACAGTTTTCATATTTACCTGGAGAGGCTTATACAAACTGATGTTGAGTAAGAAGAGTAGAAACAGGAGAAATTTGTATACAATCACAGACACAACATATGTGTGATGACCAACTATGACAGACTGGACTCTTCTCAGCAATGCAATGATATAAGTCAATCCCGAAAGACTCATGAAGGAGAGAGATGCCTATATCCAGAGAAATAACTAGAAAGAACTGAGCTTGAATCCTGATGGAAGAAAACTAATTGATCTTTTTCTTTTCATTGTTTGGTTTTATTTCTTCTTTACTATTTTTCATCCCATCTAGCACAATCTGCCTTTGTAACTTGACTAATGTCTAATGTGAAAGTATTTGCACATCCTATACTGGACTATATGCCATTATGGGGGGTGGGGGGAGGGAAGGAAGGGAAATTTGAAACTCAAGGAACTATGGGAGTATGCTTAAGTTGCCAAAGTATTGTGTACCTCACTTGAGTCTCATAACAAGGAAGGAAAGGGAGGGCAAGAAGCATTTTTTCCACATCTCTAGTGTGCCAGGTACTGTCCTAAACAATTCACAATTGTTATCTCATTTGATCCTCACCCTGGGAGGCAAAGGCTATTGTTATTCTCATCTTACTAATAAGGAAACTGAGGCAAACAGAGGGGAAGTGACCAGGGTCACACTTTCAATAAGTGTCTGAATATAGACTTGAACTAAGGTCTTCTCCATTCTAGGTCCAGTGCTCTGTGTACTACACCACACTGTCTCTAAGAACCCTGTGATTCAGGTTACTATGCATATTATATCCCCACTTTACAAACCAGAAAACTGAGGCACAGATGTGAAGTGATTGGCTAGTAAGGTCTTCCTGAGTGCAAGTCAAGTCCCCTAACCACTATTCTGTGTACAGGGCTGTGCTAACCACAGGGGCCACTTCCAAGTTCCAAATTTTCAGTAACTTCCTTTCCCTTCTTGGAGAGTATTCACATGCCTCTGCCTGTCATTCAGTGCCTCCACAATCTGGTCAGCTGATCACAGTGATTTGCATATAGTGTCAACCCTTAACATTTGTTGGTTGAAAGAATGAATGAATGAATATAAAACAGGGAATTCTCTGCATTCCAGCATAGGAATGGGCATGTGCAGGAAGGCTTATAGTATTGGTAAATAATGTCTGTGAAACCTGAAAATGCATTTCCCTTTCCAGGTCTCTCTCCCTAATTTGAAGCTTGTGGTCTTTGCCAAGACATGTATCCATTTCCATCTCCTCCCTAAGTGTGCAGCTTGGGAGGGCAGTCTCTGCTCTGGGACATGCCTCCAGCCTGAAGCCATCCCTGTCCCAATGGCCATTGTGAAATATTGAAGCCGACTGCAGAGCCTTGACAGTCTGCCCACGTTCCCTTCTCATGCCCTCTCTGCCCTCTGTCAAACAAACACCCCCAGAAAGCTCAGTGGTTCATAGTGGCTCATCATGGGAAGGAACAGGGCACATTAGCCACCAGTCTTGCTCTCTCCTTGCGGGCTCCTTTGCCTTCTGGCTCGTCCCCCAAGCCGTCTAGTGACGATACTCAGCCCCGCTGTTGCAGCCTGAGCAGTGGGGCTTGGAGCTCATCATCCATCTTCAGACATTGCTCTGGCAGGGCCAAGAGCTCAGAAACTGCCCTTTGCAAAGAGTTGAAGGAAAAAGAACACACCGACAAACTTGGTGTTAAACAGCCTCCGATGCCAACCGAAAGACCTGGAGCCCTGCCCGAACATCTAAAGAGTATAATTGGCTGGGAGGGCTGAATTTGAAGTTGGAGGCCCTAGGTTCAGATCCCAGATGCAACGGTTACTATGAGACCTGAGGCAAATCACTTCAACCCCGGGCCTCATTTTCCCCACATGTAAAATGACAGCGTTGGACCAGCTGGTCTAAGACAAATCCCTCTGCCTCCAATAAGGGAGGCTTGGATGGACTGGTCGCTGAGTTCCAGAATTATGGTCACTCTCTCATGATCACTGACAGATGGCCCTCTCCATTTGGCAACACACATCAGTAACTCAAGAAGTATTTATTAAACACCCCCTCTGGGCCAGGGCCAGGGCCAAGTGAGCACTAGAGATTAAAAAAAGCCAAAGATGCTGCAATGGCGGAGGCGGCAACCCTCCCTAGAGTTCTATATGAGCCAACATAAATGAGGCCTCCTTGGATGGGAAGGCCCATGGACCTGCCTCATCTCATCGGAGCCAGATAGTAAGCTCCTATGAACTGTACTCTATAAATGAGCAAACAGATTATGAGGCAAAGTGACTGGTCCCTTCACTGCAATCCTTAAATGTCTGAGGCAAGATCTGAACACAAGTCTGCCTGATTCCACATCCCTCCTCTATACTTGGCTAGCTCATTTTACCTTGTCTATTTGTCAATTGGGAGTAAGACATGGTGAGATCATCGCTCATACAGGCCACATCATCTCCACATAATTGAACCACAATAATATGAGGCTGGCTTCTCCTCTGGTCCATTGGCAGCCAGGAAATAGCTGTGCAGCTGGCCCACAGGTAATTGAGCCCACAAGAGACAGAGTGGTGGGCCATGGAATGGAAAGAACCCTGGGCCTGGAGATGGGAGAGCCCAGGGCTTCAGCTCCTCCTGAACATTTACTAGTCATTCCACCTCTCTGAGCCCTCGTTTCCTCTTCTGTCAAATGGAGACAGTATCTATAGTCTCCATCTCCAAAGGCAGTTAGGGGACTCACTGAGGTCCAGTGTGTGAAAGGCTGCCTGATCCTTCAAACCCGTGTCAATCTCAGGGATTAGGAGAATATAGGAATTGGAGATTGGAGGTCAAGATGAGGTACTGGATATGAAATTCAACTCATAGCTATTAGGACAGCTCTGATGTGTTAGTCTTCATCCAATCTTTTGTGGGTATAGAGTTAGATTTTGGCACAATGTATTCCCAATGCTGTTCTTTAAAAAGCAAACAAAACAGCTTTGTCACATCTTTTGCTACATATCTTTATGTTTTAAATATTGCAATTCTTTGTACGTTTAGCATGAGCAAGGTGCCTCATCTGCTATGGCAGATGCTTAATAAATGCTTTTGGATTAAATTTCACTGAATCAACTCTTCGCATTTAAAGCCATTCTGATCAGCCTTTTAGAATATCCCCCTTTATTTTTGAAGCACAGAAAACTTGGGCTTCTTTGCACAGTCAATTCCCCTAAACAATCCTCCTCTCTCCTCTTCCCTTTGCCCAGGGCTCAGGGGATGATGGAAGAAGAGCTGCCCTGTCTGCTTGGCAGGGCTGTCCTTGAGGCTACACTGAGACAGCCCAGGTGGAAAGCTTTGAGATGTTTCAAATACTATGGAAATGCCTGATCTTATTATGATTCAAATTGTGGCATCTGCTTCCCATCCCTTGCAAGCCTCCTGGATGGCACCTTCCCCTGGGCCTACACAGAACCCAGCCTGTGCAGATAGGATCACTGATGCATTCACCAAAGGAGGTCCTCTGAGACCACTGGGTTCAGCCTCCTCATTTAGTGAGGAAGAGATTTGAGGCCCAGAGAAAAGAGTTGTTTGGCCACTGCCCTCTGTCCCCAAGAAGCTCTATTTCAGCTCAGTGTACCCCATCCTCAGCTCTTTCAGGCTTAGGTTGCCATACTGGCAGCCCCTTTCCCAGAAGGGAAGGCTGAATATCTCTACTGCAAGATTGCCAAAGGCAGATGTAAAGGACCAGTGAAGGCCAAAGGCCAGCAGCCACTGAATGTAGTCATAAAGATCTGGAAGGAAAATAGGGGCCCAACAAATGGGAAAGGAATGAGCCCACTGGGATCTATATCATTTTATGCTCCAATGGAAAGGCAACAGTAGTTGCTGTCAGATGGTCTGTCTCTCAGTGATTTACTTGTGGGACCTGGAGGTACTTCTTTTCAGGCCTCAGTTTCCTTCTGTGTAAAACGAGAGCATTAGACTAGACAACCTCATCTCTGCTTCTCACTTCCCTCAACTCAGTTAGCATCAGTTGTTGCCCCAGGTACAGACCCCTCCATGGCTTCCTGCTCCATGTTCCATCTCTTTTCCTCCCCAATTGACTCAAGCTCCCTCTACCCCCAGCAGAAGTACAGCTGCTCACATCTGTGGCTCTGAGGTTCACAAAGCACTTTATATCTAGCGTCTTATCTGTACTGTAGGTATTGTCATCCACGTATTCCAAATGAGTAAACTGAGGCTAAGAAAAGCTGAGGTCAAAGGACCATGAGATCATAGAGTGAGAACTGGAAGGGTCCAAAGGGGCCATTGAATTCTGTCTCCCCTCCACTACCTCAGTTTATAGTTGAGGAAACTGAGGTAAGGAGAGGTTTAGTGACTTGCCCAGGGTCATTCATGTCTCTGCAGACTCCAAGATCAGTGCTTTTTCCATTACACTACACGGACACTCTACTAACTGCTTCCCTTGTGGTCCCTGATGGCTCTATCTTTCATGAACATCCTAGATCCTTGCCCTTTCCTACCAGCTTTGCTTGGCTTCCTCCTCATGGTCCCTCTCCTTGAAAGCACACATGCCACTATGTCATTTTACAGGTGAGGAAACTGAGGTCCAATGAAAGCTGATCCTTGTACCACTCCCATTCCTACTAACTAAGTTTCCACTATGGTTACGCTTCTTCTTGATCAGTTACCCTCATTCCTTTTGACTGGCCCCTGCCAAGCTGGGCACATTTCTCTGAATGCGCTGCCATTTGGCCTTCCTATAATGTGGCACCCACACCTGGACACAAGACTCTAGGTGCCTCCCTTGGTCTCAAGGCAGCCAGGCTGCTGGGACTCACTGCAGGCTGTCTGGAGCATGGAAGCCCACCAAAAGCTCTTGGTATTTGTCACCATCCATGCCCTCCACCAATTCCCTATATGTAAAAGTTTTGTTTTATTATACCAAGGACAAAAACGAAGGATGAAAACATCATTTTCCTCTTTCACTAATGTTCTGCCCCTGGATACTGCAATGCTGTTGCTAGGGCACTGGGAGGGAAGCAGGAGTAGGATAGATTTGTCCTAATCCATCAGAACTTTCTTCTTAGTGACCACCCCACACGTTTGCCAGTCAGAACTGGGGACCAGGGCTTCAAAACTCCCCATGTCCTGCGCCTTGGGTGCACCCCTTACAGCTAGCTTGCCCCAACCCTCTGCTCCAGGCATTTTTGAGCAATTAATTATCCTCTGAAAATATCATGTGAATTCTTTTAATCTAATTCAACAAGTACTTATTAAGAGCCTACCAAGTGCCTCACACTCTGCAAAGATCTGGGGACTGAAGGACAAAAAGGAAATAGTCCCTGTCCTCAAAAAGCTTACATTCTGTACCCATGGGGAAGCACTTGTACATAGAGAAGTCAATAGACAATCTATCCAGGGGTGGAGAAGCTGTAGCCACGAAGCCACATGTGGTCCTCTAGGTCCCCAAGTATGGCCCTTTGACTGAGTCCAAGTTTTACGGAATAAATTCTTTTATTAAGGGGAGCTTTGAAGCCCTGAAGAGAGCTAGAGGTCCTAAGGAAGACGAGACAATGCATGCAAAGGTCTGAAAACGTAACAACATGTGTCAGAAATTGTAAGGAGTCCAGGCCCACAGCAGATGAGGTGAAACAATGGGAAATCAGTTGGTAAGACAACTTAGAGCCAAATTGTAAAGGGCAAGAAATCCCCTCCAGAGGACTCTGTCTTATCTTCTAGAAGCAACAGAGCACCACTGAAGGTTCTTAAGGTCAGCGGTATTATGGGAGAACTGATCTGATAGGCAGCTCTGTAGAAGTTGGGATGGAGATGCAAAGAGGTTAGGACAGAATTTCGCCCAGGCCAGAAGCTACTATGTGGTCCTGAACTAGGCTGTGGGCATATGAGAAAAGGGCAGTGAGATGAAGTCAGAACCAAAGCCAGATAACCTGGCAGCTTATTGGCTAGAGAGGGAGGGTGAAGGAATAGGTGGAGATGATTTCTCTGCTTTGAGCCTTGGTGATTAAAAGAATGGTGGTACCCTAAACCAGTTAGGAAGAATGGGGAGAGAGCTTTGCTTCTGCATTTTGCTTCACATGGGTGGGGGGAGGACAATAAGTTTGATTTGGGTGATGTTTCTTTGGACATCCAAGTAGAGATACACATCAAGCAGCTGGCCATGGAGTCTCCCCACCCTAGAGCAGAGGGGGTGGGAGCAGGGAATGCCCTCCCATCCTTCCAGACCAGCATAGGGCTCTATCTCCCTCTAGGAGCCTTCCCTGTGGACCCTAGCCTTTAGTGAGCTCACCTTCCAAGCCTTATGATGGATACTCTCTGGGTCGCCATACAGATGAGCTTGGATACAAGATTGAAAAGGACCAGGTGGGGCTAATGGAGCTACCTCCACAAGCAAGTCCAATTCCCTGCTTCTTGGCTCCTTGTTATGTCTGCCTCCTGCTAGGTACTCATTATATTCTGCTGCCTTGCCTATTTGTTGATTTGTGTGGGTGTGTGCTCTATATCTCCAGGTAAAGAGTGAGCTCCTTGAGGGCAGGGGTTACACCTTATCCTCATGCCTCTCTTTCCCCAGCAGCCAGCATGGGGACTTACATGTGGGAGGTATTCAAGACAAGCTTCCTGATGTTCAACATGGACCCATCAGCCCAAGCTAATTGACCCACCTGGGACTAAAATACACATACTTGGCATCATTACACAACCATACCACTCAAATGGGGTGGTTTTTTTCTTATAGAGATTTTTTAAAGCCCTACTTAATGAAAACTTCACTGTGGTGCAGGCACCACTGAGCACAATGGGTCAGCCTGAAGTTCCTGGGCTCAAATGGAAATGAGACTGACCCAAAGAAAAGCTCCGCCCCCTTCACCTGCATGCAGGGAAATGGTCCTCTCCCTTCTCTAAGCACAGAATTTGTTTGTCTCCCGGACTCCTTCTTCCATCTTCATCAGAGGCGGCGGGAGCCTGAGGTCCAAATGTGACAGATGCTGTGTGTCTGGTCAGGTTGTTAGCCCAGGAAGAGGTCTCAGACTGTGCCTTCAGACAGTGTGTGAAACAGACTGCAGCAGGACTGGTGACCTCATTTCGGCTGCCTGCACAATGTCCCAAGCTGCTGGGAAGACAGGCAGGGTGCAAGGATCATAAGGACTTGGGGCCTATTGCTAAGGTCACATACAGGGACATATCTCTGGTAACAGAATACACCAGTAGCCCTGTTTACATAGAACAATCACTCCTTACCCCAGACATGCCTGTATGTCACTGTCACACACACACACACACACACACACACACACACACACACACACACACACACCCCTCTCTACAGAAAGCCATATAAACATTGTTCCCGAGAAGCTAAGCACCAGATCTGTGTGGACTGTGACGAATCATGAGTGACCACAGATAAGGAGGGGATGATGAAAGCTGGCTCTGTGAAGTGAAGGCTTGGAAAGCAAATAGCACAGTTTGACAAAATGATGTCCCCTCCCTCCTCTCCTCTTTTTCCACTTCAGCCTAGTACTGGAGAGGGCCTTAAATGGACAGCAGGATGACAGGTTGGCCCACTGACAGACAATCTTCCAAAGTTTAGCTGAAAAATTGCTTTCACCCACCAAAAGAAGTGTTTTGAAACATAAGAGTGTTAGAGCAAAAATGCCTAATGTCATTTCCCAAAGGCACAGGGGAGGGCCGAAGACTGAGCCAGATGATCCGTAAGGTCCCTTCCAAGCTTCCTAGGACCCAATATAGTTCTCTGCACACAATAGCTATTTCCTATATTTTTCGTATCATATGCTCTTGTTCTGCCCATTTTCTAAATGGCAAAAGGGTGTGTCCTAGTCAATCCTGTCTCTGAATTTCTGTTTGCTCTCTTGCAGACACAACAGGAGAGAGGTTCCTAAAACAGAACAGATTCTCTTTTGATGAAAGTTTGCCCATGGCCAGATAAGAGAAACCAATATGCCCCATTAGGAAAAGGGAAGTTTGCGACAAGTACCAAACTCTGGTCTCTCATCTATATCCCTACGCCCACTTATCCTCATGGCATTCCTGTGCAATGGGAAGGGGTCATTTTAGAGGTGAGTCAAAAATAGATTGGTTTAGTGATATGAGGACACAGCATTTACAATCCACTTTCCTATTCACTAACTCTGAAAGCTAGGTAGGGCTAAGTGCAATTTGGTGATGCTGCATTGGATAGCGAGTAGGACCTGGAGTCAGGAGGCCTTGAGTTCAAATCCATCTTCAGTCACTTACCAGCTGTGTGACCCCAGGCAAGTCACTTCACCCTGTTTGCCTCAGTTTCCTCATCTGTAAAATGAGCTGGAGAAAGAAATGGCAAAGCACTCCAGTATCTTTGCCAAGAAAACCCCACATGGGGTCAAGAAAAATCAGATGCAAGTGCACAACTGTCCCAATGACACTTAACCTTCCCTGAGTATGTCAGTGACAGCTCAGTCACTGTTTTACTGGCAGAGACAAGGGAATTATATAGGCATAACCTTATAAAGCTAAGAGCAACATTTTTTTTCTCTTGGAAGAACTTTTGAAGGCTTGGTAAAAGCAATACATCTGTACACAGGAACTTTTACTCTGAGTAGAAAGGATCATTGGCCAGCCCTTAATTGCTCTGAATATTCAGAGCAGAGCTTGACCTTGCTGGCAAACAAAAGTCAAGGGTCTTACCTGCTCCCCTGGGTGTTGTATCTTCTACTGTGGCTTCCTACTGACCCAGTTGTTACCCAGAGGTGTTGGACTCCTCTGGGATGTCATAATCCCCTAATTGGAGGGACTTCATTTAGGAAAGACAGTTGCTGTCAGCCACCCTTCCCACTGGGGAACCCAGCAGATTGCCAAGATGGGATGTGAAGGTGGCAACTTGGAACTTTGCTAGGGAAGGGTTTGAGATCCCCCTGGAAGGTGACCTGCTGTCATGGGACCTTTTTTAGAAGCCCTAGTGTTAGAAGACAACAGTCTCTTGTAAAGAGCTGAGTCTTACAGGATTTTACAGCCAGAAGGGACCTTCAGCAGGCCTGCACAATTCTCCCCCTGGTTCTTAGGGCTGTAGCAACTCCATCCCAAGGTCATGTATGGAGGAAAACACTTGAACAAGCATATCTGGGCTGGACAGGAGACAAATGACCCTTGGGGTTAGGGCAAGGGAAGGATCAACACCCAAAATTCAATACCTGTTTGTCTAAGAGAACCTTCCTTCCCCTGCCTATCTCTAGACAATGTTTGGGATTATTTTACAATCTGCAATTGGGGCTGACATTTCCAAAATGTCAAAGAGCAGCTTCAATGAAAGCATAAGCTTCATTTAAATGACTGATGTAGGATCTAAAGTTCTCCAAGCACCAACAAAGCCTTCCTTGCTGGTGAGACTAAACCCTTAAAGCCAAGACCAACCTTCTAGGCTGTCTTTCTTTTCTCCTGACCCCTTGTCCCAGTAGCCGAGAAGCAAATGCCATTTGCTCAAAGTTGATTGTGCCTCCAAGTTCTTTTGGCAAGCAGGAAGAACAGTAGAGTCCTTCCTGGATGTGCCCTACCATGGAAGGGGGCACCCTGCCCTCCCCCAGTATGATGGAGCCACCAACCCCTACTGTTCTTCTTGGGGGCAGTCCAGGAAATTGCACAAAAGTGGCTAGGCTAATTCTCTCCCTTCCCCAAGTCAATTCCTTCACTGTCCCTTGGACATGCCATACTGGTTTCTATTTCCTTACATTGACTGATGCTTCCAGTCCCCACTCCGGCTCAGCACAGCACAACACTGATGAGGAAGCCTTACCTATCTTACATCCAGCTCAGCCCATTTTCTTCCTCACAACAATGGGGGCCACGTCCACCTCTCCCTTCTCTCACCTCCTATAGTATTCATTGCCTCCCCCATGATGTTCATTACTCCTCCAGGGGAAGGACATAGCAGAGTATGGACTAGTATGAATTAACCAAAGCTTTGTCCCTAGGGGCTGACAGCTAGGATGGGGCAGCTACATATCACTTCCTACAGTGCCCCTTCCAGCCCATGCCCACCACTGGCATGATGGTCCTCTCCTGTCGCTATGGTGCCCTTTTTCAAGGACTCACCTTTTCCCCAGCTGCCAAGAAGTGTGGAGCACCCCTGATCCCTGACCAGCTACAGTCATGGTAGGTCATATGGCCTCCACATCCCCCAACTTCTTTTTTGGGGGGATTAACAAGCTTACTTTAATCAAGCAAACATATATCATTCACCTAGTTCAGGGGGAAAAGGTCAGCACCTCGAAATTCAGAGTATATAGACAGAAGTTTCAAAACAGAGAAACAGATCAAACAGACAGGCTTCCAAACTGTCCAACCATTATCAATACCAAAATCACAGTTACCAGAGAGGGAAGCATCACCATCTGGGTTTTCAAAGCCGGGGGGCTCTCAATGGCTGCCCAGAGTCTCATCTGGTCAAATCACACAACACTTCTCAAAGTGGGCCCCCCATCCCCCAACTTCTAACGAAATTTGCAAAAACTCCTTGTTCTGGCTTAGGACCATCTCTTGTTTCTCTAAAATCCCCTCTGGAACATATAGCTTACTTTTCCTGATTGGCTGAAAATCAGGAGTACAGTGTTCAAGATGCTGCCCCCATTTGTACTTAAGGTGTATGTTTATGTACTTAACATGTCCACAAGTGCCAGGGAACACTCAAAAGCTAGACCTTCCTCTGCAAGGTTCAGATATAATGCCCCATGATGACCGATGCAATCTGTTGGCTCTCTGGTGATATGCCATAGGATGGAGAGGGAGAAAGGGAGGGGGAAGAGGAGGAAGTGAAGGAGAGGGAAAAGGAGAGATTGGAGGAGGCCCCAAAAGAAATGGTCTATGATAGAGCATGGGAGTTCCCTCTGGCGAGGTAGAAAAATCCTTGGATTGGGGTTGGGGCCTTGCTATGGTGACTTCGGACAATCCATGTAACCTCTTTAGGTCTTAATGTCTTTATCCTAAAAATGAAGGGGTTGAATTATATGATCGCCTTGCTCTCTTCCAGTCTCAAATCTATGCTCTAATGAAAGCGGGCCCCCTAAGCAGATCTTTTGGAAAAAAACAGGTGCAATACATGTTTTTTTTTAAGTGCAATCTTTAGATTATATCCCCTGTACACAAAAGAACCCTCCACTGTGACAAAACTAGTTCAGCAGACATTATATGCTATTATATTCAGTGTTCTGTGCCCATAGCCCCTCTTGTCTGTGTTGTTTCCTTGTGCGTTCTCTGGGGTCCAGACTCACTTTCTTAGGCCTTAAGTGTTCTGCTTTGCTTTGGCCTTCTTTTCCCTTACACCAGCCTAGTCGATGTAAAGGTTGGTGTTCTCGGTTCTACTGATTTCCTTCTGGAATGATCCAGACAAGACTTCTCATATTCCTCCGAATCCCTCACATGTATAATTTCTCAAGGTCCAATAATGTTGCAGTGCATTGCATTCATGTACCACAATTTGTTCAGTCATTCCCCTCAGATCATTTTTAATTATAAAATCTTGTTCCAAAAGTGACTTCCCTGATGTCTCTGTGGCTTTTAAAAGGGTCCTTGAGAATCAAGCTCTAGATGGGGTGACTATAATTTCTTTAACCCCTTCTTAGAGAAAGATAGACTCATCTGGAGGAGAAATTCTTGCCCCAGGAGGCATACACTGAGTCATAAGTGAGGAAGAGAAAGAGGCTGCACCTCACATGACAAGTTCATTTGGGAGCTGGGCGTATGGCACACATTCAGGGGTTATTATATTCTTTTTGGGTCTTACTGCCTTGCTGTTAAAGTGGAGTGCTGGAGTGGTGTCTCCCTTCCCTTAGCTCCCACCCCATTGCTCTCTTGTGTTTGCCCTCCCACATGGCTATCCACCCTCTTGGGATTTCCCATCCCTCTCTTCTCCTACACCTTCACTAGGGGCATCTCCAAGGGCTCTGCTTCCATGAGGCCGAGATTCATCCTGACAATGGTGTCTCCCGAGGTGACATCAGCCCTCAGATCTCTTCTAAACTGGAATGCTCCCTGCTGGCCATTCCCCATCCCACCCCCACCCTCAGATTAGCTATCAGCTCCTCCAACTGGATC
The DNA here is from genome assembly GCA_011680675.1 of Gymnobelideus leadbeateri. NCBI lineage: Eukaryota > Metazoa > Chordata > Mammalia > Diprotodontia > Petauridae > Gymnobelideus > Gymnobelideus leadbeateri. The sequence continues at coordinate 185,379 of WOXC01010858.1, read as the reverse complement.
CTCTTCTCCACTCCCCAGATTTGCATCTATAAAGTACAGGAGTCATTTCCCCCCACTGATCCTCCCTTGCAGAAGGTCTCACACCCTCAGAGCCCATTTCTTCCTTGGAAGCTCAGCAGAGGGAGTCACACCTTTCATGAAGCCTCCATCAATTCCCCTTCAGATGACTTCATATTGACATGTCTGGGCTCCAGACGATGAGCTCCTTGATGGCAGGGCTTACTCTAGTGCTTTTTTTTGCATCCGTAGGGCCCTAACTATAGAATAAGGACTTCATAAAGGTTTTCTGGTTTGAATTGTGGCACCGTGGAAGAAACGCTAAGCTGGAAATGAGAGTCAAGTCAACTATGTCAAAGTCAACACAGGACATTGGGCAAGTCACTCCATCTTCCCAGGCCTCATGATCCCCTATTAAAAGGGAGCTGGTTGGAGGAAGAGGAGAGCCGGGGAGAGGGGAAAGCACTGCTGCCGCCTGCAGCCGCCGCGGCCACCGCCTCCTCTCAGAACAGGGACCAGTTACTTCAGATGAAATTACCTCCTCAGTGTCTCAACTTGCCACAAAGGTTCAGGGAGCCAGTTTCCGAGGTTGGAAAGAAGTGACCTCAATGTTTAATAAAGATGATGAACAGCAACTACTAGAAAAATGCAAATCTCCAAAGTACAAAGGAACTAACTGAAGAATAAAGGAAGACACGAAGACTGAAAAGAAATCTGGATTTTGGGACAATTTGGTGTTAAAACAGAATATGCAGTCTAAGAAGCCAGATGAGCTCGAGGGACATTACTCTTGAAGATCCAGCTGCTGATGTAGGCGATTCTTCTAGGGACCATCTCTCCCGGCCAGGTTGGGAAGATGAGACTAAAGGTTCCACTGAATACACCAACCTGACCAGCTCCAGAAACAGTTCCAGGTGGAGTATCAAATCAGCTGGAAAACTGGGCAGCATTAGACGGCAAAGCAAAGGTAATCTTACTGATAACTGGGAAGAATTAGAATGATAACGACAATTTGAAATACTTCACAAATGAAAATGTTTCTTGATATCTATGTATAATCAAACCAAAATTCGCTCAATATTGCACCCGTATGCTTAGTTTTGTTCAGATTCTTATAAATATTTTCTCTGTTACTTTTAATTAGCATATCAACAGATGATTCATCTGTTTTCTTCATTTAAAAAAGAATAGAAAACCTCTTTTGTGCCTATTTTTCACATTTGGATTTTTCCAGTATCAGATTGCTGAAATAACCAAAAATACTGTATTTCCTGTGTGAATGTATACACTGGTTTTGAATTTGACTGCCTTATCTAGAAACTTCTAGGCTCTTGGGATCCCAAGACTTTAGAAGCTACAGATGTTAATTTTGGATGATTTCCATGAAAAAAAAAACAGTGTTAATTTGTAATTTGCTACAAAACTTTTCATGCCATAGTTATAATTCCTAGGGGATTTTTTGTCTGAGCATCTTCTTTCCTTGTTTTTTAATTAGTCATTCTGTTTCTGTTTGTATGTTGTATGAAATATGAGACCTGTAGCAGTTGTACAATTCTCTTCCATTGCCAGAAATTTGCAATCAGAAAGTCAATAAGTCTTCCAAAGGTTAGGCTAAAAGTTACTTAGTCTAGCAAAAAAATCTAAATTTGTGTTAAAAAAACTTGGTTAAACAGTTAAATAGGAAAATAAAGGGTTATAATTGAGTGCAAAATGTCAAATAAAAATATATATTCATTCAAAAAATGAAAAAAAAGGGAGCTGGTTGCATAGGCTGGCCCTCATGCATGGGATGGACAGCCTCCATTTTCCTACTTCTTACACTCCCTAATTTCTTTTAGCCTACATACCCCTTAGTAGTGGAAGTTTTTCTTGAGCCCCTGGGCTATCAGAGCTCTCTCCTGGCAAGTCTACAATGCTCCCCTCTCCTTGACCCACAGCCAGTTGCCAAGCTTTATGTATTTGACCTCCACAATATTTTAACTCCATGTCCCTCCACTCACAGAGGACCAGATGGATTTGTGTTCAGACCTTCAGCATCTCTTGCCTAGCCCATTATGGCAGGCCCCTAATCGGTTCACTGTCCCCACCATGGCCTTTTCCCAATCCATCCTCTACCCAACTGCCAGATTCATATTCCTAACATGCAGGGCTGATCATGCCACTACCAGGCTCAAGAAGCTTCTACAACAAAATACTAACACATCTGTCAGACATTTAAAACCCCTTCTTCTTCTCAGCAGGGTGATTACATAGTACAGCATTACACAGTACCCTCCATTCCAATCAAACTGGTTGCCCTTACTCACCTCTGCCTCTTAGAAGTCCAAGTTCACTTCAAAGCTCATCTCAAGAGCCAGCTCCTAGAGGAAGGTTTTCCTGATTCTCCCAGTTGTTTTCCCCTCCTCCCCCATTACCCTGTGCTTTTTGGGCGCATAATTTGTATTTACTCATCTAGGCAGATGCTATTTCTCCCAACAGAGTGTAAACTCTTTGAAGGTAAGGAGTGTTCTGTTTTTATCTTTGTATCTCTAGCACCCAGTAAAGTGCCAGCACCTAGAAGGCCCTTACTGACTAAACACTGACATATATGAACCAACTGCTATGTCCCCCAGTAGACTATAAGTTCCTGCAGGGCAGGGATTGGGTGGGTATTCAGACAATAGCACTCAATGTAGACTCTTCTGAAATGGCATCATCTTTATATTATGCCAGAGGGTTCTTTGCATTTCGTGAATAATTATTTTACTTCCCCAACCTTTCAGTCACCTTGGAACTCAATGGCTCATTATGGAGGAGTGGCAAGCCTGGCTCTTCCAAGGCTCTTCCACTAGCAGGTGAAGTCTGGCAGGTGCTGCCAAGCTGGAAGGGCAGGGGCCTAGCAGGGGCCATATCACACTGACCACTTGAGGACCAGCCCAGCTAAGTTTTCAGAGGATCATCACTAGGTTGGCCACAGGTCAATGACTTTTCTAATCAGAACAACTCAAAGACTGGCTTTTGATTCACAGAGACATTACATTCTGCCCTGGGTGGGGAGCAAAAGCACAGATCTTTGTTGTATTGAAAAAAAACTGACCAAACCTCTATAAAATGAATTTATGCTGAGATGACTTATGTCACCTTGCCTCTAAGATGGATCCATATACATAGTATATTACAAGGTTTTTTAGACTTTTTCCACTCATGACCCCTTCAGCACTTGTTAAACTGTGGATCACAACCCACATTTTAAGAGGCACTGACATATTAAGCTGTATAAGAATAGCAGAACTGGAATGAGGTTCCTTAGGGACCATCTATTCACAGAGAGAGAAACTGGGGCACAAAGGGAAAAGACATATGCCCACTACCACTTTGACTTGGTCTTTCTTCATAGGACACAGTGCCATGACCAAAAATCAGCAGGTGGGTTCTCAATGTTTTACTGATACTTATTTTGAAAAGTCTGTCACTTCTTAATAATGCTGGCCTTTTGGAACAATGAAGTACAATTCAGTTAAACAAATAAAACCAACGGCCACATGTGACAATGTAGAACTCATTCTGTACCTACAGTCTACCACCTCCCTGCCAAGAGGTGGGTAGCATATTTCACCATGAGTCTTCTGAGGTCACATATAGTCATTGCACTCATCAGGGGTTTGAAGTCTTCCAGCATTGATTTCCTTTATGTTATGTTGGCCATCATATCAACTGTTTTGGCTCTGCTTACTTTACTCTGAATCAATCCACAAATTTCTCTGAATTCTTCATACATACCACTTCTCACAGCATGGCGATGTATTATATTCACATCCCAATTTGTTCCATCGTTACTTCATAGATGGGTACTCACTTTGTTTCCAGTCCTTTGTTATCATTGCTATGAATATTTTGTCATACGTCGAATCTTTCCCTACGTCATGGACTTCTCTGAGATACATGCTCAGGAGTGGTAGTGCTGAGTCACAGTGTGGACAGTTTAGTCACTTTTCTAGAGTAATTCCAAATTGCTTTCCAGAAGGATTGGCCCAATTTACAGCTTCACCAATAATGCATTAGTATGGCTGTCTTTTTATGCCCCTGTAGCATTAGTCATTTTTCTCTTTGGTCAGATTTACCAATCTGAAGGGTGAGTGGTTGAATTGCAGAATTGTTTGGCATTTCATTTCTCTTATTAGTGGCAAACTGAAAGTCTATTGATAGCTTGCATTTCTTACTTTTATTACTACTTGCTCATATCTTTTGATTACTTATCAAAGGGTAATGGTTCTTGTTCTTATATAATGTGTCAATTCTCCTTATATCTTAGATATCAGTCCTGTATCAGAAATATCTTAGCAGGTAGGTTCTTAATAAGCAAAACATTCTTTGTAGCTTCTTGGTTGAGGGGGGGGAGGAGAATGGGAGGTAAAGATAAGCTATCAGGGATAGGAATAAATCAGAAAGTCATGGATTCTTTTATTTCTAGTTTTAAAAATGTTTGTATTTATTTCATTAAATATTTCCCAGTTATATTTAAAAAAATTTAACATTAATTTTTAAACATTTTTATTTCCAAATTCTCTCTCTTTCTCTCTCTCTCTCTCTCTCTCTCTCTCTCTCTCTCTCTCTCTCCCCCCCCGCCCATTCCCCACCTCTTGAGAAGACAAGCAATATGATATTAACTATACATATGAAGTTATGCAAAATATATTTCCATATTAGCCATGTTGCAAAAGAAAACACACATACACATATGAGAATAATAAATAATGCAAGAAAAGAATGCTTCGATTTGTATTCAGACTTCATCATTTCTCTTTCTGGTGGTAGACAGCATTTTTTGTGATGGGTCTTTTAGAATTGTCTTGGATCATCATCTCAGAGTACTTAAGTATTTCACAGTTGATCATTCTCACAAGATTGTCATTACTTTCTACAATGTTCTCCTGGTTCTGTTCACTTTACTTTGTATCAGTTCATATAACTTTTACCAGGTGTTTTTCCAAAACCATCCTGCTAATATTTCTTATAGTACAATAGTATTCCATCACAACCACACACTACAACTTGTTCAGGTATCCCCAAGTGATGGATATCTCTTCAATTTCTAATTCTTTTCCACCATCAAAAAAGAGCCATTATACATATTTTTGTACAAATAGGTCATTCTCCATTTTCTTTGAAGATCACAGATTTATTCAAAATAGGAACTCCCTACATCAACTTAGATTATAACTTGTCTATAATTGAGTAGATGGGTCTTAGAAAGAATTTGGAGGTCAGATTGGTTTGCCCATGGTTACATAAGCTAGGAACTATTGAAAATAGGTTCTGAATCCAAGTCTTCCTGAATAATATCTGCCCTCTTGCTACCCTAGCACACTGCTTCTTCCAAGAATAGGCATGATTGGCAATAACTACATTTCTGACCTTTTTCACCCCTTCTTGATATCCTCATGCCATGCTAAGGCGATTCCTATTCCTCTGGGTAAGCCCATGGGGACAGTTGCTGTTGATTTTTATTGCCCTATAAGAGGGCTTTATCTAGTGTTATAACAGGCTTGTATGGTGGGAATATGGGGTCCCCATATACTCCCACCAGCATCTGTCTTTACATGGCCAGCATACTTTAATGTCAGAGTCCAAGAATCCAGTAGGAATCAAGGGACCATTGAATGGATGCTGTCAATTATCTGCCAAATGTGACATTGAAGGCCAGACTAGCGCCCTGGGGAATAGTGCCCAGGATGAATCAACTCATCTCTTCCCTTTCTCCAAGCAAGGGAAGGAACTCGCAGCTCTCTCAAAGTCGCCGAACTCACTAGTGAAAAAGAAGACATGGTTGTTGGAATGAACTGAGCGCTGGAAAATCCAGGAGACAAAATAGCAAAGTGCTTGTTTGTTTGCTGGCCTTTGTCAAGAGTCAAAGTTGGTTCTAATAGATTAAAAAAATCTATCTAGATATTTGAAATGCTTCCAGCCACCTGTCATCCAAGGTAGATGTGAGGCCAAAATATGACTGCTGCCTCCTAGATATTGATGGTCTATTGCTAATTAATATTGAGTCCTTCCTTCCCCAGCATGCATATATTTGTTTATTGCTGTTCCTCTGGGGTGATTTGCATTCTGCTGCTAAGTCTAGAATGTCAATGTCTTATCTGAAGCCAAGCAGACTTTAAGTGCCTGCAGATGAGGGCTAAGCATCTGCTCCCCACTGGCTTTAACCTTGCTCCCCAGCTATACTCATTGTACCCCCAGCCCTGAAAGCCCCTGAAGGGAATGGACTCTAGCTCCCAGAGCTATGACTGTCTCACTGTCAGACTGCATTTGCCCCTTCTTCCTTTCCCCCCCGTCCCCCAACACATGCTCTATTCTTTTCCAGCTAGAAAATTCCGTAAGGACCTTTCCGACACATATGTGCATCTGCCCTTCATTCTCATGATGTGATTTTCTCCAGGACTGCAGAATATCTGGGTCTATCATCACCGAAGAGAAGTTCAAAATCACTGCACACTCCACTGCATGAGAACCAGGAGGGCTAGGGGTGGGGGCAAAGGTGAATATTAAAGAAGTCCTCTGACCTCTGCAAACCTCAGGGCAAAATACTAGAAATCTGGAGGCCTCTAGGAGGACCTGTCTAAATGCCTGAAACATATTCTTTTGGATTAAATAGGTTAACCCCATTAAAATGCAACAATTCTAAAGAGGGACAATAGTATTATGAGTCATTTGTACCTTAGTGTGAATTAGGTTATTAGTGCCTTTCCATTTGGCAGCTGAGGAGCCTTTGATAGAAGGAAGGGTAGGAGAAAGAGGACACAAAAAGAGGCACCCCAGAGGGAGAGGAGAGGGCAGCAAAGGCAAACATTCACGTCATCACATTGTCCAAAGGGCAGGCTTGCTTTATGGAATGGAATAACAAGTTTGGATTCATCTGGTACGGTGGGTCCTTCAGTAGTCAACATAACTAGGCTCCTGAGGAGTTGCAGACAGGGATTGATGGGTTTTGTCTGAGGAAGGACACAGGTAATGGGAGGTGCTAACTGCTTTTTCCATTTGGACCACAGTAATCAAGGCTGATGAATGACCATCTCAATGTGGAGAATACAGTGGAGGATTCTGTAATGAGTAAAAGCAGCCATTCAAGGCCATTCCCACTGAGTAGGCCGGGCCTGTCAAACACAAATACACATATGTGGCCTATAAAAAGTCTCCCCTAATATTGGACCATTCACCTCACCTCAGGAGGGCAATAAATACTTAACTAAGCATGCCTTTCCTTGTTGGAAAATGAATGTCTTTGCAAAACTTCTGTTTTCTGCCCACAAGGTACAGCTCCCCAAGGAGGAGAAGGCCCAGAAGTCATTTGATGAGCTCATGTCCTGCTCTCCTATCTCAGAAAAGCAAATTAGAACAACTGCTTGAGCTTTTGCTTTAAAATCCAGAAGGGAAGCTTGCAACAACTTTGCAAGCAGCAAGATAAGGAATGATCTCTACAATCCAGAGGTGAAAGCTAGGCCCTGCTGCTGAAGAAGACAAACACTTATAGATGGAGTCTCATTGAGAAGCTGCTCAGGCCAGTGCACCTAATCGGACATGGATGGAAACTGAGCACACCCTGACCATCTCTAATCCAAGTGATCATAAATCCTGCCAAAGGAATGGCCTGGAATTTACTGGAGATTGGGGAAATGTCTGATGCCAAAACATCTATTTAAATTTTAGCTAGAAAAACATATTTAGTTAATATGTGTGACAGGTTATTAATAGGCTCTGGTTTTTAGGGAGATGAAGAGTTCATTCTATACCACTTCTTGTGGTTAGCAATGGTTCCTCTTGGTAAATGAACCAAAGGGGGAATAAAGGGATTGATTCTCATTCTCTGTCTGTCTGTCTGTCTCTCATTGATAAAGGAAGAGAGAAAGACTTCTAAAATGGAATAATGTGGAGGAGAAATTGTAATGTGTTTCTATGGTAATTGGGGGCAGCATGTTCCAAAGCTACAATAAAGGTATACCTCCCACTGAAATGTTATAGCTGCTAAATAGACAGGATTATGAGGATTATTATCCAAGCCCCTTGAAGCAGTTTTGCAAGCTAACACATTCTTTCTTGAAAAGGGGAGGGGGAGCCCAACTAATTTTTCAATATATAACATTTCAGAAACATAAAATTAAGAAGGCCCTTTGAGATGATTAAGTTTAATATCATATGAAGGATGAGGCAACTGAGACCCAGAGAATGAAAATGACACATCCAAAATCACACAGTGAGCCAGGGCCAACAGGAAAGAAAAAGTCACACTTTCTGCCCCCAGTTTTAAGTTCCCAGAGCTTCAGGATTCCCAAAGGGATTCAAATTTGGGAAAGAATCCCTGTGAGACTCATGATGACTCATCCAGTGAGACAGGGGGCACCTCAGTAGTCCTATGAACTTGTCCACATGGCCACACCTTCCCACCCTGCCTGGGGGGAGGGTATCCTCATGGGAGTTCTCCACCAGCAGGCCCTTCAATACATTGGAGGCATCCTGTTTGGTCTTGCCAGTTTGTTGGGTTCTCCTGGTGTCCTCTCCAGCTACACCAGCCCAAACTGCCTTCTCTTCTGAAGGGGATGCACAGCTTGCTGTTGTACTTCCTTAGTAATACTTCAGACTGCAGCCAGAATGGGAGTCTATCCGTCACTGGTGCCCTCCCTCCCTTCTTTTTTGCTCACAAAGAGATGTATATGTGTGCAACAAGTCAGTGAATTCTAGCAGAATATCATCCAATAGGAGGAGAAAATAAACAGAGAATTTGTGTTGACTCATCCAAGTTTAATGTCATTTTATGGATAGGGTCAACTGAGGTCCAGAGAAAGGAGATGACATGTATAGGGTCACACAGCAACTCAGTGGCTGAGTGGAAAGGAACATGTAGACCCAAGGGAACACAAGCACATAAAGCAGAAAGTCATAACTCCCCTATAGAGAGGCCTGGAAATGAAGTCAACACAGGAAACGTTTTTCCAATATAAATATCAGCAAAAACATCTCATGAAGATCTCATTACATGTCTGGCCCATCGATACTCTTCCCTGATGGGATAATGAAGAAGCAGAGTGGAATGTAACAAAGAGGATTGGGTCTTGTGTTAGGAAGGTCAAATCAAGAATCGACAGCCAGAACTTTGGAGATCACCTCTCACTGGAGGGATGAAAATGCCAGCCATCCAGAGAGGCCAGACTAGGGGAGCAAATGGAGGCAATGGTAGAAGATGTTCCACTTGAGAGACCTGCAGGCACCAAATTGTGGGTGCAATACTTCCAGCCTTCCACCATTTATCTTCAGCTTGAGAACACTTACAAGCAAAGGTGGCAAGAATGTCGTTTTCCAAAACTGAAATTTCACTATTGGACTGGGGGAACTGGTTCACACTGAAAATGTTACCTTCTTTGCAGCTAATCATTGAATTTGAAGCTTTAATTCTCTTATATTTTAACAAAATTATCTAAAAGGAATAAAATGAAAATCATGAAGAATAGCAGAGGAACATAGCAAGCCATTTCCAAAGGCTTCCTCTGTCCCTCCCAATCCCTGGTGGAATTGCATAGCATGGCAGACCAGGATAGCACATTTGCACTGTCATGTGGGCCATAGACAGAATTTGGTGATTCTGGGGGAGCTAAAGTCAAGTCTGGAATCAGTGGGCCAGAGTGAAGGGACATGACTGGCTAGGCTGAGAGAATCCATGGAAGCCAGAAATACTGGTAGGGAAATGTGTCAAATCAGGCCAGTAATCAGAAGACTGGAATCAGGCAGAAGCCAGACATTCAGCTAGAGGAGTAGGTCAAAGCCAGGTAGGCAGTTGGAAGAACAACTGTCATACAGGTGCAGAAAGAAGAGGACCTTGAGAATGTGGCAAGGGCAGAAGCTAGCCAAGATGGTGGATTGAACTTTCCTAACGTTCTCTTGCAAACAATTCTAAAATCACAACCCAAATCGAATTCTAGAGCAGCAGAGCCAACAAAACATCACAGTGAGACATTTTTCCAACCTAAGACAACTTAGGAGGTCGACAAGAAAGCTTTGTAACACCGGGATGGGAGCAGCAGTAGCACCAGTTCCTTGGAAGGGTGCTGAAATAGTGGCAGCAGCAGCTTCAGGAGGTGGTAAGGGGTTCAAAGGAGTGGTCAGAGACAGATTATGTGGGACTCCTTGGTGGCACTGACTGGCAACTCTATTACCCATAAATAGTTCTGGATCATAATTCCCATGAAGAGAAGTGTACTTGTGGTTGGTCACAAAGGGAATAGGGGTCCTGGTCACAGTTCCAGGGCTAAGAGGAGCACTAATATTTGAAGTTGCAGGGTAGCAGGATAAATATCAGAGTGCAGACTAGGAAAGCAATAACCTCACCTGTCTCCAAATCATACCACCTTGGAAGCACTAAAAATTTGCAGATCCTCAAAATTAGCTGTAAAAATAATAGCATAAAAAGGTCTAAAGTTTGGGACAGTGCCTTTCTACACCAAGATAAGCAACTTTAACAATAAAATTAAAAGTAAAGAAATAGGTGGCGGGGGTGGCAGCTAGATGGCACAGTGAATAGAGCACAGCCCTGGAGGTAGGAGGACCTGGATTCAAATCCAGCCTCAGACACTCAACACTTAACTAGCTGTGTGACCTTGGGCAAGTCATTTAACTCCAATTGCCTTGCTTTCCCCCCTCCAAAAAAAATAGGTGGGAAAATGAGCAAATGACAAAAAAAAACTAGACAATAAATAGCTACTATGGTGCCAGGAAAAAACAAGACATAAACTCAGAAGAAGATGATAATGTGGAAACAGCTATAAGTAAATTCAGTGGAAGTAAATAATAATAAGTAAATAATGTGGAAACAGCTATAAGTAAATAAATAAAAAGAGAAATTCTAATCAGATCCAAGCCCAACAAGAATTCCTAGGAAAGTTACGTGATAAGAGTGGTAGAGGAAAAACTGGGAAAAGAAATGATGGTGATGCAAGAAAATTATGAAAAGAGAATTTATAGGTTGATAAAATTAGCACAAAAATACTAAAGAAAATAACACCTTTAAAAAATGGAGGGGGGGTGGAGCTAAGATGTCGGAGTAGAAACAGCTCATCCAAGCTACTCTGCCCCCAGATTCCCCCCAAACGATGCAAAACGGGACTCTGAACAACTTCTGGAGCCCCAGCACCCACAGAACGACACTGAGAAGCTAACCTCCCACTGAGGACAGCCCAGCAGCCCTGCAGGAAGGACCAGCACAGCGCTCTGGGAGCCAGCAGCACGCAGTGCGCAGAGTGCAGGGAGCCGAGCCGAGCGGAGCCAAGGTACCCGTGAGCTGAGGTCTTAGCCCCAGGGCGGCAGGGCCAGGAGCCAGCTGGAGAGACCCCAGAACACCAGCAGGTGTGGTGACTCCAGAATTATCAACATAGACACGCCTAGGACAAAGTAAGAGGTTAGTGCCCTATGGGCTTTGGGACCAGTATTTGGGGAATGCGTCGGCTTCCTCCCCTGGGGGCTAGAAGCCTCTGAGGAGACATGCCATTTTGTAGTTTTCAGAGGCAGCTCCAGCTCCTGGCCTGCGAACTGTAGGGAGACCCAGCGATCAGTCTTGGGGGGTAATCGCTCTTGCTTTAACCTCCCTGGATCTGGATTGTGATCTAGGGTGGAAGTTGTGGGTGGGTTTACAGTTTGCCAGAAACGGAAGTTGCCCCCCACACGTTTGGGACGAAAATTCCTCTATCTGGCCTTAAAGCCATAGTGTGGCAACAAGCCCAAAAGTCAAGTAATTAAGTGGCAACATGCCAAGGCAAAGGAAACAGAAAAATGCAACCCTAGACTCCTATTTTGGGGGCATAGAGCGGGAAAAGAACTGTGAGGTCAGAAGTCCTGCTCCAAAAGCCCCAGGGGAAAACATGAGTGGGTTGCAGGCCATAGAGGACCTTAAGAAGGACTTTAAAAATCAAATAAGAGAAGTGGAGGAAAAATTGGAAAGAAATGAGAAGGATGCAGGAAAAGTATGAAATGAGGGTCAACAGCCTGACTGAGGAAAACAACACCTTAAAAAATAGACTAACTCAAATGGCAAAGGAGGCCCAAAAGGGCAATGAGGAGAAGAATGCCTTAAAAAGTCGAATTTGCCAGATGGAAAAAGAATCTCAAAAGTTCACTGAGGAGATTCATTCCTTCAGAGTTAGACTGGAGCAAATGGAAGCTAATGACTTTATGAGAAATCAAGATGCTGTTAAGCAGATCCAAAGAAAAATGAAAGATTAGAAGGCAATGTGAAATGTCTCATGGGAAAAACCACTGACCTGGAGAATAGATCCAGGAGAGACAATTTAAAAATTATTGGACTACCTGAAAGCCATGATCAAAGAAAGAACCTAGAAATCACCCTTCAAGAAATTCTCAAGGAAAACTGCCCTGATGTTTTAGATCCAGAGGGCAAAATAGAGGTTGAAAGAATCCACAGATCACCTCCTGAAAAAGATACCCAAAAGAAAACTCCCAGGAATATTATAGCCAGGTTCCAGAATCCCCAGATCAAGGAGAAAATACTACAAGCAGCCAGAAAGAAATAATTTCAATATTGTGGAAACACAATCTGAATAGCCCAGGACCTGGCAGCTTCTACACTGAGGGATCAAAGGGCATGGAATATGATATTCCAGAGGGCAAAAGAACTGGGAATGAACCCAAGGGTCACCTACCCAGCAAAACTGAGTATTTTGTTTCAGGGGAAAATATGGTTATTCAGTGGAATAGAGGACTTTCAAGCATTCTTGAGGAAAAAACCAGAGTTGAATAGAAAATTTGACATCCAGACACAAGAAGGAAGAGATGCCTGAGAAGGTAATCAGGGAAAACAAATCAAAAGGAACTTATCAAAGTTGAACTATTTACATTCCTATATGGAAAAGCAATAACTGACTGATGATATCTTTCTCACTATGAAAATAATGGAAGAAGGGGGTGTGGTCATATGAATACATATGTGAATGTGTGTGTATATGGTTACAGTTATATATGGATAGAGGGCATAGGTTGAATTTGTTGTGAAGGGAGACTACTCAAGGGATGAAATTATGAGGTGAGAGAGGAAAGTGGCAAGAGGAGATGGGGAGAGACAGGGGAGGGTAAACTATCTCATGTAGAAGAAGCAAGGGGAAGTAGTTGCAAGGGATGGGGAGAATAGGAAGGCAAAAAGGCAAAACTACATTCTCATTGAATTTGGTTCAAGGAGAGAATGACATACATACTAAATGGGATATCTCAACCTACAGCAGAACAGGGGGGAGGGGGATGAGAGGTGGGATGATGGAGGGGAGGGCATCCTTGGAGGGAGGGGAGGTTGGAAGTACCCACTATAGAAGAGGGACAGGATCATGTAGGGAATGGACCAGGTGGGGGGTGGGATGAGTGGGAGGGAATTATAAGCAGCCTTGTACAATATATCTACTATGATAATGTTTTGCATAGCTAGACATGTACAACAAATACTGAATTACTTATCTTCCCAGAGGGAATGGGTGAGAAGGGAGGAAGGAAATGCATCTGAAATTTGAGGTCTTAACATTAAATGTTTCAAATATATATATACTATTATTAATACTCTTTTGCTTGTAATTGGGAGATAAGATGTGCAGGCATTGGGGCACAAAGATTCACCTTCCTCTAATGGAAAAGTCGAAGGGGGTATGGGAGACGGTATGGGAGAGAGCAGATTGGAGGAAATGATATCTTGCAGGACTGCTATTCTGGGAGGGTGGGTAGGGGATAAACGGGGGGGGGGATTATTGTAACTCAAAATCTGGCGGAAATGAATGATGTAAAACAGAAGTTAATAAAGCATTTGTTTAAAAAAAATGGAATTGGCCTAAAGGTAAAAGGGGGACAAAAATTCACTGAAGAAAAGAGCTTTTTAAAAACCATAGGTCAAATGGAAAAAGCGGTATAGAAATTCACTAAAGAAAATCACTTTTTCAAAAGCAAAATTAACAAAGTGAAAAAAGGGTACAAAACTCACTGAAAAAAATAATTCCTTAAAAATTTGAACTTGGCAGGTAGAAACTAATGATTCTTTTATAAGACATCAAGCAACAATAAAGTAAAGTCAAAAGAATTAAATAACAGAAGAAAATGTGAAGTATGTCATCAGAAAACAACTGACCTGGAAAACAGATTAAGGAGAAATAATTAAAGATTTGTTGACTACTTGAAAGCCACAATAAAAAAGAAGCTAAATATCACATTTCAAAAATTTATCAAGGAAAACTGCCCTGATATTTTGTATCCAGAGGGTGAAATAGAAATGGAAAGAATCCACCAATCACATCCTGAAAGAGATACCAAAATGAAAACTCCCTCCAATATTATAGCCAATTTCCCAGAGCTCCCAGGTCAAGGAGAAAATGCTTCAACAGCCAGAAAGAAAAAATTCAAATATTATCAAACTACAGTCAGGATCACACAATTTAGCAGCTTCCAAACATTCCTAATGAAAAGACCAGAGCTGAATAGGAAATTTGACATTAAAATACAAGACTCAAGAGAAGCATGAAAAGGTAATACATGTAAGAGAAATCATAAGGTACTTAATAAAGTTAAAATGTTTATATTCCTATATGGGAAGATGATATATGAACTCTTAAGTACTTTATCATTATTAGAGAAGTTAGGGGGAGGCTAGGTGGCGCAGTGAATTGAGCTCCGGCCCTGGAATCAGAAGGTCCTGAGTTCGGAGACGGCCTCCGACACTTAATCCGCACAAACAAAAACCTAGCCGTGTAACCTTGGGCAAGTTACTTAACCCCAATTGCCCCAAAGGGGCGGCTAGGTGGCGCAGTGAGTAAGAGCGTCGGCCTCGGAGTTTGGATGACCCGAGATCAGATCCGGCCTCAGAAAATGAGCACCCACGCATAAATCAAATGACTAGCCGTGTAACCTTGAGCAAGTTACTTAACCCTAATTGCTTTTAAAAAAAAAAAAAGAGAGAAGTTAAAAGTAATTTGAATTGACAGAGGGCATGGGTGTGAATTATGTTGGAATGATCTCCAAAATAAAATGAAGGATTAATGAAGAGGATACACGGTGAGAATGGGGGAACAGGAGACATAAAATGGAGATATTTTTCTTACATAAAACAAGTACAGAAGGAAAAACTTTTATAGTGGAGTGGGAAATGATAGGTGATGGCAAGCAATGCTTGAACCTCATTCTCAACGGAATTGGTTCAAAGAAGAAAATATACACACCTACTCAGTTGGTTATAGAAAGCTAGAAAACCAACAAATTAAACAAAATTCAATTAAACACCAAAACTACAATTCTGAAAAATCAAAGAAAGTATCAACAAAATTGAAGGCAAAGAAAAAAAAGAATTGAAAATAAAACTATAGGGGAAGGGAAGGAGGGAGAGAAAATTTGAAACTTAAGGAATTGTGGAAACGAATCTTGTAAACTAAAAGTAAACAAATAAGTTAATAAAGACCAAAAAATTAAAAAAAAAGAAAAGAAAACTATACCTTTTTAAAAAAAAAGATATATAAACCATAATTACCTAATTACATTTTTAAAAGAGAGAGAAAACCAATTTGCAAATATAAAAATGGAAAATGAGAATACACAGTAGGTTAAAAAGAAATAAAGGAATTTGCTAGAAATTTTATTGCTCAATTATAGACCAACAAAATTGACAACTCAAATAAAATTGATGAATATTTTAAAAATATAAAATACCTAAACAGATAGACTGATTAAAAAAGAATCTAAATATTCCAATTTCAGAAAAGGCAATTGAATAAGCTATAATTGAATTCCAAAATAATTTTTAAATGTAGGACCAGATGAATTTATAAGTGAATACTCTCAAATATTTCAAAGAACAAGTAATCCCAGTATTATTGGGGTGTATGAGGTATACAGGAGATTAGTGCCTTTGGTGTTAGGACTTACAGAGCCCTTTTCAGGGCTGTTCATTTACCTTTGGTGCCTACCTTCACCTAACTCTCATCTGTGGCTCTAAGTTATAGAATGCACAGTAGTCATACCCCACTAATCCATCTTGGCAGAGGAGCTAAACCAGGCTAAGGGTAACCAATAGGCCTCAAACTTGTCAGTGTGTTAGGGGCATATCTACCTCAAGTATGTTAAAACACCCCCACCCCATGGAATTGGTAGATAAGAATAATTTGTTCCAACAGGCATGAAGGAGGCTGAAGCAGGTGCTTAGAGCTTGGTCAAACATCTAAGTTGCCCAGGTCATCCACTGCATCCTGGGCCATCACCAGTCATCTTGCCTTTTGTCCTATCACTGGACTTTGATGACTCAGGAAGAGAGAATAAGGTTGATGACTTTGTGCAATCTGCCTCACTTAAATCCAATTCATGCACAAGTCAAGACATCACCCAAGGATGTCACTGGTCCTTTTGGAAAACTAAGATGAACAATTCCAGTATTAAATAATTTGCAAAAGTAAAAAAAAAAGGATTTTCCTTTTTTAACACTTTTTTCTTTTTTTTTTTCCAAATTCCTTTTAGGATACAAATGTTGTCTTTCTACCTACACCAGGGAGAGCCAAAGCAGAGAGAAAATAGTAGATCCACATTTCTAATGACTTTTGACACAGAACTACTAGCAAATAAGCTGCAGTCATATATTAAAAAGATTATATGCTATTATACACTTATTATATTACAGGCACTGTGCTAAGTGCTAGGGATACAAAGAAAGAAAAAAAGACAGTCCCTATTCTTTTTTTGGAGGGGGGAAGGCAAGGCAATTGGGGTTAAGTGACTTGTCCAAGGTCACATAGCTAGTTAAGTGTCATATGTCCGAAATCAGATTTAAACTCAGGTCCTCCCGACTCGAGGGTCAGTGCTCTATTCACTGTGCCACCCAAATGTCCCAACGGTCTCTATTCTTTTTTTTTTTAAAGCAATTGGGGTTAAGTAACTTGCTCAAGGTTACATGGCTAGTCATTATTTATGTGTGGGTGCTCATTTTCTGAGGCCGGTTTCGATCCAGGGTCATCCCAACTCCGAGGCCGGCGCTCTTACTCACTGTGCCACCTAGCCACCCCCACCCCCCAACAGGCTCTATTCTTGAGAAGCTCATGGTAATAGTAAAAGATATATGCAGAAGAGGTATAAGGAAATAACAGAGTACAACAGTGCAAAAAAAAAATCTTTGAAGGCTGCAAACATTTAACATCTACTTAGCAAGAAGACATGACCTAGTGGCTAGAATTATATATCAGAATCTTACTGCCTCTCATAGACCAACAGATGACAAACACACATACTACTATACAGAATTAAACAATCCTGGAAAACTCAACCAGTGAACTGTACTAAAACCAGACCATCACCACTGACCAAATTGTTGCCTATAATTGCCCAGATATAATAAAGAGCTACAGGGGGCGGAGCCAAGATGGCGGAGTAGAAACAGCATTTCCAATGTGCTCTGCCCCACACAAATTTCAAATAATGTGAAAGGGGACTCCGAACAGCACCCACAGAACAGCACAGAGAAGCTAACCTCCTGCTGAGGACAGCCCAGCAGCCCTGCAGGGAGCGGCCAGCACAACGCTCTGAGAGCAGGCAGCACAGCACGCTGGGAACCGACAGCGCAGCCCTAAGAGCCTACCCCAGGTCCACGATTTTAGCCCCAGGGTGGCCGGGCCTTCAGCCAGCTGGAGGGACCCCAAAACACCAGCAACTGTGGCGATTCCAGAATTATCAGCACAGATATGCCTAGGACAAAGTGAGAGGTTAGTGCCCTATGGACTTTGGGACCAGTATTTGGGGAACATGTGGCTTCCTCCCCTGGGTGCGAAAGGCTGCTGAAGAAACAGCTGCACAGAAGCCATTTTGCAGCGTCAGCAATGGCTCTGGCTCCTGGTCTGCGAATTGTAGGGAGATCCAGCAATCAGTCTGGGGGTTAATCGCTCTTGCTTTAAACTGCCTGGATCTGGATTGTGGTCTAGGGGGGGAAGTTTGGGGTGGGCATCCAACTTGCCAGAGTGGGTGGAGGCTTTACAGAGGCCACCCAACTGGCGGAAGTTGTGAAGACCCCACGTTTGGGCGGAAGCTCCCCTGTCTGGTGGCAGAATCCTACTGTGGCAACAAGCCCCCAAATCAAGTAATTAAGTGGCAACATGCCTAGGCAAATGAAACAAAATAAACAGAAAAGTTCAACATTGGACTCCTATTTTAGGGGCAAAGAGGCTCAAAGCATGGAGGAGCACTGTGAGGTCAGAACTCCTGCACCAAAAGCCCCAAATGAAAATACAAGCTGGCTACAGGCCATAGAGGACCTTAAGAAGCAGATAAGAGAAGTGGGGGAAAATTTGGGAAGAGGAATGAAAAAGATGCAAGATAAGTATGAAATGACAGTTAACAGCCTGACTGAGGAAAATAACACCTTAAAAATAGACTAACTCAAATGGCAAAAGAGGCTCAGAAAGGTAAGAGGAGAAGAATGCCTTAAGAAGTCGAATTTGCCAGATAGAAAAAGAATCTCAAAAGCTCACTGAGGAGATTCATTCCTTCAGAGTTAGACTGGAGCAAATGGAAGCTAGTGACTTTATGAGAAATCAAGATAATATTAAACAGATCCAAACAAATGAAAGAATAGAAGGCAATGTGAAATATCTCATGGGAAAAACCACTGACCTGGAAAATAGATCCAGGAGAGATAATTTAAAAATTATTGGACTACCTGAAAGCCATGATCAAAGAAAGAACCTAGAAATCACCCTTCAAGAAATTCTCGGGGCGGCTAGGTGGCGCAGTGAGTAGAGTGCCGGCCCTGAAGTCAGAAGGACCTGAGTTCGGATCCAGCCTCAGACACTTAACGCACACACAAACAACAACAACAAAAAAAAACCTAGCTGTGTGACCTTGGGCAAGTTACTTAACCCCAACTGCCCTCCAAAAAGCAAAAAAAAAAAAAAAGAAAAGTAATTCTCAAGGAAAATTGCCCTGATGTTTTAGACCCAGAGGACAAAATAGAGGGTGAAAGAATCCACCGATCACCTCCTGAAAAAGACCCCAAAAGAAAACTCCCAGGAATATTATAGCTAGGTTCCAGAATCCCCAGATCAAGGAGAAAATACTCCAAGCAGCCAGGAAGAAACAACTTCAATATTGTGGAAACACAATCAGAATAGCACAGGACCTGGCAGCTTCTACACTGAGGGATTGAAGGGCATGGAATACGGTATTCCAGAGGGCAAAAGAGCTGGGAATGAACCCAAGGGTCACCTACCCAGCAAAACTGAGTATTTTGTTTCAGGGGAAAATATGGTCATTCAGTGGAATAGAGGACTTTCAAGCATTCTTGAGGAAAAAACCAGAGTTGAATAGAAAAATTGACATCCAGACACAAGAAGCAAGAGATGCTTGAGAAGGTAATCAAGGAAAAGAAATCAAAAGGAACTTATCAAAGTTGGACTATTTACAGACCTACATGGAAAAACAATAACTGTGTTTGATGAAACCTTTCTCATTATGAAAATAATTGAAGAAGGGTACATGGCATATGTTCACAGATATACATGGATAGAGGGCACAGGTAGAATTTGATGGGAAGGGATGATTCTTTTTTTTTCGGAAGGAAATTGGGGTTGGGTGATTTGCCTGGGGTCACGTGGCTGGGTTTTTGTTTGTGTGTTGGGTGACTGGGGCTGGATCTGAGCTCGGGTCCTTCTGGCTCCGGGCCCGGCGCTCTGCTTGCTGTGCCACTTAGCCGCCCCAAGGAAGGGATGATTCTTAAGGGGTGAAGTCAAGAGATGAGAGAGGAAAGTGGCAAGAGGAGATGGAGAGAGACAGGGTAGGGTAAACTATCTCATGTAGAAGAGGCAAGGGGAAGTAGTTGCAGGGGAGGGGAAGAACAGGAAGGCAAAAAGGCAAAAGCATATTCTCATTGAAGTTGGCTCAAAGAGAGAATCACATACATACTAAATGGAATATCTTACCCTCACTCACTCTCCTGAGTAGGGGAAAGGGGGATGAGAGGGGGGATGATGGAGGGGAGGGCATTCTGGGGAGAGGGGAGGTTAGAAGTACTCACTATCAAAGAGGGACAGGATCAAAGTAGGGAATGGACCAGGTGGGAGGTGAGACAGGTGGGAGGGAAATATAAGCAGTCTTTTACAACATATCTACTATGGTAATGTTTTGCATAGATATACATGTACAACACATACTGAATTGCTTATCTTCTCAGAGGGAGTGGGTGACAAGGGAGGAAGGGAATGGATCTGAAAATTGAAATTTTAAAATTAAATGTTTCATAAGATGTCCAGGCATTGGGGCTCAGAGATTCACCTTGCCCTAATGGCAAAGTCGAGGGGGGTATGGCAGAAGATATGGGAGAGAGCAAATTGGATGAGGGGATATCTAGTGGGACTGCTATTCTGGGGTGGTGGGTAGGGGAAAAATGGGGGAAAATGTAACTCATAATCTAGTGGAAATGAATAATGTAAACCAGAAGTAAATAAAGCATTTGTTTAATTAAAAAATAAATAAATAAAAAAGAAACACCAAAAAAAAATAAAGAGCTACAAAAACTTCAAGCAATATTTGTGATAGATGTATTCATCCCAAATACTCATTTTATCCAAGCTACATTAGCAGTGGAGACCAAAAGCATATAGTGATGAGATGTGGTGCTTGTCATTGTGCTTTCTTGTGTGCTACTGGAGAGGTACCAAGGATGTTCTCAGTGAACCTATAGAAAATGAGCTTTCATTCCAACACTTTTGTTCAACTGTAGACAGTAATAGCTGCAACCACCTGTGTCATGCTCTGACACATTCAATATAGAATAATAACAGGATAGAGACTTGTCCCAGGATCGTTTCAATCTGAACCCCATCAAAGATGCTGCTGCTGACGATGAAGATGATGATGTCAGCCCAAATTTCCAGTATACTATATAGTTGAGAAAGCACTTTCCCTCTATTATTTCATATGAGCCTCCTAACAACTCTATGAGGTCTGTAAGATGGGTATTCTCATCACCTTTTTACAGATGTCAAAAACGTGATCATGTGGCTTACCCAGAATCCCACAGCTAGTAAGTTTCAGAGACCAGATGCAAATTTAAATCCTCCTCTTTATTAAGAAGTAGAACTTCACAAATAATTTTCGATTGTTTTCTTTTTTTTAGGGAGAGGAGCTTACGTGGAAGCTACTTTCAGTAAAGTATCACCATCAACCTCATATACAATAAAATGACATCTGTAACAGCAGGAAAGAGTTACTCAGGATTCCCAAAAGGTTGATCCAAGTGATTTCAGCAATCATTTATCATGGAAGCATTCTATTTTGTCTTTTAAAAAGATACAGATGCTTTGCAAATTAGAAAATCAATCCTTGTGCATGTGCTGCATTCCCAATGCAATAGAAAACATGAAAGTAACTCACTTTTCAGTTTACAAATTACTTTTTTCTCCTAGTCCTTGGTCTTATAAAAAATCAGTCTATTTTTAAATGATGAAGTATTTATTTTCATCTCCCCTTCCCAATTTAAGATCACCTTGGGAGGTGGGGAGTGCCAAAATTATCACTCACATTTTTAGATAAGGAAACTGAGACTCAGGGAGGGCTACAAGAGCTATGATTCAAACCTAGGTCTGCCAAAAGCCCAAAGCTTTTCCCTTCTATATATTTAGGTTTTATACACTGTCTAGTATAAAGAGGCAGAGAAGGCAACTAGCCAAAGCCTGTGATTTCACAGGATTACAGAAAGAACCCTTGTAGTAATTAAAATTTCCACCTTTTTGGTACTCTGAAGGTCTATATGAAAATAAAAAAGGTAATTTAAGCCTGGTAGGCTCTCAAGAGGCTTTTTTTCCTAGCAGAGAGCTAAGCCTTGAAAGAAATGGATGTTGGACAGTTTAGCTGTGATGGAAGGAGGTAGCAAGGGGTTGGGGCATGACCAAGTAGCCCCCACAAGGAGAGTATCTGGGCAGATAGGTGGTAGTATATAGCTCAATACAGTGAATAAAGCAGAGAGTCAGAGGACCTGCTACCTCCTAAGTTACTGTGGACAAGTCACTTGATCTATCTGGATCTCAATTTTCTCATCTGTAAAATGAGGGGATACAAAGGGCTTCTTTCTTTTTCAGTCTCTATGTCTATGATCTCATCCTGTAAAGATAAAGTACTAGGCCCTTAGAGGTGTTCTGGTTTGGCTGTTTTGATGTAGCCATTTCCTAATGGAGATCCTGACTTTGGCAGTGATATTGAATACCAGTCTATGAAGAAGTAACAAAAAAAATGAACAAGTTACTCATGACTTACATGCAGTCTTAAGGATTTGTTGTAGCCCTAGAAGTCATTAATGGGACATAGAAAGACATGCTTATCCCACACTCTGACAATCTTGTTTTTGCAATCTTGAGAGGCTGGAAGAAAGCTACAATTTCCATAACTCCTTTGGGCTATAATCTTGCGAGGTTTCTGAAGCTAAGAAAGGTTAAGCTTGGGCCATCAGCCAGCCAAAGATGGAGCTCTCAGAATACATACTTAACATGTGAGGAAGAGTAAGTAGAAGGGATAAGAACTGAGTCCATTCTTCTGGCATTTATGGTGAAACCAATTTTCCTGGGAGAGGAAAGAGATGAAGAAATAGAACTAATGGATTAAATGGCTCTCACAATCAGGAGTTAAGGGATGAGAGTTCAAATCCTAGCCACTAACTCTCTATATGACCTTGAAAAAGTCCCCTCACCTTTCTATACCCATTTACTCATTTGTAAAGGACCATATAACCCTTAGGGTCTCTTCCATCTCCAGAGCTAAGTTCCTGTTTCATTTTTGCAGGGGCAGAGGATACACAGCAGAACAAGAACTGTGCTTTGGGAAAATTTAGGGGGAAAGAGGAGAGAGCACAGTGATAGAATAGAGGAGAGTCTGATTATAGGGATAGCCATGTCAAGAGCTCATTCAGCAGGGAGGCCAAGCTTTCACTCCTGTAATGGGTGGAGGGGAAGGTAGACTTAGCAGATAGGCCCCTGGAGGTGGCACAGTAGATCATAGGAACATAGATTTCAAGCTGAAAGGGAGCATAGACATTAAATCAAATCCCTTCACTTTACAGATGAGGAAACTGAGGCCCAAAGACTTTAAGCGATTTGCCCAAAGTCATCCAATAAAAAGTCTCTGAGGCCAGATTTGAACCTAAATCTTCCTGATTCCAAGTGTATGGCTCTATCCATTATATAACACTGAATCTCTTAGTGGAAAGCAAGCCTTGCATCAAAGATCCACTTGCCCCATGCTGGTTGTAACTGTTGCATACGATCTTGGAAACCCAGTGTCTGTGTATTAGTGATCATACAAGCCAAATTACCTCTTAGGATTTCAAAGGCCATGCCCCCAATCTAGCGTTCCCACCTCACTACCTTTATAATGTGCTCCCACAAATACTCTTGGCCTTCCTTTACAGGCTGGAAAACTGAGAGCACTGGTAGTTAGCTAAGCTAAAAAGAAACAGGAAAATACAGCAGAAAGAATAGGACCTGGAATCAGAAAGCCTAGGCTCAGGGGCAGCCTCCAATGGGGTAGTGTGGGAAGCACATGGAGGTTACCCCTAAAGAAATGGGGGTTCCATGGGATTGGACAAGTCACTTCACCCCCTGAAACCTGTTTCCTCAGCAATTAAATAGGGATAGTGAGCACCTGCCCTGCCCGCCTCAGAACTAGGGGTGAAGTCCTTTGCCAACCAGCTGCTGTATGAGTAATCTCCCCATCCCCATGGTTAGATAATCAGTAATTCAATCAATACTACCCTTCCCTCAGAGAACAATCAGCCTATTACTCTACTCACCCTTCTCTCTGGCCTTCCTATCTAAAACCTTCCCCTCTGCCTACCACTTCTCTACTGATGCCATGTCCTCCCATTAGGATGTATGGTCCTTGAGGTCAGGGGCTCTCTTGCTGTACTATTTCTATCTCCAGAGTTTAGCATAGTGTTGTAAACACTTAACAAATGCTGATTCGTTCATTCAAATAAGATAATGGATATTAAAGTGCTTTGTAAATCCCAAAGGTTATAAAAACGTGAAAGACTATTATCATCATTGACTCCAAAATCAATTAGTGGTAGGAAAACGGATGAAAGATTTCCAGTCCATCCTTGGCTAAGTTAGTTACTTACATGGTGTCATGTGAGGGGCACTGTTAAAAGACCCTCCTCTGCAAAATATCTCCTGACAAAGTGCCTGAAACACCACCACTATAGAATCATTTCTGCAGCCTAAAGCAAGTTGTCTCCAGGAAGTCCCTGGATAACATGCAGACTCCTCTGGTTGGGAAAAGGAAAAGGAAACTTTTAATTCCTCAAGCACTTAAGTGGCTACTATAATCCAAACACTGTGCCAAGCAGCGAGGATATAAATGGTCCCTGTCCTCAAGAAGCTTACATTCTATAAGGGGAAGAATCATGCCCAGAGGTAAGTAACTACCAATATCAACATAAATATCCAGCTGGGTCTGTGGTCCCACTGATTTGGCTGTTTTCTCCAGTGACCCAGAAGGCAGCGCATCTGTGCTTGCTCAACCTAGCCTGCCTTTGTCTAGGACTTTCCAAAAGTTTCCTTCATGATACACTATCACAACAGTTGATAACCATTCACCAAATCAGTTTCCTACAGGGGTCTGCATCCTAGACTGGGATCTGCCCTCCTTTCTCCTCACATCTCAGGGATACCAATGGTGCCCTCACAAGCCAAGCTAAGCAGCCCATTTCTGTTAGGTCGGACCTTTCCTTGGTGGCATCATTTCCCAAAGCTCTTCTTTGAAGTCCCTGATTTGGTTCCTACTGAAGCCTCTTCACATCTGCCATGTGCTCCTCCATTACCCTCTACAGAACAAACCTTTATAATTCTTTAGAGATAATTACATTCCATGTCCCTAAGCCACACACCACCACTAGTTGATTTTATTGTTCAGTCATTTCTGTGTGCTCCCATTGGGAGGTTTCTTGGCAAAATTACTTGCCATTTTCTTTTTTACAAATGTGGAAGCTAAGGCAAAATGACTTGCCCATAGCTAGCAAGTGTCTGGAGCAGAATCTGAACTCAGGTCTTTCTGACTCCAGGCCTGGCACTCTGTAGATTGCTGGTATTATTAAATATGACCCTTTTTTCTTTAAGAAATGTGGTGTTGGGGGCGGAGCCAAGAAAGCAGCATAGAAGCAGGAAAGCTCCCCACAGTCCCCCAATAAACACCTCAAATACCTATAAAAATGACTCAAAACAAACTTTAGGGCTACAGAACCCAAAAAAATCAAAGAGAGAAACAAACCTCCCACTGAAGACAGGCTGGCAGGTGGAAAGGAAGGGTCCATCACACCATGCTAGGAGCAGAGCCCAGCCCTGTGGGAGCCCACAGTTTTAGCCCCAAGGTAGCCTGACTAGCTGCAACTAGAGGGATGAAAGGAGAGTAGATCAACAGCAGCTGTGGTGGATTCCAGAATTATCAACCCATAAAGGCCAAAGACAAAGTGAGAGGTCAGTGTACACTTTGGGAATAGGGGGTTCAGGAGTGTGTTCCAGTCTCTGCCCCCATGGAGAGAAGTAGTTGAGGTGTGGTGGGCGCCATCGTGTGGCAGCTTCAGAGGTACTGGCCCGTGGATTGTAGAGGGACCAAGCAACCAGTCTGAGGGGTAATTATTCTTGCTTTAACCTGCTCAGATCTGGATTGCAGTCTGGGGTGGAGGTTCTGGGGTGTGTGTCCAGTTTGCCAAAGTGTGTGGAAGCTTCAGAGAGGACACCAAACTAATAGTTCCAGCAGCTGCAAAAACCCCAGTGATTTGGGACAAAGCTCCCCTTTCTGTTAGCAGAGTTCTACTGTGGCAAAGAGATCAAAAGTTAAATAACTGAGTGGCAACATGAGCAAGTAAGAGAAGCAAAGCAAGCAGAACAATCTGACATTAGACTCCTATTTTGGGGACAAAAAGGATCAAAGCATGGAACAGGAGGAAGACAGCCAAGTCAGAACTCCTGCACCAAAAACTTCCAAGAAAAATACTAGCTGGTTACAGGCCATAGAGGTGGTTAAAAGGATTTTGAAAACCAAATAAGAGAAGTAGAGGAAAAACTGGAGAGAAAGGAGAACAATGCAAGAAAACCATGAAAAGAGAGCAAACAACCTGACTAAAGAAAATAACACCTTAAAAATAGTCTAACTCAGATGGCAAAAGAGGCTCAAAAGGCAAAGAGAAGAAGAATCCCTTAAAAAGCCAAATTTGCCAGATGGAAAAAGAATCTCAAAAGCTCACTGAAGAGAATCATTCCTTCAGAATTAAAGCTAGTGACTTTATGAGAAATCAAGATACTATTAAACAGATCCAAACATATGAAAAAATAGAAGGCAATGTGAAATATCTCATTGGGAAAACCAGCGACCTAGAAAATAGATCCAGGAGAGATAATTTTAAAATTATTGGACTACCTGAAAGCCATAATCAAAAAAAGAGCCTAGAAATCATCCTTCAAGAAATTCTCAAGCAAAACTGTCCTGATGCTTTAGAAGCAGAGGGCAAAATAGAAACTGAAAGAATTCACCCATCATCTCTTGAAAAAGATACCAAAAAGAAAACTCCTAGGAATACTATAGCCAGGTTCCAGCATTCCCAGATCAAGGAGAAAATATTACAAGCAGCAAAAAAGAAACAATTTGGATATTGTAGAAATACAATAAAGGTAAACACAGGACCTAGCAGCTTCTACATTAAGAGGTCGAAAGGCTTGGAATATGATATTCTGGAGATCAAAGGAGCTAGGATTAAAACCAAGAATCACCTAGCCAGCAAAACTGAGTATCATGTTTCAGGGGAAAATATGATCATTCAATGAAGTGGAGGACTTTAAGCATTCTTGATGAAAAAAACAAAGTTAAATAGTAAATTTGACATTCATATATATATATATATTTGTTTATATAGGAGGGTATATAGGCATATGAATATATATGTGAGTGTGCGTATATATGTGTACAGGTATCCATAGACAGAGGGCATAGGACCAATTGAATAGGAAGGGATGATATTTAAAAGGTGAAATTGAGAGGTGGGAGAGGAATATACTGAGAGGAAATGGGGAGAGACAGAATGGGGGTAAACTCTCTCATATAGAAGAGGCAAGGGAAAACTGTTACAATGGAGGGGAAGAACAGGAAGGCAAAATGGAATGCATAAACCTTACTTTCATTGAATTTGGCTTAGGGGGGGAATGACATACACACTAAATAGGGAATCTCACCCTACAGGAGAGTAGAGGGGAAGGGGATGAAAGGGGGGATGATGGAAGGGAGGGCAGGCTGGGAGGGAGGGAAATATGGTCAGTCTTACAATATATCCACTGTGGAAATGTTTTGCATAGCTACACATGTACAAGCTATACTGAATTGCTTATCTTCCCTGTCAGGGTGGGTGACAAGGGAGGAAGGGAAAGAATCTGGAATTCAAAGTTTTAAAATCAAATGTTTAATATATATATATATATATATATATATATATATATATATATATATATATATATATATATATATATATATATATATAACTATTTTACTTGTAACTGGGAAATAAGATATACAGGCACTGGGGCATAGAGATCCACTGTACCCTACTGGAAAGTCAGAGGGGGATGGGGGAAGATATAGGAGAGACCAGGTTGGGGGACGGGATATTGAGTGGGAACGCTGTTTTGGGGTAGTGGGTGGGGGGAAAACGGGGAGAAAACTTTGCCCCCAAATGTTGTGGAAATGAATGATGTAAACTGAAAAATAAAAAGCGAGCAACAAAGACGGAACGTGGATGTAGGTCTTCCTGATTCTAGATTCAGGCATTTCTCCAGAAGTTAATGCTGTCTGTCAAGTAAAGTGGGAAGAGCAGCAGAGGAGAGCTGGGGTCCAGTGCTGTTTCTGTCCCAGGCAAACGGCCCTTCTTTGGGCCACACCTGCTTCCTATGTTAAACTGGACAGCACCCACTGCTAGAGAGAAAGTAGGCAAGTGGAACCCGATTTTTTGGCCAAGATCCCCTTCGATGCGAGCGTCAGTGATCTTCACCAATATGACTTTGGGGCTTCCTCTATACTAGACACCCGGGAAGAACAGATCAAGAAAGATGGTGGCGGCTTAGTGCTTATGAAACGTCCAATCAGTGGAGCAGAAGAGCCCCTGGCTGGGCACAGGGAGCTGGGACCTCCTGCTGGTCCAGCTCCTGCCGTCCCGTCCCTGGGAGGGCTGCATGACTTGGGATGACCCCACCCCACTGCATGGACCTCCATTTCCTGCTGTGTAAAAGGAAGGAACCGGAAGAGGTGTTTTTCTTTGTTTGCTTTTGCTTATTTGGTCCGGTGTTATCCTGGGTGCCCAGCTGCAGGCTGTGTGTACCTGGCAAACACAAGGGGCGAGCGTGTGCATCATGGGCGGTGGGGGGAGGGGAAGTACCCGGTGACCCTTGAACCCTGTCTTCCGGCACTTTCACTGCACCCGGCCCATCCGGATGCTCACACTCCCTCTCGCCCCGGGCTGTGCCAGTGTCCCTCGCCAGCCGTGACTCTGCGTCTGTCAGCTTCCCCCGAGAGCGAGGGGGGGACCAAGGCCCCCACCATGTCCTGGGTGCATCATCTGTTCTCCCGCAGGGATTATAAGTACCGCAGGATATACAGGTACGAAGCCCCGTGGACCCTGTACGCCATGAACTGGAGCGTGCGGCCCGACCCGCCTTTCCGCCTGGCACTGGGGTGCTTCAAGGAGGAGTATGGCAACAGGGTACAGCTCGTGAGCCTGGCCTCTGACTGGGTGGATACCCCGGGGGATTTCGTGTGCAGACACACCCTGTGGCACCCCTACCCCATCACCAAGGTCCTGTGGATGCCTGACCCTCAGGGCACCCACCCGGACCTGCTGGCCACCAGCGGGGACTACCTGGGCGTCTGGCGCTGCCCGCGCCCCGGGGACCGGATGCCGGCGATCGGCAGGGCCCGAGGATCTATCCACAGGGCCCAGCCGCTTGGGGGCACCGTCCCCCACGGGCTCGGCTGGGGCATGGCCCCGGCGTCAGGGGCAGCTCCCACTGTTGGGGCGGCCCCCGACCTGGAGCCGCGGCTCCAGTACCTGCTCAACCACAACAAGAACACACGCTTCTGCTCGCCCCTCACCTCCTTCGACTGGAACAGCACAGACCTCCGCATACTGGCCACGTCCAGCAGTGACACCACGAGCACCATCTGGGACCTGGAGACCTGCCAGATCCTGGGCCAAGTGTCGGGGCACGGGCTCTCGCAACTTTGCTCCTGCAAGAAGGACATCTACGACATCGCCTTTGGAGGGTCCCGAGATGCCTTTGCCTCGGTGGGTTCTGACAGCTGTCTGCGGCTCTTTGACCTGCGCAATCTCAACAGGAGTTCCATAGCGTACCAGGAACCCCACCAGCTGCCGCTGCTGCGCCTGGCCTGGAACAAGCGCAACCTCAACTACCTGGCCGTCCTGGCCATGGACTCCACCGAGGTGGCCGTCCTTGACCTGCGCATGCCCGGCTCGCCCATGGCCCGCCTGAACCGCCACCAGGACACCGTCAATGGGCTCACCTGGGCGCCCCACTCGGCAGGCCACCTCTGCACCGTTTCCGATGACCGCCGGGCCCTCATCTGGGATATTCAGCAAGTGCCCCAATCTGCCCGAGGCCCCATCCTGACCTACACTGCAACCGGTGAGATCAACAACGTCCAGTGGGGCCCCAACCACACCGACTGTATCGCCATCTGCTATAGAAACGTCCTGGAGCTTCTCCGAGTCTAAGGCCCTGGCCTGGGCCAGCAGTCCAAGTTCCAAGCCCCGACCCAAACCCCTGCCAGAAGAAGCTAAGAAAGACAAAGGCCCACAGGTGTGACCACACTGTTCCTCCTTACAGTTCATCAGCCCTTCCTAGAATGTTCCTGAAAAGTTAAGACTCTTCACATTTTCGCCAGAAAATTCCCAAGATGCTGTGACTCTTGAAACTTTCGCCAGAAGATTCCCAAGATGTTGGGACTGTTGACTTTGGACAGAAAATTCACAAGATGTTGCAGCTATCCAGACCTTTGCCAGTCAGTCTCATAGCCTGGCCTGGATTCAGACTAATCCCCAGGATGTGACAACTAGCCCAGGGCTGCTGCCGCCTCTGCAGTTCTGACTTCAAACTGCTTCCTCAGCTCCCTGCTTCATTATTAAACAAAATTTGGCTCAATGCTTTGTCAACCCTCATTGTGTTAATGCGCCTTAGGGTGGGAGGGGGGTAGTTGTGGCTAGAAGGTGGGGGGGGGGGAGAAGGAGCTTTAAAACCTTGGGAGGAGGGGTGACTTTAAGTCCATAAGGGGCGGGGTGGGGTGGGGCTTTAAATCTGTTGGGGGAGACAGGTTTTAAGACTATCCTTTAGTCTCCCTATCTTGCTCCCTGCCCCAGGCAGCTAACCTACTTCTGTTCCTAGCTCCTAAAGGAAATGCCAGCTTTCAAAAGGCATGTCCTGCCTTATCCAATCTTTTTTTATTCCCAAATGCTTTATTAATTTCTGCTTTACTTCACTCATTTCCGCCAGAGTTGGGGTTACAAATTTTCTCCCCGTTTTCTCACCTCCCCCACATAGTGGTCCCCCAGGATATCCCCATCTCTTCCTTCCCAATTACAGGGAAAAGAGGAAGAGAAGAAAAAAGACACCCATAACAGACTTGGATTGGAGGAGCATTAATGCCTCCTGGCCACTCCTCTGACAAGGATATCTACACCATGAGATAGGGCCCTAAAGTCTGAAGAGTGTGCTGCTGCTGGGGGGATTTCCAAGAAAATAAAGGTCACTTGAGAGTAAAGGGCAGGGTAGAAGGTTGGAGGTGAGAATACAGGTAAGGGGAGGAGCTGAGTGTGCAATGGGGTGAGAGACAGCTGGGAGTGACAGGGGGGGGGAGGGATGGGGGTGAGTGCAGATAGAGCTGAGAAGTAGGCATGGAAGTGAGGGCACAAGTAGTGGGGCAAAGGGGGAGTGGGGCGAGGATGTCGTGGGAGACACTGTGGGGGTAGAGTAGAGGTGAAATTGAAGGTGGGGATCATGGGAACCAACCTACACCTTTGACTTCAAGTGGCAGAAGAGCTGAAGGTCAAGGCTAAACCTAAACTGGCTGCCAACAGTAAGACACTTCCTACCAAGAGGAGGTGACTTAGCCTGAGTCATTCAGTAAGGAAATGCCTGAGGAGGGATGTAACTGTTAGCCCCCTCACCATGGCCAGGTATGGCCCAGAGCTTACACAACTCTAAGGAAGCATCACAGAACACAATATGAACAGAATATGAACCATGGGCGTAGGCTACCTGAAAAGACAGGCTAACTGTCAGGATGAGTGCAGCAAAGGGCCAGGAGAAGTCCTGCCTTGGCCTAAGGCTGCTGTTTCCCATGAGTAGGAAGGATGGGAGAAGGAGGTGGAAAGGCCCAGGAGCATGAGCCCACCTTAGGGATGATGTCAGCCTCTGCTCTCAGTCAATCCACGACACTTGGAGCCTAAGAAACAGGAGGGCACAGACCACAGACAGCTACCTCAGAGTACAGGTATGGTATCAGGGAAAGAGAGAACACTGGAAGAATACAAAGTATTGTTGTGCTGACCCTTCCTGAGGGAGGACACCATCAGAGGAATTGCAGTAATAAGTAATATTTCTAAAACACATTCAAGGTTACCAAACACCTCATATACATTGTTACCCCATTGGGGTCTCACTTACCCTATGAGGTTAGAGCATCATGATGAGGTCTGGGCTCTGGGAGCCCCCTTGAGCTCCCCTAGAGTCCTTGAGGTACAGCTCTGAGAACCTCCCTTGGACTCTGGATTAAATGATCCCATTTGATGAGGCATTTGCATGAGGCAATAAGCCTTACATTGTGGCTGAGCCCAGGCCTCTGTTACTAGACTTCCCCCCCTCTGTTAGCAGACTTCCCACCTTTCAGTCTACCAAAGTGTCATTCTACCCTTGAACTGGTCTAGCCCACCATTGTCTGTAATCTCCAGATGGCCTCCCACCTTTAATCACTCATTGACCTCATTAACTCCTCCAAAAGACCCTCCCCAAACCCCTCTTCTAGACCACCCCTAGGTTCCTCCCACAACCTTCTGTATATAGGAGCCCATCTCATACCACGTGGTGTGAGAGGGCCATAGAATGCTATAGAAGAGGAGAGTGCCATGGAAGAGTGAGAGTGCCATAGAATGCCATAGAATGGTGAGAGCACCATAGAATGCCATGGAAGAGTGAGAGTGCCATGGAAGAGTGAGAGCGCCATAGGATGCCATGGAAGAGTGAGGGTGCCATGGAAGAGGGAGAGTGCCATAGTATGACCCAGCACACACTTACTCTGAGTCTAATGCAAGTGAACTTTTAGTAAATTTTACTTTTTTTTTGGCTGAGAAGACTCGAGTCTAATCCATTCCACAGACCTGAAGTGTTGGTATTTTGGGGTCTCCAGAACAGCCCTAGCCCTCTTAGTGGGTAACCTCTTCAATAAGTAATTAATATCTCCACTACCCAGATCAGGAAACAAAAGGCTTCATCATCTGCCTCCTCTGAATAAACAATTCTTGGCCAAAACACCTGGGCAGTACTTAAATTCTTGTCAGATACACTCAGATCCCATAACACTGAGTTCCTAGGGATCGTTTCTTTCCTTTTTTCTTCTTTTTTATCCCCAGGACCTAGCATAGCATCTGATACAGTGTTGGTACACAACCCCTGCTTTTTGACTTGGAAGGAGTTCTCAGCTCAAATAACTGCACTTTCAAGGACCATAAATGCCTCAGTAAATACAGATCAAAGGGTACTGTCTTGGTTTGGGCGCTTTTTCTTCACTTCTTGGGCAGGAAATGATGTCTCTTACTTGAAGTGATTCCTATTCCTTCAATGCCAACCCCAATGGAGAAGCTGCTTCCCGTATCTATGTTGCCAAGCTCCCTTCAGGCTTGATGGCAGAGGATTGGGCATGGGGGGGAAGGAATGAGGTAAGGACACAAGAACTCTTCTACTCTATCCCTCAGTTCAAACAGCCAAGACTAACCTGGCAGGGGGGAGCTCCTACACCTGAGGACTGAGATTTGGAACTCTTTGGGCTCAGGGAGTGCATGAAGGTAAGTATCAGATTCCCTAGACCTGATTAGTTAACTAAATCTTATCCATTTGACAGTGAAAAATACAGGCTTTTAGAGTTGGAACGCACTTAGGAGACTTAAGAAAAACTGACAAAATTTATATCATGCTCTAAGGTTTCCAAAGCACATTAGCTTCCTTGTGGCACAGCCAGATATGACATATTTCCTCCACCTAGCCTTCCCCCATGACCCCCAAATTGACAGATCTAGAAATAAGTAGTTGAAAACACTCAACATCTTTCTCTGCAAAAGAAATCTCTCTCTAGAATAGACAGTCTGTAAAAATGATAATAATTATATAGACAAGGTTCCTTCAACATCATAGCCCATTGCCTGCCTCCCTCCAATGGAATGACAAGGTTAATTGAAATGACAAGAAAGCCAAGTGACAGTCTTTCACTATAGATCCACTATGGAATGTTTTCATAGCTACATATGTACAACCTATATGGAATTTCCTATCTTCCCAGTAAGTGTGGGTGATGAGGGCAGAAGGGAAAAATCTGGAATTCAAAGTTTTAAAATCAAATATTTGAAATATATATATATATAATATTATGTATATATGTATATTATATATGTAATATATAATATATATGTATATATACATTATTTATTTTTTCTGTGCAACTGAGAAGTAAAATATATAGGCACTGGGGTATAGAGATCCATCTTACGCTACTGGAAAGTTGGAGGGTGATGGGGGAGTATTTAGGAGAGAACAGATTCGGGGAGGGGATATTCAGTGGGATTGCTGTTCTGGGGTGGTGGGTAGGTTGAAAGAGGGGGAGAAAATATGTAACTCAAAGCTTATGGAAATGAATGATATAAACTAAAAATAGACATAAAATTTAATTAAAAAAAAGAAATGTGGGGTCATTAAAGTAACTTTGCAAATTCCTAAAGTCAAGTCAACCTGTCTGTTCTCTTCAGTCTATTTCATTCTAGGTCCAATTCATCATCCATTGGTCCCCATCTATCCACACTTTATGTACTGATGGAGACGTTCTCCAGCTTTTCTGACTGCATTTCAAATGAGTTCATAAATAGAAATCACTTTGCTAATGTTCAAGTACTCTGGCCATTGCTTGCTATGTTGTAGTCTGGGCTTCACTATGTCATCATTTGAGCACATTAGAGCTTCATTCTTCCTCCTCCTGAGCTTTCCTATATAGATCAATGATGAGACTCTTTTGAATGATGTCTATTACTTTTATTTTGTCTTTTTTTTTTTTTTTTTTTTTTTTGATTCTAAACAAATACTTTATTAACTTCTGTTTTACATCATTCATTTCTGCCAGATTTTGAGTTACAATCATTTTCCCCCCATTATTCCCCTACCCAACCTCCAAGAATAGCAGTCCCACAAGATATCGCTTCCTCCAATCTGCTCTCTCCCATACCTTCTCCCATACCCCCTTCGACTTTTCCATTAGAGGAAGGTGAATCTTTGTGCCCCAATGCCTGCACATCTTATCTCCCTATTACAAGCAAAAGAGTATTAATAATAGTATTTATATATATTTGAAACATTTAATGTTATGACCTTGAATTTCAGATCCATTTCCTTCCTCCCTTGTCACCCATTCCCTCTTGGGAGATAAGTAATTCAGTATATGTTGTACATGTCTAGCTATGAGAAATATTATCATAGTAGATATATTGTACAAGGCTGCTTATAATTCCCTCCCACTCATCCCACCCCCCACCTGGTCCATTCCCTACATGATCCTTTCCCTCTTCTATAGTGGGTAATTCCAACCTCCCCTCCCCCCAAGGATGCCCTCCCATCCATCATCCCTCCTCTCATCCCCTTCCCCCTATCCTGCTGCAGGTTGAGATATCCCATTTAGTATGTATGTCATTCTCTCCCTGAACCAAATTCAATGTGAATGTGGTTTTGCCTTTTTAGCCTTCCTTATTCTCCCCTCCTTTGCACCCACTTCCCCTACATGAGATAGTTTACCCCACCATGTCTCTCCCCATCTCCTCTTGCCACTTTCCTCTCTCACCTCATAATTTCATCCCTTGAGTACTCTCCCTTCCCAACAAAATCAACCTATGCCCTCTATCCATATATAACTGTAGCCATATACACACACATTCACATATGTATTCGTATGACCACACCCCTTCTTCCATTATTTTCATAGTGAGAAAGATATCATCAGTCACAGTTATTGCTTTTCCATATAGGAATGTAAATAGTTCAACTTTGATAAGTTCCTTTTGATTTCTTTCCCTGATTACCTTCTCAGGCATCTCTTCCTTCTTGTGTCTGGGTGTCAAATTTTCTATTCAATTCTGGTTTTTTCCTCAAGAATGCTTGAAAGTCCTCTATTCCACTGAATGACCATATTTTCCCCTGAAACAAAAATACTCAGTTTTGCTGGGTAGGTGACCCTTGGGTTCATTCCCAGTTCTTTTGCCCTCTGGAATATCATATTCCATGCCCTTCGATCCCTCAGTGTAGAAGCTGCCAGGTCCTGGGCTATTCTGATTGTGTTTCCACAATATTGAAATTGTTTCTTCCTGGCTGCTTGAAGTATTTTCTCCTTGATCTGGGGATTCTGGAACCTGGCTATAATATTCCTGGGAGTTTTCTTTTTGGGATCTTTTCAGGAGGTGATCTGTGGATTCTTTCAACCTCTATTTTGCCCTCTGGATCTAAAACATCAGGGCAGTTTTCCTTGAGAATTTCTTGAAGGGTGATTTCTAGGTTCTTTCTTTGATCATGGCTTTCAGGTAGTCCAATAATTTTTAAATTGTCTCTCCTGGATCTATTCTCCAGGTCAGTGGTTTTTCCCATAAGATATTTCACATTGCCTTCTAATATTTCGTTTGTTTGGATCTGCTTAACAGCAACTTGATTTCTCATAAAGTCACTAGCTTCCATTTGCTCCAGTCTAACTCTGAAGGAATGAATCTCCTCAGTGAACTTTTGAGATTCTTTTTCCATCTGGCAAATTCGACTTTTTAAGGCATTCTTCTCCTCAATGCCCTTTTGGGCCTCCTTTGCCATTTGAGCTAGTCTATTTTTTAAGGTGTTGTTTTCCTCAGTCAGGCTGTTGACCCTCATTTCATACTTTGCCTGCATCCTTCTCATTTCTCTTTCCAATTTTTCCTCCACTTCTCTTATTTGATTTTTAAAGCCCTCCTTAAGGTCCTCTATGGCCTGCAACCCACTCATGTTTTCCCCTGGGGCTTTTGGAGCAGGACTTCTGACCTCACAGTCCTTTTCCCGCTCTATGCCCCCAAAATAGGAGTCTAGGGTTGCATTTTTCTGTTTCCTTTGCCTTGGCATGTTGCCACTTAATTGCTTGACTTTTGGGCTTGTTGCCACACTATGGCTTTAAGGCCAGATAGAGGAATTTTCGTCCCGAACGTGTGGGGGGCAACTTCCGTTTCTGGCAAGCTGTAAACCCACCCACAACTTCCACCCTAGATCACAATCCAGATCCAGGGAGGTTAAAGCAAGAGCGATTACCCCCCAAGACTGATCGCTGGATCTCCCCACGATTTGTAGGCTGGGAGCCGGAAATGCCTCTGAAAACTACACAGTGGCGTGTCTCCTCAGCAGCTTCTAGCCCCCAGGGGAGGGAGCTGACGCATTCCCCAAATACAGGTCCCAAAGTCCATAGGACACTAACCTCTTACTTTGTCCTAGGCAAGTCTATGTTGATAATTCTGGCGTCTCCACAGTTCCTGGTGTTCTGGGGTTCCTCCAGCGGGCTGCTGGCCCTGCCGCCCTGGGGCTAAAACCTCGGCTCACGTGGACCTGGGCTCGGCTCGGCTCCTGCGCTCTGCGCGCTGCCGGCTCCCAGACCACTGCGCTGGTCCTTCCTGCAGGGTGCTGGGCTGTCCTCAGCGGGAGGTTAGCTTCTCTGTGTCGTTCTGTGGGTGCTGGGGCTCCAGAAGATTTTCAGAGTCTTTTTTTACATAGTTTGTGGAGAATCTGGGGGCAGAGAGGCTTGGACAAGCTGTTTCTATTCCGCCATCTTGGCTCCGCCCCCCCACAATCCATTTTTAATTATCAGTAACCTATTGGAGCTAATCAGGATTTACTTGTTCATACTGCATCCCATGGCTTGCTTCTGTTTTTCTTCCTTTTGCATTTATATTCACTTGCATCTTTGCTCTAAGAAGTTGGTGGTTTTTCTTTACAGAGAGGTGATCCAGGAATGTCCATCACATTAATAACAACTTGTTTCCTATTGGCTAAAACATAGTTCATTTAGTTTGGGAGAGATCGTTTTCTGTGTGTGTCATTTTGGAAACACTTCTCCTAAGTACTGGCAAAGATGACAAAATATCTCCTTGAATTTGATCCTTGGTTCGTTTGGACATTTGATAAAAACAAGTCCATGAATTCCTTTCTTTGTCTCTCCTGGGAGAGTCTTCGAGCGTTTCGTCCATTTAACTGAATCTTCCTATTTCTTTTCATTCCTCTTATAGCCAGAATGTTGACAATGGCTCAATACACTTTTTTTAGTTCCATGTTCCCTCACCAGTCACTGGACAAGGTTCTAACATTTAGAGGCCCAACAGCCAAGGCAAAAACCTCATCATCCTTGGTGTTCCCCAGCCCACTGCCATCATCACTATATAAATGAAAGGGGTTTGCACAGGACCGAGTGATGCTTGGTAATTGTCTTTGGTGTAAGGATGGCCATGCCAAAGATTTGCCATTAAGTGACCAGCCCACTGCTGCTGACCTTTACCTTAAAGATCTAGATTCGTCCTTGGGAAGCAGGACCCCTACCAGATACTTTTCTGGCATGGTAGAAACTGATAGAACTTGTCACATACACATGCACGCACGCGCACGTGCGCACACACACAGACACACACTATGTACAAATAATTTCAGGACAATGAGGGTACTAGCATCTGCAATAATTAGGATAGGCCTCGATAGGAGGGAGTGCATGAAGGTAAGTGTATTAGTTATCCTGATTCCCTATCACTGATTAGTTAACCAAATCTTAGCAGCTGACCTGAGCCTTGAAAGGAGCTGGAAATTCCCAAAGCCAGACAAGAGGATGGAAATTCTTCCAGGAATAGGGGCCAGTCTTTTTTTCAGGGACACAGAAGCAAGACGACAAACTTCCTTAGTGAAGCAGCAAGAAAGCCAGTTTGGCTGGACCATATGTGCAGATGTTTTAGATGATCCCATATCATTGTAGGGCCCTGAGGGAGACCTCGTAATTTTGCTTGGATTGAGGGTGGGGGAAATCAAGGGAATCAGTGGTCATGGAGGGAAGGGAGGAGGCTGTGCCAAGACAGCCTTCCCCACCTCCCCAGTGATAAGCTCCACCAATCTGGCACTTTTGGCAACAAAACATTTGCTCAGCTGACCCCATCGCTGCTGAATTAGTCCCCAAAGTCCAGAAATATTGTCAGAAAAATGTCAATGATGCTTAGTATTGGGAGCCAGGCCCTGCATGGAGTTGTGAAGGCCACAAGGGCCTGCTTACTTCTCATTTTTTAATTGTTTACACAACTTTTGGGGTAAGAAATCAATTTTGCTTGTACTATGTGTGCATAGAATACATTTATAGTTTAAAACCTCATGACTCAGGCAAGAAAAAATAGCCCCTCATATTGGATCCTAGGCTACATCACACCCACCCCCTGTCCTTAAGACTCTATTGATCTGTCCCTTTCATTTTCATTTACTTTCCTGCACACAGGGTTTATAAGAGTTAGATGACTAGAAAATGTATCTTTTCCCCTTTTATGAAGTTGAGGCTACATTCCTATATCTCAGCAGAAGGACTAACAGATGGTTGATTTCACATATCTGATGGTCATAGATTAAAAAAATCCCAGATATTAAATCCAAATAGTTTCATGAACAAAATAATTGGTATCTTCTAATACTTCCCAAAGAAACCAACTGAAATATCATGGGGATTGTGGGCATAGGGAGCAGAAGATTTTTCACTCCTCCGACTTTCACCTTTTATCTCTGTTTTCTGACTCTTTGGATTGGCCCTTTTTTCATTTTCATATGACTTGTCATTTTGATTGGACCTGGCCAAAGGCTAGACTCGGGCTGGGAGCCCTGAGAAGGTAATTTATTCATTAAAACCTTGTTTATATTTCTAGCCTCAGCTGGACCATGTCTGTCTCAACTGCTAGACTGTGAGCGTAGTAAAGTCGCTGATGCTTTATTATTGGGAGATAAAGTCCTCGTATTAAAAAAAAAAAGTATGCATGAATTTCACAAGTTCACAAGTTCCTCCATTTCCTACAAGAACTCAAGCTAACTCAATATTTTTAGAAAATGACAGTTGGCTTTATGACCTGGGTCTCACTGAATGCTGTCTCCCACTGGAGCTACACACAGGATTCCAGTTAATGAATGCACTAGTTGATCTTTCCTCTTTAAAGAATTAGGAGTGTTCGGAAATAATAGGGCTAGATCAATCCTTCTATCAAAAGATTACTAATATCATTAAAAATATTCAGGTTGACCTAGGTCATGCTATGCATCACTAACATTTGATTTTGCCATTCTCGTTCCAGTATCACAGAACTATAGAAAAGGAAAAAGCCCTAGTGGTTCTTTAGTCCAGCCCTACCCACGCAAATCATGAACTGTGTCTATAATATTCCTGACAAGTGATCATCTAGACTCCCCAGGAAGACCTCCAATGCAAGGGAACCACCAACCAGCTATTGTGTCAATAATTCCCTTTCTCCTGCATACACACACTCACATACACACTCATATGCACACACCAGTGGCTTGAAACATCAAGCTCCATCTTATATATTGAATTAAATTCCTTTACTTTTTCAGTTCTCTCACCTATGTTCCAAGCCTTTGTCACCCTTGATCCAGGTGACCCCTTCCCAGAAAAGGGCTCCTGTTCTGCATTTTCATTAAGTGGGTTTATCACATGAGAGGTGCTGGGGTCTGAATTCCCATGTGGCCATAGGAGTGGAGGGAAGGGGCTGAATGTGAGAGAGGCAGAAATGACAAGATTGAGCACTTAAGTGGAAATATTCAGACTAAGAGAGAAGGAGGCACAGGAGATGACCCTCACTTGGTAGAAGGATGGTGCTACTCTTAACAATAATAGAAAAGTTCAGAATAACTATTAGTTTGGGGTGAAAGATAATGAGTTCTGTTTTGGACATGTTGAGTTTGAGCTACCTACAGAACCCTTAGTTTGAGATAGCCAGTAGGCAGGCAGGTGCATGTGAGTGTGTGACTCTGACCTTCACCATGTGCTTCAGCACTGACTTCCTGGATGACCGTTCCATCTTGAGTCTAGTAGCCGCTCTAATGTGCCTACATTCGTATTCCTCAGATGCCCAAAGTCACATGTTGCCTCTGCGTGCTTCCAGTCTGACAATGCTCCACAAGCTGCCAGGCATGCCAGGCTCTATGATTTCATCTTCAGTTGGTGGTGAACCACCAGAGGGTCCCTTCGATGCCCCCTCCCTGCCTCATTGTTTGCTTCTGACCCAACCCCTTTGTCATGTGGCTGACATGATAATTTTCTCTACCTCCTGGACTTGAATGGGTTGTGTAAGCATTAAGAGGGGGAGTGAATGGATGTTGCTTGAAATCCTCAGGGGTATAATTTATTGTCATTCTGGTTTTGAAGGAGTCCTATTGTACAAACTGTTGCCATCCCTGTCTTATAACTTCATACCAGCATATAGGGGATGTTCCCCTCATCTGAAATGCATACATTCAAAATATAATGTAGCAGGGGCGGCTAGGTGGCGCAGTGAGTAGAGCGCTGGCCCTGGAGTCAGAAGGACCTGAGTTCGGATCCAGCCTCAGACACTTAACCCACACAAACAAAAACCTAGCCGTGTGACCTTGGGCAAGTTACTTAACCCCAATTGCCCTAAAAGGGGCAGCTAGGTGGCGCAGTGAGTAAGAGTGCCGGCCTCGGAGTTGGGATGACCCGAGATCAAATCTGGCCTCAGAAAATGAGCACCCAAACATAAATAATGACTAGCCGTGTAACCTTGAGCAAGTTACTTAACCCCAATTGCTTAAAAAAAATATATAATGTAGCTCCCCCTTCCATAGCTTTGTGAGATGTTAACGGTTCCCAAACAACTCTACAAATAGGTGAGCCTCCTCCCCCCACTCTGAGACTATTAAGCTCCTAAGTGTG
Organism: Gymnobelideus leadbeateri; assembly: GCA_011680675.1. Lineage (NCBI taxonomy): Eukaryota > Metazoa > Chordata > Mammalia > Diprotodontia > Petauridae > Gymnobelideus > Gymnobelideus leadbeateri. The sequence goes on along the minus strand of WOXC01010858.1, from coordinate 144,075 downwards.
TCCATGAATAGGATATTGAGGCTCTGTCTCTCCACTCTGTTGAAATGATAGAAAGACTATTTGACAATTATTTTAGGTGTTCAGGTCTTAGTGTTAAGTCAATCAATATCAAGATCAATCTTCCCTCTGGAAGTTGGGAAAAGACACTGTGTGCAACTAACACCCTCCAGAAACTCTGAGTTCAGGTTCTTAGAGTTATTCTAGCACTGATCTAAAAATCAACCCTAATTCCTCAAACCTCAATTCATGCATACATTTCAATCATTGTGGACTTTGTTAGGCTTTTCCATGCTGCTAGATTATTTATTAAACACTTCTGGTGGATTTTTCAATGAGAGGTGGCAAGTGTCTTCTTCAGAAAGGAGAAGTGTTTCTGTTACCATGTGCCCATCTGGAACTCAAAGCAGAGAAATACCTATTAACCATGACTAAATAAAGCCTGCTTGGGTTACTGGTCAAGGGGGGTAGTGGCCAGGAGGCAGTTAGCTCACAGCATGTTTTCTCACCACACATAGTCATTTCCTTACATATTATGTTCAACCTAACCCAGCTGAAGCTGCAAAGAACCCAGAGACAAGAGCTGATATGTGTCAGGTGAGTCAAACCACTGCCACCAACTTGACTGCCATTTTACCTCAGACCCTGATAGAGATAGCCCAGAACCCTAAAATCAAGAACTTTGAGAACATCAGTGACCCTCCTCCCCACAAGCCATCAGCCATGCTTCTAGTGCGGACCTTGCAACCATCATTGAGAGGATCCATCCCTGCAGAGAAAGGGTCCATCATTTTCACTACCACCAACATGAAACACCAAAAAGTACCATTGGTAGGCAGGTAAGCCCAAGATTCCTGGGAATGTCCAGGACTACAAGTAAATACTGAAGAGTTTTAGGGTCTGTGTGTATGTTTCAGGGAAAACATTAACAATTGGTAGTAACTGGGATGGGGGATGAATAAAGAAAGGTCTGATGTTGGTGGCCCTTATACTGAACCTTGGTAGGAGATGGCAATTCTAAGAGGCAGAAATAAGCCCCTTGAGGGCCAGAGCTTCCTTGTTGTGCATGTATCTATCTCTAACCCCTACCATAGTGCCTTACATACAGTAGTAGCTTCATAAATGTTTATGGAATTTATTTATTGAACAAATGTTGATTGAATACCTACTATGTACAAGATACTCAACTTGACATTACTTTTATTTCATGGATTTGATATATTTGATAAATTCTTGCTATTTCAGCATGCACACAAAGGTTGATGGAATTATCAAATGGTGATCCTGTGAATGTCAAGCTATTTTGACTTGCTAATGAGCAAGGACAAGTCGTATAACCAAGGATATCTGTGCTCAATTTCCTTGTTTTAGCATAGCATTCATTCTGTTTGGAAACAGACAAAAAGAAGCCAATGATATTGAATGCTAAGAAGGTAATTAGATGGCATTAGAAAATCGATTATTGGTACATGCCAATCAGCTCATCTATCTCACTTTCTGCACAAGTCACTTATCTTTTCAGGTTGGGTATTGGCACAGAGAAGATCTTTTTTTTTAACAGATTCTCTACTAAGAATACTTACTATGATGAGTACTTCCCTCCAAGCTCATTGCCTTTCCTTTTTTTCATTAAATATTGGTTACAGAATATTTTTAGATGAGCTAACATTTTAACTTTGTTTATCTTATTTAAATATTTTAATAGAACTTGTAAATATGTGTGTATACACACATATGTAGATGTATAGAAAAACATCCCAACAAAGGGATGACATTTGTAGGGCAACTTGGGGTTTCTTTCCACAGTTTCCATGACAATGTCATTGTTCCCATTTGAGAAATCATGGAGCAATTTGATTTTCCATCCAATCTTTTCTTTGTTCTCATTTTGGCAGCAGTGATTGACAGCAAGTGCACTCTTCCCCTATTATTAAGTGGGTACTAGTGTTGTAAGGTAACCCAAATCACATGCCACCTGCTTTGGAGCCCACCATTAATCCACCATTAAGCCCCTTTATATTTGCCTTTGTCTTTATCCTAAATTTTATAACTGCTTGTAATAGCTTAAAGGTGTAGTCCTGGGTAAGAGTTACCCAAGGCATAGTCCCCTGCTCCCTTATCTTTCCTTAAGTTAGAACTCCCCTAAATTAGTAAGCCTTGAAATAGCAGCATGTATAAGGATTATGGTGCAAGCCTATATAGAGATCATGGGGCAAGTCTATCCCATGCAAGAGACCACCCTGTTCTGGGATGCTGACCAAGCAAGGTCCCCCACACCCTTTACCCAGAACATGACCCCAGCCTGTTTGGGGAATTCCACTGCCCCTATGCCCTCCACCCTGTACCCTCTACCCTGTTCTAGGAAGGACCCCTTGCACCATGTTTCTCAAATTAGCCCTGAGCTATAGATCCAACCAATGGCTGTTCTTGGGTTCTGTATGTCACTGCTTATGCTAGCTCCCCTCCCCAATTGTGGTTTTTGCCTTTATGAGCATTGCCTGTACCCCATTTGGGGGCTGCCTGATTTGAGTGTATACTCCAGGCAGTCACGTGCTTGATCAATAAATCCACATCTAAATTTATTAAAATCCAGATCTCAGTTTGCTCTTATTCTCTTCACAACACTAGCATGGTTTGGTCTGGTTAGGTTGGTGCATGAGAGTCTACCTTCAAATATCTTTGAAGTTGAGGGGACAATGGGGCTATAGGGATGAGAAAGGGGAGAGAGGCAGCTTAAGTAGCCATATCTCAAGGCCTAATTCATTAATGCAGCCCACACTAAGTGCCTTACCCTTAGCTGTCTGTCATTACCACAGCTAAGCATTTTTGCTTTCCATGATTGATCAAGCAGAATCACTGGCCTTCTTCACAATTGCAGGACTTTTCTAGTCTTCTTCCCATTGCAGGCTGAGTCCCAATAAGAGGGGGCATTCTTCCTGCTCCATTTTTGCCACAGTCAGGTTGATGGCCTGTGGCTATTTTGTAGACTGTATTGTTTTCATCCATGATTAGTCTCCACCTGTTCTGTCTTACCAGTCAGCTCCTTTATGGGCCCTGAAAAACAGCTGGCCTCCCCAGAGGGTTGATGGGTACCCTGAAGTGATCCACTAAGCCAAGACAAAAAGGACAGGAAATGTGCAATGTGGTGTTGTTGGCCATGCCCATGTTCCAAAGCCCTTCATGTCTCCCTAGCACAGATGACAGAGAAAGCATTGTCAGAGGAGGTTTGCCTTTGGGGAATTTCGGTGACATTGCTGTAGCTAACACTTCCTCTTCCTATTCTGAGGAAGTTGCCCATTGCAAACAGTTCATTTGCACTTAACATACTTCAAACTGTAGCATACTCATTTATGCACATGATTTGGCTTCCCTCCTAGAAGACACACTTCTAGAGAGCAGCAGGGATCATAGAAGCACAGATTTCAAGCTAGAAGGAACACACCTCCTCATTTCATAGAAACTGAGGCCCAATGAGAGGATTTTTTCTTATTCGGATCACCAGTGTCTTGCACATAGTAAGGAGGCTTTTGACAAATACTAGCTAAATTAATTTGGTTTTTCCTGTCCTCCAAATCTGTAATCACTTGTCTATGCTTACCTCAGGTAGATGTTTCAGCCATTATGGCACTGGTTCTGCTTAGGCTTCTCTGTGCCTCTGCACTCATTCATTAAACATTGTCTGTGTATTTTTCAATGAGATGAACACAAAGTAGATATATGATTTCGAATGGGGATCGAGAAGTATGTCATTGGTGAACAGAAGTGAAAGGGTATGGACTGCATTGCCTAAACTTCTACCTTATGGCTAGTGGCTTAGACTAGAAATCAGAAAAGGTCTAGTTTGCCACCCAGCTCAGACACTTACTAGCTGTGCTTCCCTGGGTAAGTCACTTAAACTACGCTTAGTCTCCATTGCCTTCTCTGTACAAAGGGAGAATGATAGCACCTACCTCACAGGATTGCTCTGAGGATCAAATGAGACAATGAGGCACTGGGAAGAGTGAGAGTGCTAATGTCAGTTATATCAATGAGAGAGCATCTTGCTTTTTCATTTGCATCCCCAGCACAGTGTCTTGCAACAATGAGAGTTTAATAAATGCTTTCTAATTCATTCATTCATCCATTCTGCTTCCTTTCACAAATAAAGGCTGATCCCGTTCTTTCCATTTAGTTTTCATATATTATTTCTAGCTGGCCACAGCAAGTCTCCCTACATTAGGCCTCTACAGGAAGGTGCCAACAGCTCCTGTGGCCAAGAACAGGTTTCCTCATGCCTGCTATTCCCTGTAGATCTTCCGGCTATGAACTCTATCTTAGCCAGTCAGTGAGCACTTATTAAGCACTATGTGTCAGGCACTGTGCTAAATGCAGAGGACACAAAGAAAGGAGAAAATCTGGTCTCTGCCATCCAAGTTTCTATTCTAATCAGAAAACTCCCTGCAAACAATGATGTGCAAATGCGTTCTATACAGTGGAAAACAATCTTTGAGAGGAGGTCTTAGCCTTGTGGGTGACTGCAGAGTGGGACTTGAGCTGAGTCAGGAAGGAAGGCAGAGAAGCCAGGAGGCAGAACCTAACAGGCACCAGAATTCTCTATTTTATCCCAGAGCTAACAAGGAGACATTGGAATTCATTGAGCAGGAGGGTTGAGGACGGCCCTGGGATTGTGTGTTGGAATGATTAAAAGGATAACGTTACCCTCAACAGTAACAGGGGGAGGGAGGAAGGGTAAGAGGGCTTGGAGGGAAAAAGAATGAGTTTGATTTCAGACACGATGAATTTGAGACATTCTTGTTTGTCACATCCAAGCAGTAAAGACATGTGACTGACTATAGCTGAAGACAGGAGATAGGGCTGGGCAGATGGATCTGGGAATCATCTCCACCGATGTGATCATGAACTCAATGAGAATGGAAGAGATGGTACTGGATCCCTCTGGCAACCTGGTGAAGCCCATGGACCCCTTCTCAGAGTGACATTTTTAAAAACACAAACTTCAATCATAGTATTACAAAGGAAACCAATGACATTGAAATAGTCATTCAAACACATGAATTTATGTAATTGGTTTTTAAATTCACAAACACGCTTAGTACAGAGTAAAAAGCGAATGTAGCCCAAGACAGAGTCTTGGGGGATGGCCACAGTTAGTGGCTATAACTGGATGAAGATTCATCCAAGGAGAGTGTGAATGAGTTGGATAGGAAGGAGGAGAGGTGGGAGAGAGCAATGCCACTCAGACCCAGAGGAGAAGAGGCTGCTGAGAGGTCCAAGAGGATGAATGTTGATCAAAGATCGTGGGTAATGTGGGTTTAGAAGAGAGTGGGAGGAGAGATGGTGGCTCCATGGAGAAATGGTGGCCCCACTGAGCAGCCCCCCATAGTTAGGCCTCTGTAGTTCCAAGGTCCGTTTCTGGTCCTTTACCTTCTCTATGATGTTCTTCCACTCTCAGGTCGGAGCACATATGCTCTCCCCATTCCAATCCATCCTCCACGGAGATAGCAAAGTAGTTTACCGAAAGGGTATAGCCACATCACCCCTTCCCTCCCCTGAATTCCAGTTTCTCCCTACTCCCTTTAGGATTAAATATAAACACTGGCATTTTTGCTTGTCACAATCTGGACCCTTCCCACCTTTCCAGTCTTCTTGTACATTTTCCTAGTGTGTATGGGGTATTCAGGGAGCACGAGCCCCTCTGGTGTGAGGGCTGCTCATCCACCTTTGGGGTCCAGCTTTTCACCTAGCTCCCATGTGTGCCTCTAAGAAGCTGTAGAACATGCAGTGGCCACATCCCAGTAAGATCACCTTGGCAAACAAGCTAAACCAGGTTGAGGGTAAGTGACAAGTCTCAAACCCACCAGTAAGTCAGAGATGTCTACCCCAATCATATGAAGACTTCCCCTGGTGGAATGGGCTGATGAGAACAATTTGTTCCAATGGCCATGAAGGTAGCTGAAGCAGGCCCTGGGAAGTCTTAGAAATGGGTCAGACATCAAAGAGACAAGGTCGTCTACCACATCCCAGGCCATTGCCCATCTTCTTGACTTCTGCCCTGCCACTAGATTTTGATGACTCGGGAGGAGAGAGTTAGGCTGATGACCTTGTGCAGGTCTGCCTCACTTCGATTCAAGTCACACACGTCAAGACATCACCCACAATGTCATTGGGCCTCTTGGAAAATGGAGGACAAACACCACCACATTTCCCTTCATGTGCTCTATGGTCAAGGTACTCGGACTTGCCAGGTATTCTTCACAGATAACCCATCCCCCAAGCGCGGCGGGGAGTACTGACTTCCTCCCCATACCCTGAATGCTCTCCTTCTTCACCTCTACATCTTGGAATCTCTAGGTTCCCTCAAGATTTAGCACAAGCACCACCTTCCATATGCAGCCTCTCTGGAGAGCCCTAGGTGCTGGGGTGCCCCCCTTCCCAAACTATCATTTATTGTGTTTTCATTCTGTTTCTACTTAGACCATGTCCAGAAATATTGTTTCCTCTATTTAAATGTAAGCTTCTTGAGGACCATGATGGCTGTGTTTCTGTCTCTTTCTCTCCAGTGCTGTGTGATTCCTAGAGCATAGCAGGTGTTTGCTGACTGATTGAAATATACTCATCACCTTATCAAATTGTCTGAAATTCCCCATTAGAAATGTATCCCTTCATATTGATATTTCCTCTCTCTTTAACATGACAAGTTCTCTCAGTCATTAGGGGTCTAGTGCTTTTGGTTCATTTGCTTTCATTCCATAGTTGTGCTTTTGTAGGGTGTTGGGAGTGGGGAGGGACCAAGGGCGGGAAGATAAAAGGGCAAAAAGGAGGAGGAGCAGGCAAGCAAAGTAACTTCACCAACTCTCCCATGCTGATGGGAGCTGGCTCTTTGCATATTGCTTTGGTACCTTCCTATGGGTATGGCCTTTTGACTGGGTTCAAGTTTGACAGAACAAATCCTTTTGCAAAGGGATGTGTTCTGTGAAGGGTGGATTCAGTCAAAGGGCCCCACCTTAGGACCTAGAGGGTCACATGTGGCCTCAAGGCCGCAGCTTCCCCACCCTATGGAGAAATAGCTTTCTCTCTTGGACAAGAATATTTCAGAAAGTATGAGACCTATTGGGATGGTTTATTCCTTTTTTCTTCACAAAAAGAAATGAGCACTATGGTTTGGCATCACTATTTCACATTGGGCAAGAGGTGTGGGTGGGGGGACTTTATTGTAACTTTATTCCCATCCTTCCATTAGAACAAGTAACAGATCATCATCAGCAGGTCAAACACAAGGACTCTTTATGTGGGACAGGGTAAATGTCTATCTGTCAGCATCCCTTCTGCCTTATCATCCGGAAGAGCCATTTTGTTCTGAGACACTTACAATCACTGTATTTGCATTTAGTGTAGGGTTACCAGATGACAGCTGAGGGTTTGGAGCCAAGTCATTGCCCAGTAAGAACAGGAGGCTTAAATGAATCTCACTTTAAGGTCACATTGGCATTTAGAAATGGGAAGCTGGGCAAAGCAGCCGCACATGACCAAATGCCTAGCAAACAAATCAATGGTGTAGAAATGATGCAGTTTGAGAGGCATTTGGGGATCCACAGTGAGAACGTAAAGCAGGGAAGATTTCAAAAGAATTTTAAAAATTCAAATTTCTAGAGGAAGTTATGTAATGCAGGGAAGAGGGCGCTGGACCTGGAGTTAGGAAGAGCTAAGTTCAAATCCATGCTCAGACACTTTCCAGTTGTGGATCCTTGGACAAGTCACTTAACCTCTCTTTGCCTCAGTTTCCTCAGGTATAAAATGGAGATAATAAGAGTGTGTACTTCAAAGGGTTGGCACCGTGCCTGGCATGGAACAGGTGATAAATAAGTACTAGCTGTTATTACCGTTAATCATCACCCTCCAAAGTTCTCAACAATTCTTCACCTTTCTCCTTTCTATAAACTGATGAGGAGGGTCTGTGCATGAATTGAAGCTATCTTTGATGACAATATGAAGGAATAGGTAGACTCTCCCAGATAATTACAGATTTGCAGTTTGGAAATTGCTTTAACAAGCACCTACTCTGAGCTGTACCTGAAATGAACCCCCACTGACAGCCACAACAAATGCTTCCCCAGTCTCTGCTTAAAGACTTCCGAAGAGGATGAGCCTCGCACCTGCAGGACAGCTCCAGTGGGGAAAAGGGGGTTTTTCCCTCTCACATAAAGCTGAAATTTACATCTTACAATTGAATATTCTTGATTCTACCCTTTGGAGACAAACTGAAGAAACAGAATCCTTCTTCTATAGTGCAGCCCTGGAATGCAGTTAACACATACCTTGTGAGTCTCCTCCAAGCAAAAAATCCCCAGTTACTTCAATTGATCTTCACATATCATGGACTCAATTTCCTTCACCGTGCTGGTTGCTCTTCTCTCAATGCCATCTCGGTTATCAATGCTCTTCTATGATATGGCACCTGTATCTGAATCCAATATTCCAAATGAAGTCTGATTAAAGAAAAATACAGTAGGACTCTTACTTTCCTATTCTGGGAAGCTCTACCCCTCTTAATGTAGTCCAAGATGATACCAAAGCTAGTTTGTGACAACATCGCACTGCTAACTCACATTGACCTTGTGCTTCACTGAAAATCCCAAATTGCTTTTAGATAAATTGCAGTCTCACCATGCCTTTTATGTCTCTTCCTTGTGAAAGTAACTTTTTTAACTTAACTGTAAACTTTACACTTATCCCTCCTGCTCTAGTCTCTTATAAAATGAGTCCTGACTCAGTCATTCAGTGGGTTTACTCTCCCTTCTAATTTGCTGTTACCTACAAATGTGATGAGCATTTCCACTGATATAGCCTTCTGGATCCCAGAGGTACCTCCATTATCCCACTGGGGCATCAGAGGAGGACTTTGAGGGAAGATCTCCCTCATGAGGTCCTCAAGTGAGTAAGAAGCAATGGCTTGGTGATTAGGAAATTCCATGATTTTTGCTCTAAGTTAATAGGACTGATAAAAAAAGAGAACTGGAAAAGATATGATAGACCACCTGGTCTACCCACTTTATTTTACTGTAGAGGAAGAGCTCTCAATTTTGAAAGTGAATCAGTAGTGAAATAGAATGGCCTCCTTCCCCTTTAGGAGCATTCACCAGTGTAGGCATAGAAGTGGTTGCCCCCTCCCATCCACTATTTGCAGAGTACCCAGAAGTCCATCAAGGTGAGTGTTTGGCTTTTCTGCCTTTTCTACAATTCAATGGAAAAAATATAAGCCCATGAAGCCTAGTGGATAAAGGACTGTGTTTGGCGTCAGCAAGACCTGGCATCAAGTTTCATCTCTAATATATCCTGACTCTTAGTGACCCAGATCACTCTTCAAGATTGTCAGGGACAGAAGACTTGCTACTTGACATCAGTGGAAGAAGTTTTCATATGGACATTTTCCATATTGATGAAATCATAGTTTCTGGGCTTTATGTGTACAACAGGTCTGGAATAAAAGAGCCTAGATTTGCACTCTGGCTCCCTGTGTGATCTTGGGCAAGGCCCTTACCCTCTCTAAGCCTCAATTTCCCCTCTTCTAAAAAGAGATTAGGCTGAATTTCTGAGGTCCATTCTAGTGCTACATCTCTGCCCCTGTGGTATTATGTATGGGGTCTATAAAGACAGATGGGACTTAAGTTTTGATTTTATAACCTTCCGCCACCTTCATTTGCATAGCACTTGAAACTTTATTTGCAAAGCTCTTCTGCAGCCAGTATCTCATTATATCATCATTCCCATCTGGCTCTCTCCTTACTCATATGGTCACCACCTGAGTTTGGCTGCTGGTTATCTCTCATCTGGACCACTTCAGTTGCCTCTTAATTGGTCTCCCTGCTTCCAGGCTCTCTCCCCTCCAATTCATTCTCTTCACAGCTGCCCAAAAAATCCCCTTCCTAAGCCCAGGAATATCCAGGGGCACCTGGGTATCTCTAGGATGAAATACATATCCTCCTGTTTGGCACTCATCATTTATCTCCAACCATTTTCAGACATATTTCTCATTATTCTACTTCACAAACATACTTTTTCTGCCAAAAGAGACGACTTTCTGTTCTCAAACTCAGCATTTCAGCTCTTCCCTCCCATATTTGCCTGTAATTGACTCTTTCCTTTCCCCTGTCTCATAGAAACCTTAGTTTCCTCTGAGCTTCAGCTGAGATGCCAGTTTCTCTGGGAATCGTTTCTTGGTTTTCCACTCCCTATCCCCGTCCCCGTCCCTGTCCCTGTCCCTATCCCTGTCCCCAGATGTTAGTATTTCTCCTTTCTCAAATGACTTTGTTGGAGGTATTGTAGGTATTGGTAGTGTCAGAGGAGAAAAAAGGAGGCATGTAGGAGAAATACTACAAAGGTACAATTGACAACATTTGGTCCTAGAATGGCTATGGGAAGGGTGAGGGAAAGCAGAGCATGGAAAATGACCCCAAGGTTATGAGCCTAGGTGACTGGGGGAATGGTAATGCCTTAAACAGTAATATGAAAGTTCAGAAGGGGGGAAAGATAATGAGTTCAGTTAGGGCCATGATGAGTTGAAGATGTCTATGGGGCCTCTCATTTGAGATGTCTAAGATTCAGTTAGAGGTGTGATTCTGGAGGTCAGCAGAGAGGTAAGGGATAGATAAATAGCTCTGAGAATCATAAACATCAATGGCAACTGTATCCATGGGAGTAGATGAGATCACCAAGTAAGATAGTATAGAGGGAGAAGAGAAGAGGGCCCAGGACAGAGGTCTGAGAAACACCTCCAGTTAGCACCATGGACAGATACATCAAAGGAGACTGAGGAGCAGTCAGACAAATGGGAGGAGAACCAAGATAGAATTTATCATGGAAATCTAGAGAGAAGGGTACCAAATAGAAGAGGTCAAAAAAGAGGTGTCAAAGCTATAGACAGCTTAAGAAGGAGGAAGACTGAGAAAAGACCATTGGATTTGGCAATTACAGGATCACTGGTAACACTGGGAGCTTTTCTTTTCTATCTTCCTTATTAATTAAGGCCACCTTTCCATTAGCCTGCTCCAGCCAGGTCCCCAGGGTCTTTTTACAGTTCCCCTCTCCTTCAGTTGACCACTGACACTCACCAGACCCTAAAGGCAATGAGCAACTGCCAGGGAGTCAAGAGACCAAGGTATTAGTGTGTTTGCTGCCACAAACAAGCTATGTGACCTGCAGCAAGTTGGTTTCTCTCTGGACCTCTTTTCTTCTCTTTAAAAAGGAGGGGACTGGACACTTACTGGTCTCCCAGAGCCTTTCCAGCTCTGATTATATATGAAACATTCTATATATCAGGAGAGTCTAAGTTCCCACTAGCCTGGCCCTGCTGCTTCTGCAGTTCCAGAAGCTCTGGGTCCCCTGAGCCTCCACCCAGGATTTCATAATAGCCTGTACCCACACCATGCCATCTTCATCTTTCACCTCAAACAACACTGCATGAGTATTACCCTTTCCAATGCTTAGTCCCTTCAATGACCTTCTTTTTCCATCTTGCACCATTCAAACACATAAAGAAGATCCCAAAGGCAAACAAGTTATGAGCTAATAGCCCCATTTTACAGATGAAGAAACAGGTTTTTTTAAAATTAAATTTTATGTTCATTTTTAGTTTACATCATTCATTTCCACAATAATTTGAGTTACAAATTTTCTCCCCATCTGTCCCCTACCCCAAAACAGTGATCCCACTGAATACCCGCTCCCCTAATCTGCTCTCTCCTATATCCTCCCCAATCCCCACTCTGACTTTCCAGTAGGGCATGGTGGATCTCTATGTCCCTACCTGTATATCTTATTCCCCAGTTGCAGGTATATATATCTTAAACATTTAGTTTTTAAAAACTTTGAATTCCAGATTCTTTCCATTCCTCCATCATCACCCACTCTTACTAGGAAGATAAGCAATTCAATATAGGTTGTACATGTATTGCTATGAAAAACATTTCTATACTGGATATATTATGAAAGACTGACCATATTTCCCTCCATCCTATCCCACCCCCCCGACTTGTTCTATTCTCTACTTTGACCCTATCCCTTTTCAAAAGTGTGTCCTTCCAACTTCCCTCCCCCCTAAACCTGCCCTCCCTTCCACCATCCCCCTTTTTATCCCCTTCCCCCTTATTGTCCTGTAGGGTGAGATACCCCATTTAATGTGTATGTCATTCCCTTCATAATCCAAATTCAATGAGAGTAAGGTTGACTCATTCCCTTTTGCCTTCCTGTTCTTCCCCTCCATTATAAGTTTTCCCTTACTTCTTCTATATGAGATAATTTAGTCCATTCTGTCTCTCCCCATCTCCTCTCATTATATTCCTCTCCTACCTTTCAATTATACCTTTTAATTTTCATCCCTTCCTATTCAATTGGTCCTGTGCCCTCTGTCTATGTATACCTGTACACATATGTACACAGTCACATAAGTGTTCATATGCCCATATACCCTCCTATATAGACATATATCCGTATACATACACACATTTATGTTTCCTTTAACTATTCTCATATTGAGAAAAGTTTCATAAGTTACAATTACCATTTTTCCATGTAGGAATTTAAACAGTTCAACTTTGATAAGTTCCTTATGATTTCTTTTCCCTGTTTACCTTCTCATGCTTCTCTTGCTTCTTGTATCTGAATGTCAGATTTTCTATTGAACTCTGGTTTTTTCATCATGAATGCTTAAAAGTCCTCTATTCCACTGAATGACTATATTTTCCCCTGAAACATGATACTCAGTTTTTCTGGGTAGGTGATTCTTGGTTTTAATCCCAGCTCCTTTGACCTCTGGAATATCATATTCCAAGCCCTTTGATCCCTCAGTATAGAAGCTGCCAGGTCCTGTGTTATCCTGATTGTGTTTCCAAAATATTCAAACTGTTTCTTCCTGGCTGCTTGTAATATTTTCTCCTTGATCTGGGAACCCCAGAACCTGGCTATAATATTCCTAGGGGTTTCCTTTTTGGGATCTTTTTCAGGAGGTGATGGGTGGATTTTTTTAACCTCTATTTTGCCCTCTGCTTCTAAAACATCAAGGCAATTTTCCTTGAGAATTTCTTGAAGGATGATTTCTAGGTTCTTTCTTTGATCATGGCTTTCAGGTAGTCCAATAATTTTAAAATTCTCTCTCTTGGATCTATTTTCCAGTTCAGTGGTTTTTCCAATGAGATATTTCACATTGCCTTCTATTTTTTCATTTGTTTTGATCTGTTTAATAGTATCTTGATTTCTCATAAAGTCACTAGCTTTCATTTGCTCCCATCTAATTCTGAAGGAATGATACTCCTCAGTGAGCTTTTGAGATTCTTTTTTCCATCTGGCAAATTCGGCTTTTTATAGCATTCTTCTCATTGGCTTTTTGAGCCTCTTTTGCCATTTAAGTTAGTCTATTTTAAGGTGTTATTTTCTTCAGTCAGGTTGTTGACTCTCATTTCATAATTTTCTTGCATCATCCTCATTTCTCTTCCCAATTTTTCCTCTACTTCTCTTATTTGCTTTTCAAAATTATTCTTAAGTTTCTCTATGACCTGTAACCAATTCATATTTTTCTTGGAAGCTTTTGCTGCAGGAGTTCTGACTTGGCTGTCTTCCTTTTGTTCCATGCTTTGATCCTTTTTGTCCCCCAAAAAGGAATCTAAGGTTTGACTGCTATGCTTGTTTTGTTTGCTCATGTTGCCACTCAATTATTTGACTTTTGAGCTTTTTGCCACAGTAGAACTCTGTTTTCAGAGAGGAGAGCTTTGTCCCAAATTGCTGTGGTTTTCTCAGCTGCTGGAGCTATTAGTTGGGTGCCTCTCTGAAGCTATTAGTTGGAAGCCTCTCTGAAGCTTCCACATGCTCTGGATCACTGGTCATGCACCCCAGGACCTACACCCTAAATAGCAATCCAGATCCAGGCAGGTTAAAGCAAGAGCAATTACTCCTCAGACTGGTTGCTTGGTCCCCCTACAATCTGTAGGCCAGGAGCTCTGAAGCAGCCATGCAGTGATGGCTCAGCCACTTCTCCCTCTGGGGGCAGAGGCCAAACTGCACTCCTGGAATCTTTGTTCCCAAAGTTCACACTGACCTCTCACTTTGTCTTTGGCATTTATGGGTTGATAGTTCTGGAAACCACCACAGCTGTTGGTGATCCAGTCTTCTGAAATACCTCCAGGTGGTCATGGCTGCCCTGAGGCTAAAACCTTGGACTAATGCAGGGCTGGGCTCTACTCCCAGAATGCTGTGCTGGCCCCTTCCTGCTGGCCTGCCGATCTATCTTCAGCAGGAGGTTAGTTTCTCTCTGTCACTTTGTGGGTTCTATAGCTCTAAAGTTTGTTTAGAGTCATTTTTACATGTGTTGGAGGAGGTGGAAGCAGGAGCTGGTGTGTAAGTCCAGCTTGGCTCTACCATCTTGGTTCCACCCCCCAGAAACTTGTTTGAGCCCCAAGATTCAGATCTCCTTTCTCCAGTTTCCCAGATTAAAACTCCCCCACTTGTTCTTTCATTTCTTCTCTTCCTATGAATGGATGAGTGGATGGATGGATGGATGAATAAGCATCTGTTAAATATGTCTACTATATACCAAAGACTGTGCCAAGCTCTGGAAACACAAAAAATAAAAGCAAGATAATGCCCACTCTTGAGAAGCTCACAGTGTAGTTGGGGAAGATAACACATAGAGAAACTTTAGGGTAGATGGCAAGGCTCGGGGTGATATACCAGTAGAGCAGATAGCAAGGCTCAAGCACTTTTAAGGTACATCAGGGTGTCAGGCCTGAGGGATTCTTAGTTTCCTATAGCGGGTGCAGAAGAAGGAGTCAGTATCCCACCAGGAAGGCAACAGGGGTCGTGGTTATTCTCAGGAAAGTTGCCCCTCTTCCCCTTAGTCCCAGCTCTGGCATGCCCTCCCTCCTGGCTTCTATGTGAAATGCTATTATTTATTCCATCTGGGATAGATTTGCCCAACAGTATTTCCCTGTTCTGTTCTTTGGGCCCCAATGTTGATTTTCTATGGAATAGCAGAAATAAAGAAGACTGTGGATTTATCCCTGAGGGAGAAGGACAGCCTGCAAAGATCTCTAAAAAGCTACGGTAAGAAGACAAATGACTAACAGCTTGCTGGTTGCCACCTGCTATTTTCCAGCTCTTTTGTGGTTTGGGGTGTTGATGGGCAGCCTGGGGGGAGTCTATTTGTTTCCTTCAAGGTATCATGCCTGCAGCTGGTCAGATTCTATCTGGTGAATCCAAGTGAATAGAGTGAGCTTCCTCCAAGTCCAGCCCAAGGGTGTCCCATGGCATCAATCTTCAGAAACTCTCTTGGTAGCTCATTGGTGATTATGGAATCATTTGGTATCTCTTATTGCAGGTTTCCATCTCCATCCATGTTGGAATTCTACTCGTTTCACTGTTAATGATCCAGCTTAGGAGAAACAGTGGGGAGATGACCAGGCTTGAAACTTTCCTGGACTTCCTTATCTTCAGAAACTCCTCATTCTGCAAGGTGAAATCAACTAGGAAACTGATAGCTCCCTAACTCCTCCTTGGCTTCATGCTCTCTTGGTTATTGGTGTGTCTAGTACTGACAGTGAGGGCTTCCTTCTTTTGGTTATTGTCATTCTCTTTCACTGAAGAAGAGTTACAGGTTTGAATGCGATACAAGGATGTTGCAATGAGATACACCTGTGTGTGGAATTGCAGGTAAGGATGGAGGAAGGTAACCACAGACCAGGTACATTTATGAAGGGGACCTGAGGCAGGTTAGTGGCCAGCTGTCTTTATGGTCCTGCCTAATTATTTCCTTTTTGTTTCCTCCTCCTTTCTCACTCCCTTCTCCTCCTCCTCCATCTTGTCTCCCTCTTCTTCCTTGCTTCTCTCCTACCTAAGCTCCAGGGAAGACTGGTGACCTCCCCCAGGCTTCCTACTCAGCCCCTATCATGCTTCAGTGGCCCATGGCACAGCCCCCTCCCTAGCTCCATGACCAAGAGCTTAGGTTAAAGGCCATAACAAGCTAGCCCTATGCTGCTGAAGAGAACCCAAGTTGAGGCCCTAGTTTGGCAAGTGGCATGAGCCAAAAGCCATGTCTCTGATCTGTGTCCAGTGCAGGATGGAATGGAATGGAGCAGGGAAGTCAAGGAGAAGACTGACACCTGTTTTTGCTTTCAGGCTGGGTCAAGTCTAGGCTTCTGAGAGGTGTCTAAGGATGATGAGACAGCTTCATTTCCCTGACTCCTGTTCTGTCATCCAGGACAAGGGAAAGGTTTAGGGACAGGCTAGGAAGCAAAGACAAAAAGGACCTTTAACTTGGGCAATGAGGAAAAGAAGGAGAGAGTAGGAGTCAGGCTGCCTTGGCCTGCCCCATGCTACTCTATCTCCTCCAACTGTCCCTGTGCCCACTACTATGAATCTCCCATCATCCTGAGCCCCACTTCCCCAACCGACACAATGGAAAAAAGGATTGTGAAAGCCATCCAGTAGACTCCCTTGGGCTGGGGCAGGGCGGGAAATTAGGAGGCTGTAGTCTTTGCACTAGGACTATCTTTACCCTCTTAAAGTCTGTCTAGCATAACCTGTGCCTCCTCATCTTCCTGGATCTTTCCTTGAACCTGTTCCTATCCCTACAACTGTAGCCTTATCACATTTGGGCAGTAGGAAACTAACATTCATGCTGCTGTGACCTTCATAGACACATTTACCTCAGCCAATAATCTTGGTTTTAATAAGTCAAGTCATCATGACACACTATATTATTAGGACACTATTATGAAACCCTGGCTTTTAGTTTTGTGTTATATCCCTAATCCTCTCTTGTGGGGCTTCTGGGATCTGGGAAGAGCCATAAAAATACTTTAATAACGCAAAAATGCTGAAAGACAGAAATGGTCAATGTTGGCCTGCAGGAAAATAGGCACACACTGGTACCTTATGGGTAGAATTTTGAATTGACTTCAACCATTGTAGAAGAAGAAAAAAGCTAGAATTGTGGGAGAATTTTAGTACTGGGTACATACCCCAAAAAGGCCAAAGTAAAAAGGGTCCATGGATACCTAAATCTCCATGGCACCATTTTTGGTGGTAGTAAAAAACTGGAAGACAAGTAGGTGCCCATCAACTATGCAATAGCTGAACAAAATGCAGTAGATGAATGGAATGGAACATTGCCATGGCACCAAAAAATGACCAAAAATAAAGAGCTCTGTGGAATGTGGGAGGGAAGAAACCAGAACCAGCATGCAAAATTATTCCACTGATGCAAAGGAAAACAATGTAAAAGAGCAGTGAAAGGTTGCTGAAGGATGGGATGGTAGAGATGCACAGGGGACAGTGGGCGGGGGAGGTCTATGGGTGGGGAATGTGGTATACATCATCAGATTGCGTGCTGTGTCTGTCAGCTTTGATGAAAAGGGCAGCAATAAAGTTGCAGACAGAGCACCTATTGTGTGTATAGGCATATATATATGTGTGTGTGTATATACATATATATATATATATATATATGTACTTATCAAAATATTAAAAACCCAAGCTTGCAGATCCCAAGCGAAGAAGGTGGGCATTTAGAGTGAGGACCTGGAGGAGGGTGTGAGTGATACAAGGATGATGCTTGCTATCCTCCTTTATTCTCTCATTCCCAATTCTCATCCACTCCAGGAAACCCTGGTGCAGTGTGGGGATGGCCTGGGGAAACTGAGGAAGGGTTATATACTTTTCCATCAGGACAGAAAATTAAATGTAAAGCAAGGAGCAAATCAACCTGGGAAATAAGCTGCCATCTTCTATTCAGGAGAAGAGAAAGAATTTCTGCTGTTTTCTGGAAGATAAGGGGCATTGGGGCATGAAGTTCCTGCAGCATTTTCATTTGCATTCTATTGATTTCTTTTCAAACTGCAGAATCTTTATTCTCACTTTATGCTTAGAAAACCTGAAGTGGTCTTCTTCTGTGTCTTGTCTTGTGCTGGCTACATGCCAGGAGGAGTCCTCACAGATCTTGCCTGGTGCCCTATCCAGAAGCCAGAAAGAGGCTCGTCTCCTCTTCCCAACTATGGAACACTCAGACCTAGCCTCTGAAGGGCTGCAAGGAGCCAGTCAGGATGGATATTCTAAGGGGAATCCATGGGTCTTTCACATTGTAAAAACATTGAAATGACTACTTTCCTCCCAGTATAGATCTCTGTTTCTCCAGTGAACAGAACTGAGGGTTTTTTTCCCATTTCAAAGACAGCTGAGAAGAAAGTAGCAAGGTGAAGGACTTTGGAAGAGAGAGAGAGAGAGAGAGAGAGAGAGAGAGAGAGAGAGAGTGTGTGTGTGTGTGTGTGTGTGTGTGTTGGGGAGGCTGAAGCACATCCACAATACTCCTACTCTGACCAGTGTATCATCATCATAAGGAATGCACCAGGTCAGGATATGAAATGAGAAGATTTGGATTTAAAGCCAAGCTCTGCTTCCTCACTGTCCATGTGACCTTGGGCAAGTTGACCTCCATCGGCCTCAGTTTCCTGCTCTGTAAAATGAAGGCATCATGCTAGATGACCTCTGGGGTCCCTTCCAGCTCTAAATTGGGGGTTCTAAGGTCACATGGGGACAGTAAAATGTTTTGTTATTACAAAAGGGTCTTCAGAGTCAAAAAAAGATGAGATGCATTGAGTTTGGTTCTGTTGATACCCATCTCTATTCCATAATGAAGCCCCAACATGAAACATCTCACTAGAAGATGGTTCTAGATGAGCATGCCATACTGACCATGAGCAGGATGGCTAACAGGAAGTGGGGAGGTTAGTCATTCACATGTAAGTAAAGTCAGATAAGAGGGGGAGTAGAAGGAGCATGGAGGAGGGTCTTTGGGTAAACAACTTTGGAGGGACAAACAGAAGTGACTGACATCAGAAAACACTGCTGGACGGGAAGAGGCCATAGATGAATGGTGTGGGCAACAGAGTAGTGATAAGTAACGTCAAGTAGCCAGCCATCGGCCCATAGAGCCAGAGCTAGAAGGCCCTTAAAGGCTGTCTAATCCAACTCCCTCTTTTGACTGATGAGGAAACTGAGGCCCAGAAAGGTGGAGTGACCCAGCCAGCTGGTGACAGAAGGAGGAGTCAACTTCAGATTCTCTGATTCCAAAGCTGTAGCATCTCATCTGCTGAGAGCAGAGCCACTGGCAACTTCTTGGTTTACTTTAATGATAATGTCATCCTTAGGCAAAAGAACCAACTAGAGGAAGTCTATTCTGGGTTATGATCTTCAGTGACAGAGAAGAACAGATTAATGGCATGGAAATGATGGGAACCTTGGGGGAGTACCAACTCCATTCTAGAGCTGAGAACAGAGGAGAAGGAATTGAAGACAACAGGCACCCTTGATCTCAGAAACACATACACACATATGCATACACAGATTTATATGTGTATATATACATATGTATACCTGTGTGTCTATGCATGTATATGTGTGTACATATATGTATATATACATGCATATATACCTACATATCTATCTATGAGATAGAATCAAGGGCATGGACCAGGGACCACATATCAAAGCACACTACAGCATAAATGCTATCAGACATTTGAAAGCTCACAGGATGTTTTTAGCGATGGGGGTGGGGAGGGGAAGAGGAAGATCACAGGATGGCAGGGCTTGGAGTAGGTAAGACAAAAGGTAATAGACCTCAGAGGCATGAGAGAGCAGCTCGAGTTTCACTTTGCCTCTGTTTCTCTGCCAAGGAGAAAGATTTTTGCATTCGACAGAACAAATACTAGGGTGCTGCTCACCCCAAGGCAAGGAAGGCTCTAGTAAGAGGGCCATTTTGGGGCCTTAAGGTCACAGGAGTGAACCATAGGCCAGTGAATTTGCTGCTAATGATGTAATCTAGAATTTTCATAGGAATTGAAGAGAGGTTTGTTGAATATCTAGAAAAGGGAGAGATGATCACCAAAAGCCAGTAAGACATCTTCAAGAATAGGTCAAGCTAGATTAACTTTATTTATCTCGTTGACAGGCTTGCTAAGCTGGTAGATCAAAGGAATCACTTGGTTTTTAGCAAAGCATTTAATAAAGCAGCTTACTTAATTCCTGCAACCAAGGTGAAGGGATGGGATATTAGATAATGTATTTGAAACCATTTGACTAAAAGGAGTCATTATGGTTCAAAGTCAAGTTGGTAGGAGGTCTCCAGTTGCCCGCTCCAAGGATCTGGGCTTGGTTCTGTGCTGTGTCACATTTCTATCAATGATTCCCACAGAGGCATACTTGGAAACACTTTGCATTTGCAGATACCACAAAGCTGAGAGGGATCGCCAACACACTGGATAGCAAAGTCAGGATCCAAAGAGAGAAGAAGGTTGTAAGAAGGCTGAGCTGACACCTGATGATGTGTCACCTTCCAGGGACATATAGAAAGAAGCAGCTTACAATGATACGTAGAGTCAGTCTTGTAAAGAGGGAGACCTGGGTGTAAGTCTTACATCTGATACATGCTGACTATGCCATCTTGGGCAACTCATTTCCCCTCTTAGTTCCCCAAGCAGCTCTCCAAGACTAGAAGGTGCTGAAGAGCTGTATTGGTCGAGGCAATTTTTTCACCAGAGAGGTCTCTCTGAAACTGATGAACTCAGAGGTTCAAGAGGAAAAATATGCACATACATACATGTGTGTATATATATGTATATATGTATAAATATATATAAATACATATACATATATAAATGTGTGTATATATACACAAATATATATATATACGTATATCTTACAAACCATTTCTGTCTACACATAATACATAAATATTGATAGAGATATAAAGTCTTCCCCTGAAGTACAATTTCACAAAGTACAGGATAGGATATCTGATGGCCTGAGGGTTCAGTGGGATAGGATGGCCATAAAAGCAAATTGATCTTGTGTTAGATTAAGAGAAGCAGTAAGTCCCAGAGGTCACTGATGATACTACATCAGATATATTAGTTCATTTATGGGGCTGCAGCTTAGAAAAGATCTGGAGACTATCCAGAGAAGGCCACCAGGTCCATGAGGGACCTTGAGTCCAGCCTTGACAGTACAAGCCACATTCCATGGAGTAACATCCCACCTTGATACTAGAAGGAGGGACATGACTGTAAGGTCAGTAGGGGGCAGCAGTGAGTGTGATGTGACACCCAAACAGGCTAACGTCATCTTGGGCTATACAGGAACGTCAGAGCTTCCAGGGTCCCACCAGCCTCTGCCCTGGTCAGACTTCATCTGGAATATTGTATTTGGTTTGAGGCCTCATAGGTTCAGCATAACATAAATCCATTGGAGAATGGCAAGCAGAGGGCAACCAGGATACTGAATGGATTTGAGTTCATGCTGTATGAGGACCAGTTGAAAGAATTGGGTAGGTTTAGCCTGGAAGAAAGAAGCCTCTGGAAAGGACATGTGAGCTGGCTTCCAGTGTACCTGGAGCTGGGACTGGACTAGACTTGATGGTCCCAAAGGCAGAACCAAGAGCAGAGGCCAGAAGACAAGATGCTAACAAAGAGGCCAGTGCTGAAATAGGCCTGGTTCAGGCCTCCTGAAAGTCTTTAGAGGACAGATCAGTATTTGTTGGGTATAATACAGTGGGTTTCGTTGTGTACAGGTTGGACTGGTCCCTTTGAACTCAGTGTACATACACACACGGGCACACCCTCCCTCCTCCCTCTCTATCTGCCCAGTTCACATATCACCTCTTCCATAAAACCTCCTGTGATCTAGCTAGAGACTCAGAACTCTTGGCTTTCATTCTCATGATGTGCCTGCCCTGTTTTGTTTGGGATCAAAGGCCTCTGAGTTCACATCCTAGCTCCCCTGCTAGATTGCCAACTGCTTGAGTCAGGGCTGTACCTTATGCATCTTCATAGCTCCCACATGGATGCTAGGGCAGACATGGGTTTTTGTTGATCTTGGCAAATTAACCATCTGCAAACCAGGATCACGGAACTGGTAGGACAGAAGATCTCCACAAGATGGAGGGTTCCAAGCAAGGAGTGGAAAGCTCCACAGCTTAACTAAGGGTAAATAAGAAAAGGCTTTGAATCCCTCTCAGCCTGATGCCTTCTGAAACCATTTGTTCCTCTGATTCAGGCTTTTTTCTATTCAAAAGTAAATATTACCTATTTTTTTGTTTTGCTTTGCTGATTGCTACTATGTTCAAATATGGAATCTCTTGTGCTCAAATAGAAACTGAATAATTGGAAGTGGATTTACAATTCACAAATATAAATACATTTCCCATGGACTGTGAGTGGTGGGAGTGGTGCGAGTAGTGCCAAAGGCCCTCCATTCTAGGCTTCAAGGAAGAAGGCCATACTTACACAACTGGTCTGAAGAATGAAAATTGAAAGAGAAACCCAATTCCATATGTTTCCTACCCTTCAAGAAGCCAGGAACCCAGAGCTAGAGCTCTGTACCAGAAGCTAGCAGACCTTCTGCTCCCTAGCCAGGTGACTTTGGGAAAATCTCTTCCCTTCTCTGCAGCTCAGTTTCCTTATTCATAGATGAAGAGATCTGACTATATAGTTTTTAGATTCCTGCCCACTCTTCTATTCCAGAATTTTCCTATTCTACACACGTGCACCCACGTGCATGTACACAGATATACATACATAAGTTTTTTTCTGCCTTTTAGTTTTATTTTTAATAAATAAAATAATCTGGGGAGATTTTGTAACCAGAATGTGAATTTTTTTCTTCTTATGCTTAATTCTTACTCAAGCTTGCATGTGCAAGTGCCCTTGAAGACCTATGCAAATGCCAGGTAGAGTATGACTCAATAATCACAAGAGAGAAACTAATTGTAGAAGTGGGCTTGCGGGTTTTGACTTTGTTTTGATTCCCTCCTGGTTTCAGGGTGATGAGGGAAATAATTCACTGGGCTTCCCATGGCAGCTTTGCTGGGGGGTCAGATTCGATCAGTCCCATTCATTTATTTGGGAGATTGATCAAATTACATCTTTGGCAGGGTATTCACCTCACAGGACAAGAATAGCACTAAAAAACATCCCATCCCAAAGGGAACAAGAGGCTGGCTTTGGCACACCAACCTGCTTTCAAATATCACATTGGCACCAATGACCCACTTTACAAGATGCTTCTCAAACCCTCTTTGGAAGCTTAGCAGTGGACAGAAGTGGACAATTAGAAGTGGACAAATCATATCAATGATCTTTCCTCTCAGTAGCATGTTAATACCTTCAGGCCTTCAGATCAACACTGAGATGCCCAATTGGCAAACCCAACATGTACACTGATCATCCTTTGCTATAACCTTTCCCCAGAAGCCTGGACTTAAGAGCAAGAGCTAGAACTTCTATCCATCTGCCCCCTCAGCTAAGGGCCAGAGGCCCCAGAACAGGATAAACCTCCCATTTTGCAAGCTCATTTACTGTTGCTATCCTTCTCTTGGGTCTCAACTCATCAGAGTCAGTCAGCCATGATGTAGCTTCTAGCCATAACTACATGAGGATCCGGTGAAATAGGGTTATTCCCTTGGATGATATAGATCACAGCCCCTCCACACCAGCCCACCCAGGGCAATTCTTGTTTCTATCACCCCATAAATCCTAAATGGGAACCCAGAGAGCACACTGATGGCCTTCCCCTTGATACTGCATAGGTACCAGCAGTGAGTCCTTGAGCCTAGTGTGTCACGGATGTGCTCTTCTCTCCTTGCTGTCATCTGTCTTCCTGATCTTGTTGCTCATGTCCTTCTCCTTGGTTACATGTTATATACTTGTGCACACCATGGACTTTCCATTGTACTTTGAGGGGCATAATGGTGCCATAATGGTTAGAGTATAAACCTTAGAGAAAGAACAGGGTTTGAAGTCTACCTCAGCCAATTACTTCTTCTGTGGCCTTCGGCAAATTAATTAACTTCTCATCTATAAAATGTGGGGCCTGGATTCAATGACAAGTAAGGTTATTTCCAGTTCTAGATTTGTGGTCCTATGATCACAGATCATGAAAACAAAATGAACTTCTTCTCAGACTGTGGCAGTTGATAACTCACTACCACCTAACATCACTAGAAGCTATTGCTGTACAAAAGACCAGCCTTTATTAATGACTCCAGAAGACTGGAGTCATTAAAGGAACTTTGCGTTTTCCCCATAGGCAATCCAGTCCATTCTCTTCCTGTTTAACTCTGGGCTGGGATAATTTCAGTGTCTGGCCAAGACTGATTTACTGATGGATCATCTTTGTAAGTTGTTTTAACTGCAGAGCATCCTTTTGACAACAGGCATTCTGCATCCACTTGGTTTGCCCTGTGAGGATAGTTGATGAAACTTTCTAATTATCAGCACCACATATATCTACATTAAGATGTTGACTCTACTACCTTAAAAAAGTGTAAGGAAATGGCAATGGAAGGGAAAGTAAGGGGATGAAAATAAACTATTTTACAGTATATTAAACTGTCACAGCAACTATAGCACACTAAGCAAAGCTGGCCCTCTTTTCTTCCTCAACAATTGTGAGGAAGGGAAAGAGCCCTAGATTTGGTGACAGAACATCTGGGTACACACCTGGGCTCTGCATCTTACTACCTGTGTGACCACAGGCAAGTTACTTAACTTCCCTGGGCCTCAGTTTCCTCCTTTGTAAAATTTGGTAATTAGATTCCATGTCCCCTGAAGGTGCTTCCAGCTTGACATCCAGAATCCTATTATCATAAAATTCAGATCTGCAAGTAACTTTTTAGCTTACTTCTGATCACAAGATCAACCCTCATATTTCATAGAGGAGAGCATGAAAGCCTAGGGAGGGTACCAGAGTTTTGAAATGCATAGCTATTGGGTAGCATTCTCAGCTGACATGTGTGATAAGCATAAGCCATTATAACCTTTGTTAACATTCAGTCAGTAAGAACTAATTGCCTTCATCATAGAAGGTAAAGTTCTTAAGGACAGGGCCTAATGGTATGTGTATGTGTGCTTCTTACTAGATGGTGTTTGACTTCATATATCAAAGCACAAAGCTTTCCGGCTGGGGCACTGCACACCCTTGCCAATATCATGTTATTGATTGCAAAGTTCATTGGCTGACATCAGTTGGATCACTGCTCTGATTATGTGTAAGCAAAGTCCTTTAGAGGGTTGGCACCAGATGAATCCCTACCTTCAAGCCAAGCTAGACGTTGGAAAATGCCAAAAAAAATGTCAACCATATTTCTCATCTTGTCTATGATGAATTATCAAAATTACTGGATAAATCTTCATCTGTTCTCAATCCCAGATTTTTTTAAGGAGCAGTAAACACTTTCAAAATGAGTTATGGAGAAGGGTAAAATGTTAGGAAGAAATATTAGTCATTTGTCAGAAACTGCCCCTAAATGTTCATTTTCAGCAGGTGACAGCTTGGTGTGGGGCACTTTTTCTTCCTTGTTTCCTCAGCTATATGAGTCCGTCATCTGGTGACACTTTAGAAAATCATTTCTGTGCACATGAGCCCTTTGATTACCAAGTCTGAAAGCATTAGCCAATCCATGATTGGAGCCTTAGAAACTCCTATCTGGAAGGAGAAATCAATCACACCCTAGCAAAGGACTGGACAACAAAGCAGGCTGGGAAGAAGGCCCATGATGCCCAGTTGTGTTTCCAGAGTCAGAGGGTATTTTCTCTATCACTCCTTCCTGAGGGAAAACTGTGCCCAGGGCAGAATACCTGGCAGGAAAAGGACCCAGGTCTTTGGAGAGATTCAGATTCTGAATTTGAACCATTTCAAAGCAATGCCAGGTCCATGTAATGATTCCAACTGAATCTTTTAAATTGAGTTCCAAATTGTTTCTCTGAAATTTGCATTTCTAATGGAGCATCTTTATTCAGCTATTATGGCCTCAGGCCTTCACAATGAGCTCTCATTTACATCCAGTAAAAAGTATCTTGGTTACCTTGCAATTAATCATTAAAACTAAACATGGTTAAACATAGGTCCCACGGAGCCAATGAAGACATCCCCCCAAACCAATTTTTTTTAATGACTGTCTGTTAGAGTTTATCTTCATATACTCAGAACTTCATAGGATCTTCCTCAGACCCAACCCCAAAGCTGGATACTGACCCAAAGACTGCACTGGGCTAGCCAGATCCACACTTTTATCCCCACAGGTATTTCTTGGGCACCTACTCTTTGTAAGCATCGATGCTATGAACAGGCCAGCTAGGATCTCTCCCTGAATGAACTCCATGGGGATACTGGCCAAACTCTCTAGTTCCTGTTGTGATGTGATGCGCAATGGCAGATGTAGAAGTAGGGTAATTCAGTCTCTGATTTTCACAAAATCATGGAATCACAGAATTGAAAGGCTGGAAGTGGATCTTACTGTCTCCAGTAATCATCTAGGCCTGCCTGTACATAAGAGGAAGCACATCCGCCAAGCTCTGCTAGCAGGCTCAAGTCTAAGGGAAGAGAAAGGAGGCACCTGCAGAAGCAGGCAACACATCACATCACTAAGCACACTGGCATTTGCAGCAGCTATGCTATGCTATGCTGATGACCTTCTCAGCAGTTTTAGATATTACTACCCCAAGGACTGGAATTTAGGAAAACCTCAGTCGACAATGTAGAATGTTTTTATGCAAGTCAAAATAAAGATAGGACAAAAAATGTATTTAAAATTAAAATGATAAAGGAGTTTTTGCATCAATTGACATACCTGTTCCCTCTTTAATCCTTCTCCTCCCACCAACACACACACACACTCTCTACTGCCCAACCAAACTCTGCTTCCACCATGTTCCATCTCCCATCTCCCATCTCTATGCCTTTCCATTGGACATCGCCCGTGCCTGATAATGTATCCCTCCCCCCCTCTACCTCTTAGAATCCCTGGTTTCTTTCCAGACTCAGCTCAAGCACCATGTTCTATATGAAACCTTACCTGATCTCCCCACACCTGACAGTGCCTCCATAGCAAAATGACGTTGTGTCCCCAAAATTCTTAATGCACTTTAAAGTTATTCAAGTTCTTAAAGCTTCCAGCTGCACCAAGATATTGGGGACCACTCTGTACTTACATCTGCACAAGTATCTCCTCTGTTAGAATGTCAGCTCCCAGAGGGGAGGGACTGTTTTGCTGCATGGGGCCTGGTACATAAGGAGCATGTAATGCATGCTTGTCAATTTCTCCATCTCTTAGAGGAGCTTCTCACTCTGGGACTGGTGACACGCAGTGGCTTTGGAAATCCTTTCCAGCTCAGAAATGCTGTTGTTGGCATATGAAGCCAACACTTAGGAGTGATGGGAGGCCAGGGAAGGGAGCAATGGGCAAAGGGCAGATTACTAAAGCACAGCTTCCTGGAGGTTTGATGCAAGGTGGGAAGAGATCAGGAGGTGGGAGGGTACTTAAATGTCATCTCACACTGCTACATTATAATTCTGATATTTATTCATTATTATCCAGTGCTCCTAAGTGTGCATGGCACTATGCCAGGGGCAGTGGAGTTGACCCTGGGAGGAGATCTTGTCCATCACTATCTCTATTTGGAGAGAAGGGAGAAAACTAAGGGGTCACTGACCCACTGGATTACCCAGTACCTCCTGAAAGGTGCCAATCTAGCTGCCAGACAGGTCACATTAAATAAATACTTTTCTTGGGTGGCTCAAAGCACCCTGGTGGCATGATAACTGAGCTCCTTTATCAAAAGACTCAAGGGTTTCCCAATGCCTTGAAAGAGCCATTGCCAGACAGAGAACAGAGAAGAATCTGGATAATTCTATGTATTCACTAAGGAAGGACAGAGAGGTGACAATTCTTAATTCCTCATACATTTACCATATGCACAAGCGAGGAAGCACTGTGCCAGGTTTGGGGAATATAACCCCCCAAATGAACAGTCCCGGTGTACAAGGAGTTTACAATTGATAGGGTTACTGTGATAGGGCACTGTGGATACTCAGATAAATAAAAATAGCTCCAAGGGTATTTTAGACTGAAACACTAACAAACTAACGAATGCTTTGGCTATGCTTTGAATGAATCCAGGGATTATAAGAGACTGAGGTGGGAAAAGAAAGCATCACAGACTTGGGAGCAGCTTCTACAAAGGTAGGAAAGTTGGGGATGGAATGTGGTAAGCGGGACATGATAAGGAAGCCAGGTTGGTTGGACCACAGAGTTCAAAAGACCTGTCAGGAAAGCCAGGCTGGAGTCAGACCAGGAAGGGTTATAATGCCAGGCACAGGGGTTTGCATTTGATCCTAAGGACAATGGGGAACCAGTGAAATTTCTAGAACAGGAGAGGAACATGGTTAGATCTATGTTTTTGGATGATACCCTAAGTCATTTAGTAAAAGACTCAAAGATGCCCAGACAGTTCGAAATGGTTATTGTCAGAATGACAAGCATAGAGCAGGACGTGCTGACTACATGATATTCACCATGCACGTTCACCAAAGAAAGGCAGGGAGGCTATAAACCTTAATGGTACTCGCTCTGTGTTCAAGTCAGAACCATTGAAGGATGAGGAGCAGACGGCTTGACAGAGGCCATGTTCAGCATGAAAATCAAAGCCCAGGTAGATACAACTCAGAACAAAGACTGGCAATCTTGGCAACCTCCCCCTGGTTACAGTGGCATTCTGGTTAATCCCAATGGCCTTCAGTTGGTTCAGTTCCAAATTGGGCTGACCTACTGGATGATGGGGTTGGGGGCAATAGAAATGGAAGCAAGAAGAACTCCAATGCATCTAAATTAGAGAACCCCAGGAATCTTGCTATCCCTATGAGAACTAATTAACCACTCTGTGAAATTCAACGTAGCATGGACTGACCTTGTATCCCATCCAGAGATATTTGGATGCCTGGAATAGGGACTCCAGAACAAAGATTCACCAAGACTGGGGGTGCAGGCTCGTGTGTGTATGATATAACAGCAAGGTCCCAGTGCTGAAGATATTACCCTCCCAGATAGTATTTCATCTTGCATAGAAAAGGTTGGCAACCCCAAGAAGACTTGTAAGACCCTGCAGGGAGATGTGGTTACTCCCTGAATTGAAAGTCATCATCTGACTAAGGTCAGGGAAATAGGGCAAACCATAGAGAGAGCAAGGGAAGTGGTCAGACATGACTGCTTTTCAAAAACTCTTACTCCCTTAAGTTCCTAGTCTAAGGAAGCTGGCCAAAGTGTCCCCGTATACTGGGCCCAGGCTGCAAAGGCCAAAGCAGCCAATGCTGGCTGTATTGTGATGAGGATGAATGTGCTACATTCTCAACAAATTGAGACTTTTCTCCCCATGTTGCTCCATTAGGTCCTCAATGATGGGCAGCTGCTTTCCTTGCAGAATAATAAACCAGAGGATTGGGTCTAGTTAAGCAGTCTGAATGGCAGTTCCTCTGCTTTCTTCACTTAGAAGCACAGGTAAACTTCCTTAGCTTGACACAGAAAGGCCACGCACCCTGGATGCTGCCACAAAGGGATAAGCCAAACCAGCCTAACTGAAAGGCCTTTGCTCTTGGCTTTTGGGACCTTTGGGGACCATCTCCAGGTGCCCTGATCTATATCTGGCCACTGGCCCCAGATGGCTCTGGAGGAGAAAGTGAGGCTGGTGACTTTGTACAACCCTGTGTCACTTAAATTCAATTCACTTCCAAGTCATGGCATCAAATTTCTGATGTCACAGTCTTCTTCAAGAATGAAGGACAAACAGCAATCATGACCTTTGGGAATTTATTCTTATCTATTCCCGATATCTTTCTATACCAAGAGTAGGCCCTGGACAGAATTTAGAAAGTTGTATTTTATGCTTTAGCCTTCCCCTTTCTTCTTGTTCCATGTTCCTTTGTCCATTGATGCCAAATTCCCTCTTGCTAACAACTAGCTAAAGACCTGTGCTTCTCTGCTAAAGGTCCAATACCCAAGACATGGAGCAAATTGAGGGAAAAAAGAATAAGAACCATTCCCTGAGTAGATAAACAATCAAGGAAGAGGAATAAGCAGTTCTTAAAAGAAGAAATGCAAGCTATCAAGAATCATATGAAAAAAGGTTCCAAATCCTTAATCATTTTCCCCATCTTCACACTAGGCTTTCAGACTGGTATAAACCACTTCTTAATTCTTTGCTAGGTTTTCCAGCTGGCCCAAGAGATCCCCAGCTGCCAGAACCACAACCCCACCAAGCTCACCTAAATTCACAGCAACTTGGCAGCTCAATCATTTGTGTATTGTGTTGATAGCTAGGGGAATGGAGGTGTCAACCAAGGCCCTTCCAATCCCTTTCTTCATCAGTAGACCACACCAATACTCTGCCTAGACTCATTCCCCAGTGGTTAACACAGTCCTCACCCCACCCCCATTCCCCTTTACTCTCCCCATCTCTTCACTACTGACACTGGCTACTGAAGTGAAATCTTCTCTCCCACCATCCTCAGCTGCTTGCTACCCCATTCTCTACTCCTTCCCCTACCACACCCACACACTCTCCAAATATGCCCACCCCTTCTACTCTGCTGGCTGAAATCCTTCTCCATAACCAACAAACTTTATCCCAAATTACTCTCTTCCTATCTCACTCCTTCCATGTTCTAATGCTTCCTGAGATCTGGTTTTCTCTCCATGACATAGCATTCTTTGTCACCCTTTCCAGTACTGGTTACACTTTCCCTTATATTCCCCAATTCACTGGTCAGAGGGAGAGGAGGCCAAATTTGACTCTTTGAACTCTCCCTCTATGGCCATTACAAAGCACCTCTCCTCCTTTGAGCTCTATTCAATCCAACTTTATCATCCATTGCAAACTATGGTAGCTATTACCTTAGGTAATAATAATAAATATATAATATATTTTAAATCATATATATATAATATGTTTATATATTATATAGAATATATTAATATATTATACATAATATTTATATATAATATAAAAATGATAAATATAATAATAATAATAATAAAAGGTCAGTATCTTACATATTAATGGTCCTTCAAATACCCACCTTCCCAACTCCTTGACCTTAATTGCGTTAGCCTACTACTCCACAACATAAACACTCGGTTAAACCCTTGATCTTGCCATCACCCACAAGCTTTCAAGAACTATGAACTTCTTTGATGTGGCTATTAGTTTTTATCTTTCTATTTCTCCACTGTCTCACTCATGCTAAGCTGACTCCCTGTGATGACCATGATTTCCAAATTTTCCATCTCTCAGGGCTACCCCAGACTTTCAATTCCATTCTGGCTATGCTTTCTTTCGTTGCATGTTTTGAGCTCTTGCGAAAATTGTTCAACTCCACACTATCCTTGTTTCCTCATTCTATCCCTGGGCATGCATTGGTAAACATCGACCATGGATTCTTCCCACCATCTGTCTCTATTACTATTCAATTACTTCTGAATGGAACTGGAAGAAATCACGAAACTATGCTTACCAGGTCCATTACAACTTTATGCTAGCTTGTTTCAACTAAGCTCTAATTACAGTACAGCAATCCCACCCCTCCTCTCTAATTAGTTCTCTCTCCCCCTCACCACAGCAGCTAGTTCAAGCCTCTTCTTCTCTTTCCACCCCTCTCTCAGTACTCCCTCCTCATCCTCTCATCTGAGAACCTCAACTCATACTTTACCCAAAAATCCAAGGACATTCTCTTCACTTCCTCACCACTTTTCATTCAGATGTCTGTCCCTACACCTACTGTCTGAAGAAGTGTCCCTTTTTGCCAAAGACAAATCCTCTACAGGCACCCTTGACCTCATCCCCTTCCAATATTCCAGCATATTGCCCCTTCTAGCATCCACATCCTCCAATGTTTTGTCTTTCCATATTTACTAGTTATTTCCCCGGAGCTCTGCAAGCACACCCAAATCTCTACAATTCTTTTCTTTTTCTTTTTTTCAAGTCTGCTTCAGTCTGTACTGAGACACCATCAGTTCTTTCTCTAGGGATGGACAGCACCTTTCATCCTAAGTCCTCCACAGTTGTCCTGGATCATTATATTGTTGAGAAGAGCTGAGTCATTCACGGCTGATCATCTTACAGTAGTGCTGTTTCTTTGTACTTTGCATCAGCTCATGAAAGTCTTCCAGGTTTCTCTGAGAGCATCCTGTTCATCATTTCTTACAACACAATAGTACTCCTTCACAACCACATATCAGAATTTGTTCAGCAATTCCCTAATTGATTGGCATGCCCTCAATCTCCAGTTCTTTGCTCCCAGAAAAGAGCTGCTATCATTATGTATGTATAGGTTCTTTTCCTTTTTTTACCTCTTTTGGGGTACAAACCTAGTAGTGGTATTGCTGTGGCAAAGGGTATTCTGCAATTCTTTTATTAAAAAATACATTTATGAGGGTGGGGCCAAGATGGCGGAATAGAAACAGCACTTCCAAGGTGCTCTGCCCCCAGATTACCTCCAAACCATGTAAAAGGGGACTCTGAACAACTTCTGGAGCCCCGGCACCCACAGAACGACACAGAGAAGCTAACCTCCCACTGAGGACAGCCCAGCAGCCCTGCAGGAAGCAGCCAGCGCAGGGCTCTGGCAGCCGGCAGCGCCAGAGAGCCGGGCTCAGGTGCAGTTTTAGCCCCAGGGCGGCCGGGCCAGCAGCCGGCCAGAGGGACCCCAGAACACCAGGAACTGTGGTGATTCCAGAATTATCAAGACAGACATGCCCAGGACAAAGTCCTTCACAATTCCTCCTCCAAGGAATTCAAGGCTCAACCAAGCTACAAACAGATAAAGTCCCTGCATCCCGGTCATGCTTCCTGTGTTCTGCAGTGCATTTAAAAAATCAGAATCACCTTATCCAGCCTGGAGGAGGGGGGTCCTGGGCTCATGTTCAGAAGAAGCTCTACTACCACAGGTTCTCAGGAATTCTCTATTCTTTCTTCTGTAGCTGCTCTGCCTCCAGATTCTGGTCCCAAGAAATTCTGCCTGTGCCTCTCTGGGGCTTTTCTTATATACACAGCATTAGCTACTTCCTGTTTCAGCTAACCCCTTCCTGTCTTGTCAGGAAGAGGGGGGTTCGTACCTTCTGTTTATTTCACAGAGGCTTGATCAATTACTAAGTGCTAAGTACCTGCTTACTTGCCAATACAAAGGGGTCAAATTACATTACTGTTACAAACACTTCTTGACTTGGGCCCAGGATATGACATGTATAATACAAAACAATGTCCAATAACTCATAATCTTTACTCCAAACTCTCCTCAGAACAATGATTAAATCAGTGTTACATTTGAACACTCTTCCCTGTCCATCACTCTCCTGATATGTGTTGTTTCCCCTAGGGCTGTATTTTTGTACATGTATCCACAGCACTGTGCTTGGCACATGGGAAGTAATCATGTGTCTCTCTCTTTCACCTGGTCACACTCACACCTCTTCTGAATGTCACCATGAGCCTTCCAGACTCCCAGGTTCCCAGCCTCCTCATTACCAAGCCCTCACTCTTCCTAACCTACAGAGCTCATCAATTGCCACAACATCATCAGATAGCCTCTAGCCAGGGTCAGCCCCTCATTGCCTCTGCCCTGGACAATTATGAGAGCCACCTAATTGGTCCCTCTGCCTCGATTCTCTCTCATCTCCAACCCATTCTCTACACATTCCCCAAAGTGATTTTCTTAAAGCACAGATCTGTTCATGTTATGACCGTGCTTACTAATTTCTGGTAGCTTCCTAGTACCTTTAGGGTTAAATATCAAGTCCTTTGTCATTTCAGGTCCTTCATTGCCCGGCTCCTTATCATACTCTCTCACACATACTTTAAATCAGCCATACTCTTCAGCCTTCTTATTTTTTTTCTCACATATGACAGTCTGGCTCCCATGACTGATCCTCCCTCTCTCTTTACCTCTATTCCCACAGAATCCCTAGTTTCTGCTAAAATTCAACTCAAGCCTAGGACATATCTCCTCCCATCTGCAAGCTAAGTGTCCAGGTACCCTGAGGGCCACAACACCACAGAATTGCCCCCAAGTTTGCCCAGGACACAGCAGACTCAAATATGGAGACATAATATTATCTCAAAGAGGGTTTTCAAAGGCCTGATCACAGCAGTAGATAGATCAGGCAGAAGAGGGCTGTATGGACACCTTTGAATCATCTGTCTCACTGATGCTCTGCCTGGATGTTTTTCCCAATAGTTAGCACATTCCCTATTCTCTCCATTCTTATAATACCAACTCTAGTATGTCAAAGCATAAACTGTCCCCCCCAAGCCCTCAAAGTCTGCTCTCTCACTCCATTCCCATCCCTCTCAACCCTCTCCTCCCTATAATGTTCCATTCCAGACCTTCCACTATGCCCTCTGGAATACCTGCTCCATAATTAATAAACCTCCTTTCATTTCAACAGTCTTCCTTTTTCACTTCTTCCATTTTCTTGTACTCTTGAAATCCCTGATGACATTATTTCCCTTGTTATTCTTTCCAGGACCAGTTGCCCTTTAGCTCATTGGTTATGGTGGAGGAGTTGGAATACCCCTTGCTCCTCACTGCTGTTTCTCAAGTCTCCCTCTGTCATCATCACTTGGAAACTTTTTATTTGAGCTTCATTCAATCCAAATTTGTCACCTAGCCCAGATTGTGGTATCTGCTCTGTACAAAACCTCAAGAAAATTCCCCTTTCTCCTTTAGAATTTGTTTTTGGGATTCCTTTTTATTCTGAACTCAACACTGAAAAAATGATGTGCATTTCGAGACTCTCAGAAGAATAAACAAAAAGAATATATTTGAAACCCTGCATCTTCATTCCAGACGGCTTGCCTTTTTCAATGTATATACTCAATTCTTAATGCCATTCTGTTTGTCTGTATCTCTTTCTATATCTCCTATGGTTTCCTTCTATGCCCTTTTTTTTTAAAAAAAAAAAAGGTTAAATGGCTTTTTCCCTCTCTTGGGGTTTCAGTACTGCTCCTGTCGCTCTTCCTTACAACCACTCCTCCCTCATATCTTGAGTTTTAAAAGAAAAATATGGAACAAATAAGTATTGTCAAGCAAAAGAAATCCACACAAATGTAGGACTCATTCTGTACTTTGGGCCTATCATCTCTATAACATATAAGTAGATAACATGCTTCATCATAGGCCCTCTGGAGATACAGTTGGCCATTGCTTTGACGAGAATGCTTAAGTCTTTCAAAATTGTTTTTCTTTATATTGTAGTTATCATTGTATAAATTATTCTATTGTTTCTATTCACTTCATTTATGCATCAATTCATGCTTCCAAGGATTCACTGAAAGGGTATATTTTGTCATGTTTTGTTACAGTAATATTCCATTATATTGATACACCACAATTTCTTCAGCCATTCCCCAACTGATGGATTTACTTTACCTTCTAGTCCTTTGTTTGTCCTTTTTTGCCCTTTTTAAGTCCTCCTTCAGGTTCAGGAAGTTTGTTTCTTTGTATCTAGTCCCTCTCCAATATTGCCTACTCCCCCACCTCTCCTCCATGCTCATATACTCTTCTCATGTGTCTTGATTATGAAAAATAATAAATTTCATCTCTTCTTCCTCTTTTCTATACTAGAATCCATCTGTCCCCAGGAGTAGCAGATGGGTAGGTAAGGAAGCAAGCATTTATTAATGTGAATTTCTTGACCATGTTAGACAGTGTACTAAATGCTTTTTAAAAAAATCTCATTTGATCCTTACAAGCAGAGTCATCCTTATTTTACAGTCAAGGACACTGGGGCAGTCAGAGGTAAGTGATTTGCCCAGGATGACACAGCTAGTATGTGTCTAAGGATATATTTGAACTCAGATCTTCTTGGCTCTAAGTCCAGTGCTGCATTCACTGCTCCACCAGCTGCATCTGATATACAGAAAAAAAATAAATAGAATACAATAGGAAATAATCAACACAAGGAAGGCACTGGAATGAAGATGGATTGGGAATGGTTTCCTACAGAAGGTAGGATTTTAGCTATTACTTAAGGAAGCTAGGGAAGCCAAGAGGTGGAGATAACGGAGGGCCTGCCAGACATGGGGGATAGCCAGTAAAAATGGTAAGAGTGAAGAGATGGAACATATTGTTTGAGGCACAGAAAGGAGGCCGATGTCACTGGAATTAAAGAATATGGATCAGGGGAGATATTAAGGTCCAAAAAGACTGCAAAGGTGAGGAAGGAGCAGGTTTATGAAGGTTACAGAGGCTTTGAACACCAAATGGAGGACTCTAGGCTTTTATATGTTATCCTGGAGGTGATAGGGAGCCAGGGAGACACTTGAGTTTATTGAATGATTCAAGGAGGTAGGTGGGTAGAAGGACATGGTCAGACCAGCACTTTAGGAAAATCAACAGTGGCTGAGTGGAGGATGGTCTGAAGTGGGAGAGGCTTGTGACAGGCAGATCAATCAACAGGCTATTGCAATAGTCCAGCCAAGACGCGATGTACCAGAGAGATACTGCACCAGGGTGGCTGCTGTATCAGAGAAGAGAAGGGAGTATATTTGAGAGATGATGACAAAGTGAAATTGATACACCTTGGCAAGAACCTGGATATAAGGGATGGGAAATAGTGAGGACTCAAGGCTGACAGCCAGGCTGCAAGCCTAGGTAAATGGGAGGATGATGGCATCCTCAACAGTAATAGGGAAATTAGGAAAAGAGGAGGGTTTGGGGGGAAAGATGACGAGTTCTGTTTTGGATATGTTGAATTTTATATGTCTATGGAACATCCAGTTCAAGATTTCCAATAAGCATCTGGAGATGTGAGCCTGGAAGTCAGCAGAGAGATTAGGAGACTTGAGAATCATCAACCTAGGTTTTCTGATTGAATCCATGGGAACTGATGAGTCATCAAGTGAAGCAATATAGAGGGAGAAAAGAAGAGGGCCCAGGTCAGAGGCCTGAGGGACATTCAGAATTAGTGAGCATGATCTAGAAGAAGATCCAGCAAAGGAGACTTAGAAAGAATGATTACCTATGTAGGAGATAGTGGTGTATGGAAAGCTAGGAGAACAAGAGCACAAAGGAGAAGAAGGTGACTGACAGGGTCAAAAATTGCAGAGGGGTCAAAAAGGATGAGAACAGGTAAAGGCCATTAGGTGTGGCCATGGAAAGATCTTAAGTAACTTTGGAAAGAGCAATTTCTCATGAGTGATGAGGTCGGAAGTCAGACTATAGAGTACTAAAAATCCAGTGAGAATGCTATTCTCTCTTGCTTTCTCTTCTTGCTTGTGTAACTATTCATTCTCAATATGTTTTGCTATGTTTTCATTGATGTTACATCCAGTAACTTTGGATTACCCCGAAGGCTCTCTCCTAGGCCTTCTCTTTTTCTTCTATTCCATCTCACTTGGTCATTTATTAGCTCCCATGGATTAATGATGATTCCTAGATCTATTTATCCAGTCCTATTATCTTACGTGATCTCTACTCCTGCTTTATCAACTACCCTTTGGATATTCAAATATAATTCCCCCCCATTTCTTTTTTTTAAACAAATGCTTTATTAACTTCTGGTTTACATCATTCATTTCCACCAGATTTTGAGTCACAAATTTTCCCCCATTTTTCCCCTACCCACCACCCCAGAATAGCAGTCCCACAAGATATCCCCTCATCCAATCTGCTCCCTCCCATGTCTTCTCCCATACCCCCTTTGACTTTGCCATTAGGGCAAGGTGAATCTCTGTGCCCCCATGCCTGAACATCTTATCTCCTAATTACATGCAAAATAATATTAATAATAGTATTTATATATATTTGAAACATTTAATTTTAAAACTATGAATTCTAAATCCGTTCCCTTTCTCCCTTGTCACCCACTCCCTCTGGAAAGATAAGCAATTCAGTATGTGTTGTACATGTATAGGTATGCAAAACATTACCATAGTAGATATATTGTAAAAGACTGCTTGTATTTCCCTCCCACCCATCCGACCCTGCACCTAGTCCATTCCCTACTTTGATCCTGTCCCTCTTCAAAGGTGGGTACCTCTAACCTCCCCTCCGCCCAAAATGCCCTCCCCTCCCTCTCCCCTGTCGCATCTCCCTTCCCCCTACTCTCCTGCAGGGTGAGATATCCCATTTAGTGTGTATGTCATTCTCTCCCTGAGCCAAATTTAATGAGAATATGGTTCTGCCTTTTTGCCTTCCTGTTCTTCCCCTCCCCTGCAACTACTTCCCCATGCCTCTTCTACATGAGATAGCTTACCCCACCCTGTCTCTCCCCATATCCTCTTGCCACATTCCCCTCTCACCTCTTAAATTTACCCCTTAAGTATCATCCCTTCCCAACAAATTCAACCTCTGCCCTCTGTCCATGTATACTTGTAAACATATATACACACATTCACAAATGCATTCATATGCCCATATACCCTTGGAAGTGCTGTTTCTACTCTGCCATCTTGACTCCGCCCCCCGGGATTTTTTTTTTTCTTTAAGTGTATGTGGTAGGGTAGGGATGCAAGGGAGAAAAATATACTTGTTAGTTGAAAAAACATTTAAATGAAAGCAAAAAATATGTGCCCCATAATTATAATCATCTCAAATCCAGTTCCTTCTGAATTTTCTTCTAACTGTTGAAAGTACTACCAGCCTCCCACTCCCAAATCAGTAACCTTGTTTTCCTCAACCCCTTTCTTTCTTGCTCATCCCCCATATCTAATCCATTGTCAAATCCTATCATTTATTTCTCTATCAAATCTCTTTCATCCATTCCCTTTTCCTCACTCACATGGCTGCCATTCTAGTTCAGTCACTCATCACCTTCCATTTGGTCTCTGTGCCTCACGTCTCTCTCTTCTACAGTTCATCCAGCATAAATCTGAGCAAGTCATCATTCTGGTCATTCAAGTTCAGTGCCTCCTGATGACCTCTATGACCAAGTCTCCATTCCTGTGGCATTGAAAGCACTTTACAAACTGGCCCCTTTCTATCTTTGTAACATACTCTCTGTTGTAACTGTACTTGCCCTACTTGGTGTTCTGCAGACAACACACCTTCAATGACTGCAGTACTCTTCTCCTGGATGGTCCCTCCCCCTCCCAGGCTACCTTCTATCTCCTCTGCATTTCCTCTTGGACAAACGGATTTATTTCCATCATTTCCTCCATCTGAGGGCAGGGACTGCTTTGACCTCTTTTCTCTGTATCTCCTGCCTTTAGTCCAGAAACCCGCACATACTTAATGCTTAATACTAGATGTTAAGCATGAGGTCCCAAGTAGTGCAAATAATGACTGGCTGCATTGTTTGAATCCACACGACTTGAAGTTTTTATTATGTCAAGTATAGTAACCAGTTACAGTCCAGTGGAAATATGTAGCAGGAATTCAAATCCATGAGCCCGTTTCATAGGATTCATTCTTCATTCTGATTGGGACCTAGCTAGGATTGCTTACCAATGGATTGATTATTAAATGAGGCTTTTTTTTTAAAGCAATTGGGGTTAAGTAACTTGCCCAAGGTTACATGGCTAGGTTTTTGTTTGTGTGGATTAAGTGTCGGAGGCCGGCTCCAAACTCAGGTCCTTCTGACTCCAGGGCCGGCGCTCTATTCACTGCGCCACCTAGCCGCCCCTTAAATGACACTTTTTTTGATCCCAGCAGCTGCTAGTGCCCTATCTCTCCAAGGTCATATAGATGTCAATATATGTACGAACTCTACATGTACTTATTGCCTCTTTTGATAGAAGGTAAGCTCCTTAAGGATGGGGACTTGGACTTTTGTCTTTGTAGCCCTATCATTTAGTACAATGCTTAGCACACAGTAGGACCTTACTAAATATTTGCTAATTGAGTACATCAGAGGTATAAACAAAGTTTTGTTGCTGTTCAGTCAGGTCTGACTCTTCATTACCTCAGGGACCATGGCACACTAGGTTCCTCTATCCTCCATTATCTCCTGAAGTCTGTCTAAGCTCATGTTTGCTCTTTCCATGACACTCTGTCCATGCTATCCTCTGCTGTCCCTTTCCCCTTTTTGCCATCAACCTTTCTCAAAATCCGGGTCTTTTCCAATGAGACCCATCTTCTCATTATGTGGCCAAAGTATTTAAGCTTCCACTTCATTATTTGACCTTCCAGTGAAAATCCTGAATTAATTTCTTTAACTATTGACTGATTTGATCTTCTTGATATCTGAGGGATTCTCCAAAGTGGTCTCCAGTGCCACAATTCGAAAGCATCGATTCTGTGGTATTCAGTATAGTTCAGTTCTCACAGCCACACATTGCTACTGGAAAAACCACACCTTTGACTCTGTGGACCTTTGTCAACAAAGTGATATCTCTGCTTTTTAGCATGCTGTCCAAATTTGCCAGACCTTCCCTTCCAAGGATTTTCTAATTTCCTGGCTCCAGTCTCCATCTACCATGAACTTTGAGCCCAAGAATATCAAATCTGACACTGCTTCCATTTCTTCTCCCTCTATTTGCCAGGAAGTGAAGGGACCAATTGCTAAGATCTTAGTTTTTTATGTTAAGTTTCAAGCCAGTTTTTACATTCTTCTCTCTCACCCTCATCCAGAGGCTTCTTAATTCTTCACTTTCTGCCATCAGAGTGGTATCGTCTGCATATCTGAGAATAAACAGATAAACAAAGCACCTTGTGCTATTTCCCCAAAAGAGGGGTATCACTACAGACTTTGGGGGATCAGAAAATCAGAAAGCAGATAATAATTGAGCTGGGCAGAATCTGAGCCAGTAGATACCCAGTAGGGTAGTCCAGGACTAGGAAGTAGTGTGAGTAAGAATCAGAACAGAAGTTTCTTGAGTGTGTCTCTAGCTCCACTGTGGAGCTGAATTCCTTGGATAGGATTAGCAGGACAGAAGGCTGGAAAGGCCAGGAGGAATCTGATTGTAAATGAGATGGCCTTTAATGGGGGACTAAGAAGTTTGCCCAGCAGCCACCTGTTCCACTTTTTACTGTTAATAGTCACACAACTCAGGTTCTCTTACAAAGTCATGTTATGTGTTTCTAAGAAGAGATCACAATGGCTGGTTGAGGGCAGGAGACCTTCTTTGGGGGCTCCATTCCCTTCTTCTCTCTGCCAGCCGGGGAATAATGCAAAGGGATCAGTGTGCTGGAAGATAATGAGATTAACTCTTGAGGGCTCTTGTTTAGGGTCAAGGTCCCAGTGTTGGCTTCCTTTGCTCTGGAAGACCAAATACCTAAAAATAAACACTGCAACTAGGATTCCTAAGAGGCTTCGGGCCCAAGGGCGATCCCTTGGTTGCCAATCCTGGAGTGTGATCTCTCAGTTCAAGGAAATTAGCAGCAACCTGATCCCCACAGACTTTCCTCTCCTCTTGCCCTACTCCCCTGTCTATGGCCCCAAACCAAAGTCATCTCTGCATTAATGTGATCTCATCTATCTAGCAAACCGTATTTTTAAGAGTCAGTAGCCAGTAGGTAAAATGTATAAACAAAAAAGAAACACTTAGTAATCAAGCTCGCTGCAGGGGCAATGGGATAAAAGGGGAGAAAAGAGAAACTAGAATGTAGGCACCTTGCTATCCAGCAGAGGCTGCTATGCTACGATGGCTCCTGGGAAGCATGGACAGGCTGCCCCTGCAGCCACTCTCTCTCCCTTCATTTCCTCTTTGGTCACTCTCCAGAAAGACTTTTCAAACCCCTACAGTATAGGAAACAGTGAGCCCCCTAGGCCTGATCCCCCAGTAAGAGGCCTCTCACTACTAGGGTCTGCCAGCCTTGCAAGAAGGGGTCCTGCATACGCTCTCTGCAGTGGGGGCGGGGGGAGAGGTATAAACTTCTTTACTAAAGCCCCCTGCCACCCATTTACTTGTTTCTTCTCAACAATGGTCCTTGCCTCATACTTCATGAAAAAGGCAAGCCACCTGCCTCCCACAATTCCATACATCAAAGCACCCTGGCAGCTAGGTGATTCAGTGGCTAGATTCAGGATGACCAGAGCTCAAGTTTGCCTTGAGCCAGTTCCTAGCTGGGTGTCTCTGGACAAGCCATTTAACGCCTGTTTGCTTCAGTTTCCTTATGTGTAAAATAGCACTCTCTTTCCGAGCCTTTGGACACTCAGGGCAAAGACAGTCTTCTCTGTGAAGCCTTGGGCCTGACTCACTAACCCTACCCCACCCCCAAGCTGCTTCTAGGACCCATTCCCAAACTTCTGTACTGTATAGAGGCTAGGTCTCTTGGAGTGGGGGGAGGGTGGTATACATGGGAAGAAAGAGCAAATCAGGAAAAACTTCTTTTTAAAGACAGTAACTGTAACAGAATAAGATCCAGCAGGAACTGAATGAGGACATATGAGAGGACACCTTGAACCTCTCCCTTGGCGGACATGTCTCCCTTGGCGGACGTGTCTCCCTTGGCGGATGCGCCTCCCTTGGCAGACATATACATGTCTCCCTTCATGGATGTGTCTCCCTTCACAGATGATTTTGAACTCTTTCTCAATATACATCACTGGTGATGTTTCCCTTTCTTAAAAACACTGTATATGCTGCTTTCTGTACATGCTGTCTACCTGACAAGGCTATAAGGTCCTGAGAGACTGTTTTCCTTTTGTCTTTGTATAGCCGGCATTTAACACAGTTCTCTCAATCCCACCTCCAGCCTAGCTCACCTCCACCCCCTTCTCTCCACTCCTATAACCACTGCCTGCTTCAGGGCCTCAGCACCTCTCCCCTGGACAAGTGCAAGTGGCTCCTAATTGGTTTCCCTGCATCTGACCTTTGGCTCCATCTCAGCTCAATCCTCCTCATAGCTATTAAAGCCAGATTCCTGAAGCACAGGGCTGACCTTGCCCTTGCCCTATTCTAGGACAGACAGCAAACTTCTGCTTGCCTGTGAAAACCCTTTGTGAGCTGACTCTAACTTGTCTTGATAGAATGATTTCATGTGATTTCCTTCCGAACTTGGTTTTCCAATCAAACTAACTTTCTCTTTCCTGTGCACAAAAGACCTTCTGTCCTTGTGTTTTCTTTCCCATAGGCTGTCCTTCATGCCTTCAGAGCTCCCCTCCTCATCTCCACCTTATAGAATCCCTACAGCCCCCCTTTTCTGGAGGAGCGAAGGCAAGGCAATTGGAGTTAAGTGATTTGCCCAAGGTCACACAGCTAGTAAGTGTGTCAAGTGTCTGAGGGTGGATTTGAATTCAGGTCCTCCTTGACTCCAAGGCTGCTACCTAGCTGCCCTGTTACAGCCCTTTCTGATGCCCACCCTCCACTGAAATCAGCTTCCATTTACTTTGCATGGATTTCTGGACTCAAGAAGATGTTAGTTCAAATTCAGCTTCAGACACTGGCTATGTGACTCTGCATGAATCACTTAACTTCTGTCTGCCTTAGTTTCCTCATTTGTAAGATGGAGATAATAATAGCACCTACCTCCCAGGATTTTTTGTTAGGATCAAATGAGATAATATTTGAAAAGTGCTTTATAAACTTTGAGGTAATATATAAATGTATGTGTATATATATATGTGTGTGTGTATGTGTGTGTGTATCTGTGTGTATGTGTGTGTATATGTGTGTCTGTGTGTGTCTGTGTGTGTGTGTGTACACTCTTATCCTCATCATCATTTTGTATTTCTTTATCTGTGTACATCTCTTCCTTCCCTCACACCAACAGAACATAATCTCGAAAGCAGCACATGTTTTGGCCTTTGTCTTGGCAGAGCCAACATATAACACGTCACCACAAAAAGGGAGGAGGCTGAAAAATACTTATTGACGTAAAGGAGATAAAATCAGAAAAGGTTTTTCTGACCAACAGATAGATGTGAAATAGCAGGAATGTATGGAGGGGGAAGTTGGGGGAAAACAAGCCCAGCTTCCTAACAGTGGGTATACAACTCTTCCCCCTTCCACACCAGTCATCTGCATTGGAGAGGGGAGGGGTTTTAGAATTGAGAAACTGAGTTAACCCAAGTCTCAGAACCATGGCTACTTTTGGACGGGGACAATCACTAGGTATAGTTTAACCACAAACAATTATAACCAGACAATATAACAAATGCTGACCATAAGCCTGAGAAGAGTGTCTGGCAGAAAGAGTCAGAGCCTACACCAGGAAGCTTATTTGCAAGAAAAGATTAATGATGAGAGGTAGCTGGAGTCTCTCTGATCTCTATTACAAAGAGTTTGGTCCCTGGAGCAAGGAATGTCCTGCTGGGGATGAAGGGCCTTCTAGTTGGGACTCTGAAATGGGTAAGATAAGTAATATGAAAAATACGACAGGTAATAAGTGAGACAAATTTTTGTTAAGGAAAAAACCCTGGAAGGTAATAGCTGTTTTCCCTGAGAAGATTTAACCAGCTGGTGGCTGTGGGTGGGCTTCTGCTCTAAAAACCCTCTAAAATCCTCATGGCTTTAAGCCAGGGGTGGGCAACCTGAGGCTTCGAGGCCGCAGGTGGCCTTCTAGACCCTTAATTGCACCAAAAGGGCCACATGTGGTCTCAAGGCCACAGGTTCTTCCACCCTTGGTTTAAGCTAAGAGAACCCTGAAAACTTTGGTTGAAGCTAGAAGCTGAGAGAAATTACATAAAGATGTGCCCAGG
The DNA here is from genome assembly GCA_011680675.1 of Gymnobelideus leadbeateri. Taxonomy (NCBI): domain Eukaryota; kingdom Metazoa; phylum Chordata; class Mammalia; order Diprotodontia; family Petauridae; genus Gymnobelideus; species Gymnobelideus leadbeateri. The sequence goes on along the minus strand of WOXC01010858.1, from coordinate 99,629 downwards.
GGAGCAGTGCCTAGCAGTGGTCACTGGAGATACCTAGAGTCTTTGTGAGTTTGGTGAGAACAGCCCAATGGCATCACCAGAAGATACAGGAAGTCCTGGATCTGGGAATGAATTCCCCTCCAGTACTTCCTCTTTGTGTGCCAGTGGGGCCCATGTTTATAGGGAGAAACATATGATTGCCTCTTACCTTATTATTTTCATTCAATGAATTCTGATTGACAGCTCTTGTGTTCCAGGGCATATACGGATTCCCAGCATTTCCATGCTAATGAGACCCATAAGATATGTGAAGATGATGATGTTCCACTTCATTTCAGAGTGATCAATTTCTGTTGACCCACCCCATTGTGTTACCCAGCTGTTCTTGTGTTATAGCAGCACTTGCCTAGGGTCAGTGGCCCTGAAGCAAAGAGATGTGAACGTTCCTAATGTGACATGTTTCTGAAGATTGTTAATCATCATGAAACTTAATTAGCCAGCAACTACATCTTGGACTTGGAGAACACAAACGATTAGGCCTTTAATTTGTAGTGTCTGAACACTATGTAAATATCCCTACAACTGGCAGATAGCATGCCACTCACATTTCCCTTTACCTAAGCCTCAGCCAAGGCAGCTGTAGAGACAGACTTCCAGATGAGTCATTAATAAGTAAAACCACAGCCTACCAAGGCGCTAACTGCTTCCTGAATCTCAGTTAAGTTAGAGGCATTAACTCTTTGGAGCTGTTTTCCCTTAATTCTGTTGCCAGCAGTCAACTAAGTTCATGGACAACTGCTGAAAACCAAACCCAAACAAAAGAAAACAAAACCAGCTGCTTGTCTGAATTGGTGGTATTTTCAATGGGGATTCTGCAGGCCTAGCATCCAGAAGCCCTCCTGAGTGAATGGAGGTGACCAAGTTAATTCAATTCAGCTAAACTCAACCTTTTACTAAATGCCTCTTAGTTACGGTAGTCCAGCACTGTTGATTGAAGGGTATAAATAGCAGATCTACAAGAGGCATCTGGGTGGTGCACTGCTCCTAGTGTTGAGGTCAGAGTTGGGAGAGTCGGTTCAGATTTGAAAGAATTCACTTAGACCTTCTCTTTAGCCAATGGGAGTTTTATTGACTCAAAAGCATAGGGGCCTGAGATTTAGCAAGAAGCTAAACAAAGGCACTGATACAGGAAAAGGACCAGATTTCTATAGACAGAAAACTGCATAACCTGTAGGACGGTGATGCTGTTTTAGGGTTTCTAATGGGGGACAGAGATTTAGGGACAGGATGAGGAAGATAGCTGACACAAGACAAAAGAGACGAGAAATTTTATGACCCAGGAAGGGGGGAAGACAAGGAATTTTATGGTCTAGGATAAGGAGAAAGTTTTATGGTATTCCAAGATGAAAGAAAAAGTTTTAGGGCACCTTCAGACTCAAGAGGGCTTCCCAAGGCACTGGAAAAGCAACCCTTAATATAAACCCTTAGGGCACCTTTGTATCTACATAACTAGAGCCAAGAAGATGTGAGTTCAAATACAGCCTCAGACATTTAGTAGCTGTGTGACCTTGGGCAAGTCATGTAATCTCTATCTCTCTCACTTTCCTCAACTGTAAAATGGGAATAATAACATCTACTTCCCAGGGTTGTTGTGCAGATCAAATGAGGAAATATTTGTAAAGCCTTAATATGGTGCCCGGCACATAGTAAGCACTATATAAACGGTAGCTATTATTATATCATGCCCATGGCAGGAATTTGGTTCAATAGTACCTGATGCCTTCTAGGCCCTGGTAGTAGGCCATGGGGCTACTAAGGCAAACAGAAAAAGTCTTCAGGAATCCCTCATTCTCCTGGGAGGGAAGCAACATGCCCAGAGAAGTAAATACAAAAGTATTTGAGGAAGAAAAGAATTTTAACATTTTTATTGGTTATTCCTTTTCTGTGCCACTTTTTGTGATGCCACACCAAGTTATTGAATGTCAGAAGAAGAAAATGCCTCTCAGGGCATCTAACACAACCCTTACCAAAACAGGAATCCCCTGTGTAACGTCCCTGCTTTAAGAAACTTTGTGGTATTCAGTTCGGGTCAGCCAAATGACAGTGACTCCTAGACCATGGCACCTGGCAGAGCCACTCTACTGCTAGGCACCAAGTCCTCGGCTATCCCTATATAATAAGATGTGCTGGGCTCCTTAGAGGCACCTTGGAATCCTGCTGATACCATTCAGAAAGGCCTCCAGCTCTGAGCATTCAAATGGACCATGTTGGTAAGAGCTTGGAATCCTACAGGGTGGAGAGGAAAACGAAATATTATAAGATTTCCTCCCTATCTCCTGTAGGTGTTGGGATATTTATAAGGGGAAACAAGCAGGTGTAGCTTGGCAGGGGCTACTTGGGGAGTCAGGAAGTAGCCCAAGGCTTGTTGCATAATGATCTGAGGGTCTGAAAATCAGCATGTATGTTGTGAGCACGATAGAATGGAAGGAGAGGCAATGTTAGCATTGAGGACTCTGGGGTCTGTGCTCACAGCAAAATAGAGATTGAGAAAAGGATTAAGCTCCAGTGAGTTTAGAGGTTGAGGCTTTGAGTCCCTGGACATGGGACTAAGTCTTGGGCCTCAATGTTCTTGGAGTATTCTGAGAGAGAGAACCCTCCCCCCATCCCAGTATAGAAGATCAGGGGCTAAAGTGTAGGGTCTCTTTCAGAATGGTCTGCAGAGAAAAACTGAGAGTGAGGGAAACAGAGACTGGTGACCACCAAGGCCGTGGGGCTCATCCTTTCCTTGGTAGGGATGCAAATGCGAATATGGTGAGAAAGATCACTGACTAGTTGCTATAGCACCTCTCCCACTGCCCATCCCCAGGCAATGAATACCAGGACAGAATGAGCAATGATGGAAATTGAAAGGTCAGATTTTGATGGGCACAACTCATCTGAATTGTGGTCTCTTTAGCTCACTTGCACATTTGTTTTAAAATGATATCAAAAGCTTTTCTCATTGCTTTGGGTGGGGTGTGACAGGAGGGGGGAAGCAGGAGAAGAGGAGGGTGCCCTGGGCCACCTAACTCACTTATGATGCAATGGCTTGGGCCAAAGTGTAAAATGAAACAAATGGTGGATTTTGAAATTCTTCCTGTAACTTTTTCTTTTCATAAATGACCGTAGATCAAGCATCTCTACCATCTGCTACATTTATGGTCTAAATGCTGATTAAGTGTTCATCTCTGAGCAGATAGGAAGGTGGCTGGTGTGGAAAGATGACCAGTGGCTCTGCCCATGGGCTACAGTAGTTGTTGGCACCTCCCTCTGCTACTGTGCATGTGGATGGACCTTCACATTGGTTTGTATACTAAGCCTCAGAAGGAGCACGGGACGTGCTTCCGGTTCACAAACTTTTCTCTTAAGATACTTCCTTCTTTGTTCTTTCAGTTGCCTAATCATTTTGCTTCTCATTATTTAAAACTTACCCATGTTCATCATAGAGAGCATAACCTTGCCTGAGAGGTTATATCAAAATAACATTCATCCTCAAAGAAGAATTTGATTTTTAATTTCAAGTTACAATACAGTTATAATTAACTTTCTACAGACACAATTTCATTTACTGCCATGCCTCTTCTCTCCTGATGAATGCATCCCAATTAGCACAATCACGGAAGTATTGTCAGAAAGTTGGGATAGCCATGGTGTCCTGGAGAAGATCGATTTCTTCTTGCTTTTGACAGACTTCTTGTTGGCTCCATTTCCAACATTCTGTAGGCAGGAAGGGGAGACTCCAAGGCCTGGTTCCAAAAATCCGGAATCTGGCTTCAGGACAGGGACTGGCCTTGAGAATTCTAGATGAAGGATGGCTGTGTTAGGGAAAAGGAGGAGCAAGAGACCCCAAAGGTAATTGCTCGGAGAAGATCAGGGCCATCAGTCTAGTGTAGTGGAAAGGGCAAGGAGCTGGAGCCCAGAATTCTAATGCTGACTAGGAAGGACTTTTTTTAAGATTCAATTTACTTTTTTTCTGATCTACATTCTCTTTTCTCCTCCCTCCCACCTCCATACACAAAGACTGAGAAAACAAGAAAAACAAAACCACTGTTACAAACATGTATAGCCAACCCAAACTAATTCTCATGTTGGCCATGTGCCCATAACATGTGGCTCCATCTGCATTCTGAGTCTGTTACCTCTCTATGAGGAGGTGGGGTCATAGGTTTCATCTTGGGTTATGAGGACTTTCAATAGAGCATAGCCCCACTTTGATCCTCAGTTTCCAACCTCATCCTCTGTGAGATAAGGCTGGAACAAATGATCTCTACTAATCCTTCGGAGCATCAGCCTGAGGAGAAACTGGAGCTTGAACTCTCAGCAGCCAAGGGATATGGCTATGGTTCTTCCATTAGTGTTCATGACCTTTCAATCTAAGGCTCCCCAAAGCACAGGTTATGAATGCAGAGAACCTCAACTAGAGACCACACATTTGCATTCCCATTCTTTAGAGCAGAGGCATCAAGGACACAGGCAACACAACTGAGTACTCCCTAACCCAATGAAAATGGAACTGGGAAATGGTAAACGCAAATAAATACAAATATAATAAAACATAGATAATAATATGTGGTTTTCTAAGAAAACATGCAGCCTGGAGGGATCCTTTCTTTCTATTTGAGTTTGATGGAGGGGAGGGAAGGGGACAGGGAGGGGGACTTGGGAGATGGGGAGGCCACACTTGTCATATTCAAGTATTTGAAGGGCTGTCCTAGGAAAGACAGATCGGCTTGGTTCTCCTTTGCCACAGAAGGCAGAACTAGGAATGAGGTGCAGATTTTAGAACAATATAAGGAAAGATTTAAGAGTGAGAGGAATCGGTTAGCAGAAGGGACTGGAGGCAGTCACCTTCCTCTCTGGAGGTCTGTAAGCAGAGACTAGAGGATTTCTTCCCAGGTACAAGTGATGGGACTGCTCTGGCTTCACTTTCCTTCCTTCTCAGTCTTGACCCTATGACTAATCAGGCCAAACTTTACACTATTGTCACCTCTCAAACCACTTGCTTCCTTACTCTACTATAATCCATGCTCCCTCCCTGCTGAATCCCAGAATTGGAGTCTTCCAACCATCTACCTCCTCTACTCCTGATCTTGTGCTGCTCTCAACTGATCCTTCAGTACAGTAAGGCAAGCCATGCCACTCCTTCCTACTTGATTCACTATTCCACATATCTCAATGGCTTCCCTCCTCAAGTCTCCAATAGCACCTTCCCTCCTAATTCCATCAGCTGAAGAACTTGCCTCATATTTCACTGGAAAAAAGTCCCTTCACTATGATCTTCACCTTCTTTTCTCATCCCCCAACCCCTTAGTTTCATTCTCCACAATCTCCTTAGTTTGGTCTCTGAGTAAAGGGCTCACCTTCTCCTCACCAAGGCCAATCCCTCTACATGGGTCCTCAGTCTATCACCTCCCATCTTTCCCAGAAGATTGCCCCCACTTTCATCCTTTCTTTCTCTAGAATCTTTAATCACTCTCTCTCTACTTATTCCTTCCCCAATGCCTACAAACATGCTCATATATTCCCTACCCTAAAACAAAAATCATCTCACTATACCCATTCTAGTTAGCATCCTCCATCTTGCTTCCCCCAACTAAAGGATACGAGATAAGTTTGGGGCTTGTAATTTATTTACTATGGGGAACTCACAATGTGACACCTCTGCAATTTGAAGTTGCCTAGAGGACTGAGAAATGAAGTGATTTGCCCAGTGTCTCTGAGCCATTAGGGGTCAGAGGTGAGAGTGGAAGCCAGGTCTTCCCTGCTCAAAGGATAGCTCTCTATCCACTGTGAAACACTTCCTCAGCTATCTGGCCAAAGTCCTTGGAAACGTTCATCTCTACTTGGTGTTTTCACTTACTCTAGTCCCTTTTGAACTCTCTGCAGTCTGGCCTCTGAAAGACAGCAATGATCCCTTAGTCATCACATCAAATAACCTTTTCCCAATCTCCTTCCTCTGGGATCTATCAAAAGCAGCTGACCCTGTTGACTACTCTTCTGTCCTGGATGTTTTTTTTTTTTTTTTTTGCTTTTTGGAGGGCAATTGGGGTTAAGTAACTTGCCCAAGGCCACACGGCTAGGTTTTTATTTGTGTGTGCATTAAGTGTCTGAGGCCAGATCCGAACTCAGGTCCTTCTGACTCCAGGGCCAACGCTCTACTCACTGTGCAACCTAGCCACCCCAGATGTTTGGGTTTTTATGACATTTTTCTCTTGGTTCTCCTCCTACCTCTCCAAGTACTCCTTCTCAGCCTCCTTGGCTACATCATTCATGGCACTTTCCCTGCTTGTGTGTGTCTGCCAAAGCTCCATCCTAGGACCTCTTCTCTGTACTTTCAACACTCTCTGATACCTCACCAGGTCCCATGGATTCAATGATTAACTTCTAGTTCCATATATCTAGGTGGAGTTTCTCTTCTGAGCTCTAATTCCCTGTAGTGAACTTCAAATTAAATAGTTCACATTGGATATCACATTGGATGACACACTGGATTACATTTGGGCATCTCAAACTCAGCATAACCAAAACAAAACTCATGTGTCCCCACAAATGCACCCTTCTTCTGAACTTCCCTATTACTGTGGAGGGCACAGACATCTTTCCAGGCCCTTAGGGTCATGATCTCATCCTCAATGCCTCATTTTCCCTCCCCTGACATGCCCATTCAGTTGGCAAATCTCTCACATCTGTACCCTTCTCCTCACTCACATGGTTACCCTGATAGTTCAGGAACTTGTTGCCTCTCAGTTGGACTATTATAATAGCATACTATTTAGTCTGCCTGCCTCCAGTCTCTCTCTTCTCCAATCCATCCTCCATTCAGCTGCCAAAGTGATTTTCCTAAAGCCAATGTGTGGTGATATCACCTTTCTACTCCAAGAACTCCAGCGTCTCAAACAGAAGCTCCTTTGTATGACAATTAAAGCTCTTCAGTCCTGGTTCCTTCCTAGTTCTTTGGTATTCTTATACATAACTCTCACCTATATACTCTACAAACATTGGCACACTTGTGCTTTATATAGGATGCTCCATTTCCCACCTCTGAACCTTTACCCTGGTTGTCTCTCATGCCTAGAATGTATTCTCTCCTCATTTCTACCTGTTGAAATCCCTGGTTTCCTTCAAGACTGAGCTCAATTACTCCCTTCTGCAGGAGGCCTTCTCTTCCAAAGTTACCCTATGTCTGCCTGCTTTCTATGAATCATCTCCCCCATTGGGATCTAAGGTCCTTTGAGGGCAGGGACTGTTTTGCTTTTCCTGTGTGTCTCCAGCACTCAGAATAGAGCCTGGTACAGAGAAGGCATTACTTAAGTGCTGGCTTATTTCTTGTCTAGGTAAAGATGGGATCAGATGACTTTTGAGGTCCTTTCTAAATTCTGTGATCATCTGAATCTGGGATTTAGTGATTGTTAGCAGCTTGACCTAGGCAAGCCTATTCCCTAGGGACAGGGATGCTCCTTCAAAATCCTCTGAATTGGAGACCTGCTTCTCTCTCCGAAAAGAGAGGGGAATTTGTTTTGAAGAAGAGAGTCTTGGGATCAATAGAGAAACTTGCACGAAATCAATAAAGAAATTCATCAACCGTTTACAAATGACCTACTATGCATCGGGCACTGAGTTCAGGGCTAGGATGCAACAGCAAAGCCCAAGAAGCTCCTGACTCTGAGGGGCTGCCACTCTATGGCAAAACCAGTGCTTCTGAGAAAGAAGCATCTCTAAGCAGAAGGGGAGCAAAGATAGGGATTTGTGCACAGAAATCCATTGGCACTGCTTGGTTGTTGCCCTTGGCAATGAACTCTGTGGTGATTTCAGTGTATTTGTGAGTCTGAAAATGGGTTCAATAAACTTTTATGAAAGAGCATAAACTTTTATTTCTCCCAGGGCTTGATGGCAGCCTTAGCTAGCTAAGCAGGTGGCCCAGCCCTTACTGCTCAGCTCCACAGTGAGCTCTGTCAAGATGACATCTATCCTCACTTTGGTTCTTGGGAAGAACAAAAGAAGAAAACCATCCAGGTTGGGAGACAAAGCCACATTCAGTAAGCAGTCCTTACTGAATGACCCCAGAGCTCCCTGTGGCCATGAATACATTGTATTTGGGGGATACCCACAGATTTTCAATCACATGGAATGGAAACAGCTAGGAAGTTCTGAGAAAAAAAAGAATTCCCATAGGCTCCTAGCACCTTAAAACTGAAAGGGCTTTTCAAAGCCATCTAGTCCAGACTGTCACTCCTATTTATTTTACAGATGAGGGGAAAAAGGCCTAGCAAGGAGAAGGGATTTGCCCAAGACATATAATTAACTAGGACAAACTCCCAGGTCTTCTGACCTCCAATCTACTACTACCACAGTCTATAACAGTCCTGCCTTGAGCAATTTCTATCTTGTTCTCACTCCACACAAAGACCCTCAAAAATGTAAAGTCTCCAAATGAGGACAAAGTGTGCATTGTTAAACACCACTAAGAAAACAACTTTCCTGTATGTATTACCAAAATTGACAACAGAGGGAAAGCTAAAGGACATCATCACATTTACCAAGTTTTTCTCTTTCTTTAGAAGAATAAAAAGGACCAATGAATAATATCACACATAGATACACCAAATCTTAGCCAAGGTTGGCAGAGAAGATCAGAAATAAAGCTCAGTGTCCCAGGTTGCCTTTGTAAACTAACAAAGGAGACTCTTTCATCAGCAAGTCAAGCTTGGAGTTGCATGGGGCTATTAGCACTATAACTAAGTAAACTCAGTGGATCCCTGTCTAGGAAATGGCCCACAATATCCTGAGTAAGGGATCCTGGGGCAGCAGGCTGAAAAGACATCTGGCTAGAGCATTGCAGGTAAAGGAAGGCAACTGGGCTACACTCCTATTTCTTCTGACCAGAACTAACTTTTCAGGAATGAGCCCCAGAAGCATTAGGGACACAGAGGAGTCTGTAGTTCTATTGGATGAATGTCCTGAATAGTTGCCCCTTTTGGGGGGCATTTCTGTGAATTCTACCTGAGCATGACCTGTTGGAAAGGCAGCTGATGGGGGTGGGGGACAACAGCAGCTGAGCTCAAGTGCTGTCCCAAAGTGAAGTATCCAGACAAGAAAAGGGTGAGTTTGGGAGAGCTGTAGTTCTGACCCAGCTTAGCCTCAATGGTCTTAAGCTTCCTCCCTGTGTCTCTCCATGCTGTAAGAGGGGATATCATGGGATCTTGTTTTGCTCCCACAAAAGATAATCAATGGCTGTGGGAAAGCTCTCACTTATCTTACTCTGCTAAAACCCTGGCCTTCCTGGAACTACGACAATGGCCAGAGGAAACTAGAAACGTGGGGGTGTGGGACATAGGTCAGGTCTGGTCAGGTCTCAAGTATCCTCACTATCAGCCTATGTAATCTGCATATATAGAGGTAATGTAGGATATAGAGAGGGAAATTAAGTGAGGAGTTTGAGATTGACTAACCCTAAGTCTACCAGGAAGGACAGAAAGTGTAGACCCTCACTCCTGCTTCTGTGTTGACGTGGGTGTGTCCCTAGTAAGCACCTTAGCTATTTCCTTCCAGAAGCATAATAAGCACCTTCCTCTGCACACTCTGTTTCTGAGTTCTTTCAGTGAGAAGGGATTTGCTGTTTTAAGGTGTGCATCATATGGATCTTTCCAGGGGCCCCCAAAGGAGCAATATATGTGGAAGCTTGTCCAGGCTACCTCCCTGACCCTGCCTGGGAAGTTCTGGCAAAAGTGTGCTTCTCTCAATGTCAGTGTATGTGTGTGTATGTGTGTGTGTGTGTGTGTGTGTGTGTGTGTGTGTGTGTGTGTGTGTGTGTGTGTGTTCGTGCGCTACTAACATCACCTGACATTTGTTGAAGGCTATTCAAAGTCATTTGAAGGGTTTGTGAGTTTAATTATTTCTTTCTAACAATACACAGGCAGGTGCTCCACAAGTTATTACCTTTATTTTATACAAGAGGAAACTGAGGCTGAGGCAGCTATGTGAATTGCCCAGGGTCATAAGGTTGGGAAGTATCTGAGGCAGGATTTGAATCCAAGGTTTTCTGATTATACATCCATGACATCGTGCTGCCTCCCACTGAGAAGGGGGTGCTTCTGGGAGTCTTTAGATAAGCCATACACTAGGTTTGGACGTACTGGAATCATAAACCTCTCTGACCACTTTAACTAAGAACCATATGTAACCAACATTCTCTTCAACGCCTCTGAGATTCCCCTTGTCTTTGTTGAAGGGCCCATAACCCCCCCACCACACCCCATGAAAGTTTCTCTTTTGGAGACCAATTTAGAATTTCTCCTCATATACCCAATGAGCATTTATTACTGGAGTTCATCTTTTGGCTAGACTGAGAACAATTTACTTAAAATAGTAAGCATTGTGCTATCAAGAGAGCATCATAGAACAAAACCTCCAAATACATTCAAGTCAATCACCATTCCAAGTCACCATCTGCCCACTCATGTCTGCTGGGGATGCCTGGCTTCAGCACAGAGTGGTAGGCTAATGACACTCATGTTCAGGTATCAACATAGGAAATGGGGGAGCTACACCTAAGGCCAAGTAAACAGGAGATGAAGAAGTCAAGGCCATCTCCCCAAGGCATCAAGGCAATGTCCCCAGGACTACATGGTCATGTCTCTACAGCTTAAGTCTTCTTTCCTGCTCCCCACTCCCAGCCCTGGCCATCAGTGCCCCTCTGGCTGGAACTTTGACAACACGGAGGTTGGAAAGATCTCACTGAGCTGCCCAGTGCAACTGTATGAGGTACATGCCCACAGGATACAATGCACAGGGAATCTACCTAGGGTCAGCAGTGGTCTTCTCTTCATAGTGTGGAAAGGAAAGTTCTTTGTCTGGGTTTTTACCTTGATTAAAGGAGGCAAAACTCAGGTCAAGGAGACTTAAAAGTCCTTGTTAAAGTATCTCAAGGATAACACACTGAGGATAATGAATCTGCAGTGGCTTCAAGAGAGGGCCAACTTTTATTGATAATTTTCATAATGATAAAAAGACAATTCTGATAGGTCCACATTAGCACAAGGTGTTGGGCTCAGGGAATCTCGGTTGCTCCTCAAGGTGGGGGTACGTGACAATGTCCAGGCACAAAGGGGTAAGGGATGACTCACTACATGACGACTATTCAGCAACGAAGAGCTGCAGTGACAAGCAGTCCTTGGGCAGCATAGCTTTCAACCTCAGGACACATGTTAGTGGCAGAAGGACCTTAGAAAACACTTAAGATCACTGCTTTTCAAGTGTGCAAAGTACCATCCCAGATTCAAGGCCATGTCTTGTAAATCTAAGAGTAGGGTCCTTCCACTGTACCAAGCAATCTGAGAAGGAGGGTGGCGCTGATGGATGGGGATTGGGGTGCAATGCAGAGTTTGGAAAACTAAGGCCCCCAAGGGGAGAGCTAGAGAAGAGTGTCAGAATGGAGCTGGAAACAGGAAGGGCAGGATCTGGACAAGGGAAGGCGAGGAAAGCACTGCAAATAGGTCACTGCACACAGCAAGTGAGTCCAGCAACAAAGGATCAAGAGTGGGGTTGTAAAGGCACAGTTGGAAAAATGGAAAGCCAAAGAGACGGTGTCAAGAACACTGGCAGTCTGGTATAGACTGGGCAGCCAAGGGGAGATACTCTAATCCTAAATGCACACAAAGGGACAGAGGCCGAAGCCCAGGCAAGTGATCTGAGGCAGGAGGGGGAGGGGATGCACCCAGAAGAGGGGCACCTCACTAGCAGAAGAGAACTGGGCCCTCTAATGTCTACATGGCCCAGATGGTGCACGGGAGGCTTCCAGGTTACTTCTTGAATGCCCAGGCAGGCCATCTCCCAAAGGAGGAAGCCGGGGTCTTTAGAGCAACACTTCCCTGCTGAGCCCTATGCACTCAGAACAGCAAGTTTCTAGAAAGTCCTCAGAGGAGCTGTGCTCAGGTTCCTTCACTCCCAGCCTTTGCCTCCAGCCCAGGTCTTCGCATTGTTCTTCCAGCTCCAGTGATTTGCATTTTGATGGTCTGGGATGTTTTATTGTCCTTTTCCTTTTATCTTATTCAACTTTGTCAATCACTTTCAACTTTCATATTCCCATTTAATATCCATTGGAAACTTTTCTATTGTAAATGTTGAAAAGCCTCATTATCAAAAAGCAGAACAGGGGTTTGTGCTAATTAAATTCACACAAGTCATGTTTTTCTTTTCCATTTTGGGTTTTGGTTTGGTTTATCATAAAATGGGTTGAAATTGAAAAGATTAGAGCCATCTCCTGAGAAGGAATTGTAGAGGGAAGGCAGGAAGCAAGAGAATCCCAAATAAACACAGCCCTATTGTCTGGAGCCTAATTAAGTCAACTACATTTCTCGTGCAAAGATTATTCATAGAATCATAAGATGTTATAGAAAGGAAGGATCCTTGGAGACCAGCAAGTTCATTTTATTCCTCACTTAATTTCATAAATGGGGAAAATAAGTCTCAGATGTGAGCCCCCAAAATGTAAAAAAAGGCAGGTACTGACAAGCTAGGGGCAGAAGAATGTGCCTCATGGTATTTAAGGGTCCATCATAGTAGGGTTAATGCCATTTTCTCTGGGAAGAACTCCCAGGCTCAGCTTCTGGGCAAAGATATTCACATTTTGTCTCCCCCATTAGACTTCAAGCCCCTATGTTTTGTCTTTCTTTTGTGTCCTCAGTCCTTAGCACAGGGCCTGGCACACATGGGCACTTAGTAAATGCTTGCTCACCAAGTAAGTGAGCCTAATGTTGCTGGCCCATTCCTGGGCTCCTCAGGTAGTCTTTTCCTCCTTTCCTGGTTATCTCCATGCCTACATTATTTTCTCCTCACATGGGCCTCTTGGAGACTCAGTTCAAGGGCTACTTTTTGCAGGAGCCCTTTCCCAGTCTTCCTAAACTTCTAGTACCTTCCTCCTTTCCTTTCCACCCCTCAGCCCCAAGGTCCCTATGCATGTATCTTGCTTTACTAGAAGACAAGGTTTGCCTCTCTTGTTAAAACACAAGCTTCTGAAAGCTAGGACCAGTTCATTTCCATCTTTGTGACCCTGGTGCCTGGAAGATGCTAGACACTTCACAAATATTTATTGATTTCTTGCTTGATTTCCCCAACCTTCCAATCTGTTGTTAGGTGAAAACATCTAACTGCCCCTGCTAAGTTCAAGTCATCAGGCCCAGCTAAGCTACAGGGCAAGAGACTAGAAGAAATGGCAGGTATGATTACCCAGCCAATTTCAGCAACCTTAGAAATACTGTGGGGAACTTGACAGGTGTCACAAGGCTGGAGAAGGGCGAATGTTATACAGGTTTTCAAAAATGTCCAAACCTAAAAAGTCATGAACTGTTTGAGGTCAACCTGGAAAGAGGTCTCCACTGAAGTACCCAGACAGTTTTTCTTGATCTTGAACTTTTATGGATGACTTGGAAAAAGAACTATATGACATGCTTTTCAAATTGGTTGATGCCCCAGAGCTGGGAAGGAGAGCTAATACTCTGAATGATGGGAACCAAATTCAAAAAGATTGATCTTGACAGGATGAAGCAGTGGACCAACCAAATAAGGTGAAACCAGATAAAGATATTCTTAGACTTAGGTTTAAAAAATCAACTTCACATGGAGTTCATGGAGAACATGGCTACAGAGTTCACATGAAAATGATTCAGGGGTTTTAGTGGACTGGCAGCTCAACATGAGTGACCACCATGATATGGCAGGTAAGAAAGTCAACACGACCTTAGGATGCATTAAGAGTGATGTGGGCAGGAGGAAGGGGATTCTCTGGGGACTAGTCAAGAACATGGAGTCTTGTGTTGCATTCTGGGCTACCATCTTTTAGAAAGCATATTGATAAATGGGATGGCACTGGGCAGAGGAGGGCAATGAAAATAATAAGTTTTGAGTTCATGTCATGTTGGGATTCCTTGAAGGACCTAGGGATGGTTAGGCTGGAGAAGAGAAGATTTGGAGGCAACTGCCCATGATGGCTGTCTTCAAGTACCTGAAGGTCTGACCTTTGGGAAGATGGATTAACTTTGCTCTGTATGGCTTCAGAGGGCAGAACAAAGAGGGAAGGGAAGAAGGTACAAAGAGACATTCAGGTTGAATTTCAGGGGAAGAATGCTTTCTAACAATTAATGCTCTTTAAAAATGTAACTGGTGTCATTAAACAGGAGCTGGCCCCTTCCACATTAAAACTCACTTGTTGAGAGTGGCTAGGTGTTGCAGGGAATAGATGGAATCAGGTGGGCCTGAGTTCAAATCTGACCTCAGACACTTAACACTTACTAGCCGTGTGACCTTGGGCAAGTCACTTAACCCATTTACCCTGCCTTCCCCCCTCCATAAAGCAAAAAAAAAGTCACTTGTTGAACATGGTGCAGACTGGATGATTAGGGGCTAGACTGATGGCCTCTGAGGCCTGTCCAAATTCTCAGGTTCTATGACTCCTTGCAAATCTGGGAAGACCAGCCACTATGTGCAATTGCAAAGGTACTAGCTGAGCTTACACTAACCTTCATGTCATACATGAATTTATGGAGCCTAACAACCACCTGGGAAAATGCAGCACAGATATTACCATCCTCCCCTCCCCACCATTTTACAGGTGAAGGAACAGTTTGAAGGAAGTGAAGTTCCTTTGGCTAGGGTCTTAGGGCCAAAGTCAGAGGCAGGAAGCTGATTTGCATGTGGATCTTAAGCCAGATAAAGTGAAAGAGACCCCGCTGACTCAGGAGAGGATATATATATATATATGCACTGGAAATAAAAAGAAAGGTGACAAACAGGCCCCTCTCTCAAGGAACTCACTGTCTGGTGGAGGAGACATCATACAAACTAGAGGCAGAATAAATGGGAGAGAGTCAACAGAGAACTGGGAAATACTTCTTGCAGCATCTGTCTCAGGTGTGATCTTTCTAGGGATCCTGGCCCTTGCTTTCCTTCTTTAAAAATTTTAATGACACCTTTTGGTTTTCTAGCTCACCTCACACCCTGTACCCAAGGAGAAACGGTTCATCAAGAGCAAATGACAGCGTATGCCACATTCTATATATGTGGTCCACCAGCTGTCCAATGAAAAGCAGGAGGCACACTGCCTTATTTCTTCTCCAGAGCCAAGACTGGCCATTATAATGCAGGATTGTTGTTTTCATTCATGATAGTTGCATAGTGCTTGCCTTTGCTTTACTGTTCTTTTCATTTTTATCATT
This sequence comes from Gymnobelideus leadbeateri, assembly GCA_011680675.1. Taxonomy (NCBI): domain Eukaryota; kingdom Metazoa; phylum Chordata; class Mammalia; order Diprotodontia; family Petauridae; genus Gymnobelideus; species Gymnobelideus leadbeateri. Next base: position 84,402 of record WOXC01010858.1, on the reverse strand, counting down.
GCTGTCATTTTGTGTCTTGTTTTCCTGGTCCTACTTACTTCATTCTGCATCAGTTCCTCAAAGTCTTCCCACATGTCTTAATTCCTTATATTCATCATTTCTTAAGGAGTAAGAAGCTCTCACTACATTTATAAAACATACTGTATTTGGTCATACTGTGCATAGTCAATGAGCACCCACTTTGTTTCCAGTTCTCTGCTACTTCTGCTATTACTACTACGACTACGACTACGACTACGACTACGACTACGACTACTACTACTACTACTTCTACCACCACTACACACACAGACACAGACACACAGACACACTACAGACACAGACACAGACACACACACATTGTTGCTATGGAAGGGGCCTGTGTCTCTGACCTCCTTGGGGTACATATAATCCCTACTTTCTACAAAATGTCCAGACCAGGAATGCCAGAACCAGGGAGCAAATTCATTATACAAGTATGGGAGCCCAGCTTTCCATTTTCTCTACGAAAGTCACCAAGCTGGAGATATTGGAAACAGAATGGACTCCCTTCCTAGAATAAGCAATTAAATATTTTAAGAAACCCAACAGCTACAAACAATACACATACAACAGCCAAATCAATCTTAAGAATTAACTAAGAAAAGCAGCAGGGACTTCAGCTGTAGAGGATAAACTGGCAAGAGCTGAAATCCAAGAACTCTTACTTTACAGTAAGATAGGCGGCTGCAGGGTTTTGTAATGACTACCATTTATAATGAGCTGTGAGCTTTGCAAAGCACTTTCTTCATAGAAACCCCAGGGGAGGCAGATGGCATAGATAGGACTGCCTGGATTTCAGAAATAGGGAAATTGAGGTCCAAGAGGTAAATTCACTTGCCCAGGGTGGAAGAACATTCCCTACAGAGGAAAAGGGGCAGAATAGAAAAGAAATGGAAGTTCCCCAAGAACCCAGGAACTTTATTCTAGCTGTATCCCTAGCAAGGATGAGGAAAATATAAACAGAGACGTATTTGATACCACACAAACTCATTGCTAAAATGAGCCACGTCTTAGATATTCCAGTAAGGGATTTTGTTTCCCCAACAGTTTCACATGCTCTCCATTGCTGGTCCTCATTGTCAGTGCAGCCAATGGGAATGGGGCATGGGTTTGGCTAAATAGTCCCAAGAATATCAGACGGGCTTAGCCCCACAGATTCTCACTTTGATGGGAGTCCTAGGATTATGACCTAGAATGGGCTAGAACCACCCTCCTTCCACTTTACAGAAGAAGAATCAGAAGTCTAAAAGGGATATATTATTCCTCAGGGTTCTAAAGAAGGGACTGGCTCTTTATTTCAGAGACCCTCCAAAGTTTGGGATATCCTCCAAATATCCTACCATCCAAAGATGTTTAGGAAAGAGGGAACATGGGGCAGCTAGGTGGCACAGTGAATAGAGCACTGGCCCTGGAGTCAGGAGGACCTGAGTTCAAATCTGGCCTCAGACACTTGATACACTTACTAGCCATGTGACTTTGGGCAAGTCACAACCCCAATTGCCCTCCAAAGAGAAAAAAAAAGAAAACAAAAAGAGAAGGGGGAACACAAGTAATATCTTCCAGGATTTGAAGGGCTACCTCATGAAAGACTTGTTCTGCTTGGCCCCAAAGGGCACTACTGGGAGAAAGGAGGGAAGTTCAATGGGCAGAAGCCAACTGAAGCTGGATGTAATGAAATATTTCATCAAGATTAGAGCTATCCTAAAGTGAAATGACCTGCCTTGGGAAGTAGTGGATCATCCTAAGCAGTGTTCTTCAAGCATAGAATGGATAACCAGGGGCTTGGAAAAAGGATTCTGGTTTGGCTATAGGTTGAACTAGATGAATACTGAGTGCCTTTCCAATTCTGACATTTTGGAATTCTGGGATCTGAAATAAGTAATTTTTCCTCTGTGGGCCTCAGTTTCCTCCTCTGTAACATGAGAAGGTTGGAGTAGACAGACTAACTCTGCTCTAGCTCTAGTTGTATGATTCTAGTTTCCCTTTTTGATATTTTGGTTTTATTGCCCAAAAATATTTTCCTAAGAATTCCACTTCAATTCCAAACATTCTTGCTTTTCCTACCTGAAACTTGGCCTAATCTTGGCAATCTATTGAGCTTATTGAATGAAGGAAAGAATGAAAGCCTTTCAAAACACTTAGTACAGCTATTCTTGTAGGAGGCCAGACCACATTAATTAGAATCCATTTTGTTAGAGTACAGAACTGAATACAAGCCTTGAATTGGGTGCCATCTTTGCCCCAAGAGGCTCTTCTGAGCCAATTCCTCCACAGTTAATTAACCATGGCTGCTTTGTTGTCTGGGGTCTTAATTGGTTTACATTGCTTTCTCAGAGTAGTTAGTGGGAAACTTTAGGAGCAGATTCTGCAAACAAATACTGAATATATTATCATATGCTAAAGACATGAGGGTGCAGAGTGGGGAGGAATGTGTTGATCTTCTGAAATGAACAAGTTGACTGTAGCCACAGTTCAAAAGAAACATGGAGCTTGCCCTGGTTTCTCACAGACTTTCACCACTCCTTAGGATTTGCTGAATCCAGATGGCTTCATAAAAGGCCAAGCATTATAAGAAAAATAGATCACTTCCCTCTGTATCTCCAAGTTTTACATCATTAAAATATAACAGGTTCATAGGGTAACACAAGGGTCTAGATAGCAAAAAAAAAAAATGTTATTGGTTTGTAATACTCTGTGTTTTAATGAACCTAAATGAAACGCCAGGCAATAACAAGCTCTCGGGTTAAAAATATTCTTTGTTTCCACCTGGAAAAGACAGTTCTTATAATTAAGATTACATTCCAGCCCTCTCTTCTGGGTCTGTTCAGAGAGGACGAGATTGCATTGCAGCATGGAGTATTGATGGTTTCCCAATGAAAAGGAATATTTTCAAGTATCAACACATCACCATAGCACATGGAAGTGCTGAGAGCAGCTAGGAAATGTGACAGGTCAATTTAATACAATGACAAATGTCAACATCAGAAAGTGTTTGTGGCCACAGGATGTCATTTTCAAGCATTCCTGAGTCTGTGAAAAAATCCTTAAAAATAAAGTTGAATGCAATTTAAAAATCTCGATGCTAGGGCTGAACTCTGAAAAACCATAATATCATAAGCAATTACATTTTCTATCCTGGAGAATGGCATTATATAAAATGGATGGACTAGGTCTTTATGTCGTCAGCTTTAGGATTACAAAGTAATACCAAGTGATGTGTATCTGTACTCGGGGGACAGAGAAACTGGAGCCATTAAGAATACTGGTTCTTCATTAAGAGTACTGGTTGGCTTCTGGTTGTCCCAAACTTCCATAGGTTATCTACTGGAATACTTTTCTATGTAACCTGTGGCTCAGAACGCCAGCTCTAAGGTTACAAAGAACACATTTATTAATAAGTAAGTCTTGATTCATATCCCCATCCAGAATTTCCCTAGGGTAAGAGCAAACAGACCCTCAAACCCCATACAAGCATTAAGGCTACTAAAATAAAGGCTATAAGGCAAGTTTTATTGAATGTGACAAAAATGTAACAGTATTGCATTTGAACTCATAAAATAGTTTTGAGGTCCTCTGGTGGTCCCACCCTCCCACAGGACCTAAAGAGTTTAAGAAAATATTTAATTTCACTTTCATATTAAATCTGTATATGTTCATGCCCAAAAAATTGCAAACAAGCAAACCCCAGGGATTCTTGCAAGCCATTTGGACAAGTTTTGATCCAATAGGATTTCAAGGTTTAACCCAAAGGCAAGAAACCAAGGTGTTCCTTTCTATTCTGAATATAAAGACAAGCTGACTTCCAACGTAATATCCCCCTCAAAGAGTTGCCTGGGAAGGGGATGGAGGAGCCAGGGCCAGTAGGCACAAAGGCAAAGAGGCAGGTTGAGAAACAGGGAGGTATAGCTGGGGAGAAGTAAAGTAGGTTCAGAAAGAGCCAATGTTGAACAACTTAGATCAGAGCTGGAGGTGGGACCATCAAACCAGGCAGATTTAAATGATCATCTGATGAGCCCTGGGCTTGGCATTCTATAGGAACCTGACCCACCTAATAATTGCTATAGCTTGCTTCATTTCAAGGGTGGTATTTGGGGGATAGGTTTTAATTAAGCCAAAGTGATTCCACATACTATTGGAAAGCCTTCAAAGTGACCTCATTCAATCAATGAGAGGTTGTATAAAGCAACTTACATATGTGCAATCTCCCCAAGAAGCAACCCAGGCTATAAATCAGGTCACTAGCATTGATTTATAATAAATATTTCCATTGGTTTGGTTACTTACAGTCTCTGCTTAGCCCAACCCATTCCTCATCCTGAGATTTCATTCTTGACAGCTACTAGATCATAGCAGCATGCTTTAGGATGTCCACCTTACCCCCACAGTGTCTGAGCAGCTAATAGCACTGTGCTATTTGCTATTTCATATTCTCTCTTTGGAATTATCCCTCAAGTACAGAAAGAGAAATGGATTTGGGGGTAAGAGATCCGAGTTCAAGTCTTAGTTCTGACTTTACTAGCTGTATGGCCTGGGCCAAGTCTTTGCTCTTTGGTGACAGTAAGGATCCAAAGAGATCCCATTTGTCACAGAGCTCTGAGTCCATAAAATGCTACATACCTATAACTGCTACAATCACTCTACTGCCTCCCAAAAAGATCTGGTGGTAGGGTGGAGCTAAGATGGTGGAATGGAAGTAGTAATTTCTCTAAGCTCCTCTGTGAATCCTGTCACTAAACCTTAAAAAGTGAATCTGAACAGATTCTGGAGTGACAGAATCTACTGGGAGATGGAGTGTGGCAGAATCCAGCCGAGGAAAGTGCCCATGTGGGTCCGGACAGGGGGATAAAAACAGGAGGATTAGAGAGGAAGGAAATAGTAGTAAGGGGAGAGGGTAGGTAAAGAAGGGGGGGTCACTGGGTGGGGACACTGAAGGAGGTGGTAGTCAAAAGAGAAACCCTTAAGGAGGGGAAAGGAGAAGGAAGAAATAAAAACATAAGCAGGGGAGGGAATAGGATGGAGAGGAAGAGACAGATAGTCATCATTACTGTGAATGTGAATAGTATTAACTTTCCCATAAAACAGAGGCAGATAGCAGAATGGATTAAAAACCATAATCCTACAATATGCTGTCTACAAGAAACACATTTGAAACAAAGGGATACCCCCAGGATAAAGGTAAAAGTCTGGAGTAGAATTTATTATGCCTCAGCTAAAGTAAAAAAAGCAGGGGTAACAATCCTTATCTCAGATAAAGCAACAGCAAAAATAGATCTAATTAAAAGAGATAAGGAAGGAAACTATAGCCCGTTAAAAGTCACTATTGAGAATGAAGCAATATCATTACTTAATATATATGCACCAAGTGGTATAGCATCCAAATTCCTAGAGAAGACCTTAAAGAAATTAGAGGAATAAATAGCAAAACAATACTAGTAGGGGACCTTAATCTCCCCCTCTCTGAACTTGATAAATCTAACCTCAAAATAAACAAGAAAGAAGTTAAGGCGATGAGTAGAATTTTAGAGAGACTAGATATGATAGATCTCTGGAGAAAACTGAATGGGGATTAAAAAGGAATATACTTTCTTCTCAGAGGTTCATGGTACATACTCGAAAACAGACCACATACTAGGCCATGAAAACCTCACAATTCAGTGCAGAAAGGCAGAAATATTAAATGCATCATTCTCAGATCATGATGCAATAAAATTATATGCAATAGAGGGCCAGGGAAAGATAGACTAAAAACTAATTGGAAATTAAACAATTTAATCCTAAAGAATGAGTGGGTCAAACAAGAAATTATAGAAACAATCAGTAATTTCATTTAAGAGAATGATAATAATGAGACAACATACCAAAATCTGTGGGATGCATTAAAGACAGTTCTTAGGGGAAGTTTTATATCCCTGAGTACATACATGAATAAATTAGAGAAAAGGGAGGTCAATGAATTGGGCAAGCAATTGAAAAAGCTAGAAAAAGAACAAACTGAAAATCCCCAATTTAATACTAAATTAGAAATATTGAAAGCCAAAGGAGAGATTAATAAAATTGAAATTAAGAAAACTATTGAATTAATAAATAATATTAAGAGCTGGTTTTATGAAAAAACCAATAAAATTGATAGACCCTTAGTCAATATGATAAAAAAAAGAAAGAAGAAAACCAAATTATGAGTGTCAAAAATGATAAGGGTGAATCTACCTCCAATGAAGAGGAAATCAAAACAATAATTAGGAGTTATTTTTCCCAATTGTATGCACATACATTTGACAATCTTAGTGAAATGGAGGAACATTTACAAAATTACAAGTTGCCCAGATTAACTGAAGGGAAAGTAAATTACTTAAATTACCCCATCTCAGAAAAAGAAATCAAACAAGCCATCAGTGAACTCCCTAGGAAAAAATCCCCAGGGCCAGATGGGTTTGCTAGTGAATTCTATCAAACATTTAAGGAGCAATTGATTCCATTATTCTACAAACTATTTGGGAAAATTAGTGAAGAAGGAGTCCTATCAAATTCTTTCTACGACACAAGTATGGTACTGATACCTAAATCAGGAAGATATAAAACAGAGAAAGAAAATTTTAGACCAATTTCCCTCATGAATATAGATGCAAAAATTTTAAATAAAATATTAGCTTAAATACTACAGCAACTTATCACAAGAATAATATACTTTGATCAGGTAGGATTTATTCCAGGAATGCAAGGATAGTTTAATATTAGGAAAACCATCAGTATATAATTGAGCATATCAACAATAAAACTAGCAGAAACCACATGATTATCTCAATAGATGCAGAAAAGGCTTTTGACAAAATACAACATCCATTCCTATTAAAACACTAGAAAGTATAGGAATAAATGGAGCCTTCCTTAAAATAGTTGATAGCATCTATTTAAAACCATCAGCAAGTATTACATGCAATGGGGATAAACTAGGAGCATTTCCAATAAGATCAGGAGTGAAACAAGGGTGTCCACTATCACCTCCCTTATTCAATCTGGTACTAGAAATGTCAGCGGTAGCAATCAGAGAAGAAAAAGAAATCAAAGGAATCCAATTAGGCAAAGAAGAGACCAAGCTATCTCTCTTTGCAGATGATATGATGATATACTTAGAGAATCCTAGGGAATCAAGTAAAAAACTACTTGAGACAATAAATAAATTTGGCACAGTTGTAGGTTATAAAATAAACCCACATAAATCCTTAGCATTCCTGTATATCTCTAATGAAATTTAACAGCAAGAGATAGAAAGAAAAATCCCATTTAAAGTTACTGTAGACATTATAAAATATTTGGGAATCTACCTGCCAAAACAAACCCAGGACCTATATGAGCACAACTACAAAACATTTCTAACACAAATTAATCAGATCTAACTAATTAGAAAAATATAATTTGCTTGTGACTGAGGAATAGAGTATTGGATCAATGGAATAGATCGGGTGCACTAGATTCAGCAATCAATGAGTATAGTAATCTATTGTTTGATAAACCCAAAGACCCCAGTTTTGGGAATAAGAATGCACTAATTGACAAAAACTTCGGGAAAAACTGGAATATAGTGTGGCAGAAACTTGGCATAGACCATTATATAACACCATATACCACAATCAAATCTAAATGGGTGCATGATCTAGTCATAAAGGATGATACTGTAAGCAATCAAGGAAAGCAAGGAATAGTTTACCTGTCATATTTGTGGAGAGGGAAAGATTTTTTGACCAAAGAAGAATTAGAGAACATTATAAAATGCAAAATGGATAATTTTGATTAAATTAAATTGAAAAGCTTCTGTACAAATAAAGCCAATGTCACTAAGATTGAGAGGGAGGTGGGAAATTGGGAAAGAATTTTTACAGCCTATGTCTCTGATAAAGGACTCATTTCTAAAATTTACGGAGAACTGTGTCAAATCTATAAGAATACAAGTCATTCCCCAATTGATAAATGGTCAAAGGATATGAACAGGCAGTTTTCAGAGAAAGAAATTAAAGAAAGATATCTATAAGCATATGAAGAAATGCTCTAAATTACTATTGATTAGAGAAATGCAAATCAAAACAACTCTTAGGTACCACATCTCACCAGTCAAATTTGGCTAAAGTAACAAAACAGCAAAATGAAAAATTCTGGAGAGGATGTGGAAAAATTGGAACACTAATGCATTGCTGGTGGAGTTGTGAACTGATCCAACCATTCTGGAGAGCAATATGGAATTATGCCCAAAGGGCTATAAATAATTTCATACCCTTTGACCCAGCAATACCACTTCTCGGGTTGTATCCCAAAGAGAACATAGAAGTGAGAGGAAGACCCATATGTACAAAAACATTTATAGCAGCTCTTTTCGTGGTTGCAAAGAATTGGAAATTAAGGGGGTGCCCATCAATTGGGGAATGGCTGAACAAGTTGTGGTGTATGCATGTAATGGAATACTATTGTGCTATAAGAAACAAGGAGGAGACCGTTTTCATATTTACCTGGAGAGGCTTATACAAACTGATGCTGGGTGAGAAGAGTAGAACCAGGAGAAATTTGTATACAATCACAGACAACGTATGTGTGATGATCAGCTATGACAGACTGGACTCTTCTCAGCAATGCAGTGATATAAGTCAATCCCGAAAGACTCATGATGGAGAGGGATGTCTACATCCAGAGAAAATACCTAGAAAGAACTGATTTTGAATCCTAATTGATACAAATTACTTGATCTCTTTCTTTTTATTGTTTGGTTTTATTTCCTCTTTACCATTTTTCATTCCATCTAGTACAATCTGCCTTTGTAACCTGACAAATGTCTAATGTGAAAGTATTTGCAGATCCTATATTGGATTGTATGCCGTCATGGGGGGGAGGGAGGGAGGGAGGGAAAGAAAATTTGAAACTCAAGGAATTATGGAATTGAATCTTGTAAACTAAAAGTAAACAAACAAATTAATGAAGAAAAAAAAACAAGACTAGAACTACATACAAAAAAAAAAAAAGATTTTGTGGTTATTGCCCTCAGGGGTTGGGGAAGTTAATAGTGTTTCTTAATTGGGTTAATTCCTTGCTTAAACATATCCACTTGCCTTTTACTTACCAACATGTCTAGAGGCAGACTATAGAGGGATAGCCCACCAAACCTTATTTATGGGTTTCTCCTAAACTGAACTTTAGGGTAAACAGCTTTGCCAGCAATAAATACTTGGTTACAATTCATCAATTAACCAGCAAGGAATGAAATAAGCAATGCTCACAAGGAGTTTATATTCTAATGGGAAAGATAAAAAGATAGAATGTATATATTGAATAAATACAACTATCTACAAAGTAATGAAATACAAGGTAGTTTGGCAGGGAAGGCACAAGCAGTTGGGGAGGATTAGGAAACGCTTCAGGCAGAAGGTGTTGCTGGAGCTGGGTTTTGAAAGAAAAGAAGGATTTGATGACATGGGGTTAAGGAGGGAGTACATTTCAGGCATGGAGAATGGCCATAGAGATGAACATGGATGCAAATCATGGAGATGGGAGATGGAATTTCCTGTGGGAATAACAGAGAGAAGACCATGTTGGCTAAACTAAAGAGTGTGGGAAATGGAGCAATGTCCATTGAAGCTGAAAGGACAGGTTGGGGCCAGGTTTTGAAGGGCTTTAAAAGCTAACCAAAGGAGTTTATATTTGATCCTAGAGGCACTTGGGAAGCCACTGGAGTTGACTGAACAGTGGGATGCTATGGTCAGACCTGTGATTAAGAAAAATCTCCTCGTTATATGAAGAATGGATTGGAGTGGGGAGAGACTTGGAGCAGGGAGAACAAGTAGGAGGCTATGACAATCAAGATGGAAGGTGATAACTGTAACTATGCCAGTAGAATCAATTTCTTAACCTAGGGTTCATGAACTTAAAGAGCAATATTTTGATTTTGTTTAATGTATTTAAAATCCCATTATGGGAAGGGTAGGTTTTAACCAACTGTCAGAGGGGTCCAAGAAACAAAACAAGAAGGATTGGAGAGAAGGTGTTGGATACAAGAGACAGATACTTTTCTGTGCAGCAAATTCAAGCTATAAGTACTGACATTTATCTTTAAGGAGACCTGAAACTATAAGAGAAAAGAATGGTGAGAGAGCTACAGAGAAACACTAACACAGCTGAAATATGAGAGCCATGCACCCAAACCATCAAGAGAGTTCTGAGATATGTAGCTGGTGTGGGACCAAAGAGAACTGAGGTCTTTTCTAGGCGTGCTGAGCCCCAGAGGCCAAAATTTGGAAACCCAAGGACCAGTGAGCATACTGGGAATTACCCAGAAGGAAACAGCTGACAGAAGGTGAATGTCAAATGTGAATGGGGCTTCCCCTGGAGTCTGAGGAATGCATTTTTAGATGTCAGTGGAGTGGAAAAGTGCTAAGCCATGGTACAATGCACACAAGGAGGATAACTCACTAGAATTTAACCTAGAAATTCCTGAATAAAACACTTGCAATCCCATCTTCTTCAAGAACCTGGAAGAGAACAGTACCTGCCACTTCCTCTATAAAGATTGCCCTTAAATTGATCTCTCCTTTCTTTGTGTACCTCTCCTTTGCACTTAAGATATTCTACCTTATGACATACTTATTTTCAGGAGCTTGAAAGGACTGAGAGAAGAGAGGAAAGAGCAAAAAGTGTGCCCCAGAGACTGCAAGAAAGGGAAGTCACCACTAGCTCTTCAAGCTTATTTAAGAGAAGCAGGAAGAAGCCTCAGACTTGATGTTTATCAAGCTGGAGGTGGAGGCCCTGGCCTGTGAGCAGTGGTCTATTAAGGGTAATTGTGGCCCTACTTACATGTTTCAGTAAGATCAAAAATGAGAGAGGTATGTGTTTGTGCAGTAGGTTTAGGGTGAGAGTGGTTTTTGGGGTTGGATGCTAAAGAATAGGAGAGAGGGGTCGGCTAGATGGCGCAGTGAGTAAGAGCACCGGCCTCGGAGTTGGGATGACCCAGGATCGAATCCGGCCTCAGAAAATGAGCCCCCACACATAAATCATGAGTAGCCGTGTGACCTTGAGCAAGTCACTTAACCCCAATTGCTTTAAAAAAAAGAGTAGGAGAGAGAAAAGTAGGATATTCCCATGACAAGAACAGAGTTGGGAAGCGCTAGCTCTGGACTGGCCCTTGCACAGGAGGGACAGAGTGGGGCAGGGACCTGGCTGTTGGGGTTCTATTATGCAAATACAAGCAGGCTGTGAACAGACAAGTGAAGGCTGTCCTACTTGGCTCTATTTTCTAGAGCACATCTAGGCCCTTCTTGATTTGTGTTTCAGGAAGCTATTAGCACTGGCTTGCACAGGATTGCACAGGACATTGTGGAAGCAGCATGACTTCTTACTGCCAGTGTTGTTTCCCTTGCCTTCCACGTTGAGTTCCTTTTGGGCAGGGGCCATGCTGCTTTTCATACTAGAGGTGCTTAATAAATGTTCACTGAGCTGAATTGGGGAACCAAGGGAACATTGACTTGCAAAAGCAGTGGGGAAGTCAGAAATTGGAGAGTTTTGATTCTAAAGCAAAGTCATGATGACCATGATGATGATGATGATGATGATGACAGTAAATAATGACAGAAACAGATAACATTTATCTAGGGCCTTAAGGAGTAGTAGGCACTTCACCTATATTATCTTAATCTTTTCTCAATCTTTCCACACAGTAGGAAGGATTTGGACCCAGGCCTCTCCTGCTCAGAGTAGACTTGTCACTCTATCACTCTGCCTCTCAATCTATATGCACTTACCAGCTCTTGGTGCTTTGTTTTAATAAACCAATTAATGAAGGGGCCTGGGTTTAATTATCTGCAGAGTTACAGCTTGCACAGTGCCTTTTTCTTAGATGTGTGTATTTGTCTCAATAGACTTGGTAGAACAGAAAATGGTACTATTCCAAGAACAGTAATCCCGCCCTGAAGCAGAGGGATAAAGCAATGAGCTTTGGGCTCATCTGGGGCTGAAGAGTGAAGGACAGAGTCCCAAACTGGGCCAGAGACTGACTTCCGGATTAAATGACCTCAGATGATTGGCCAAATTCCATTATTTCAGTAGGGTTTGATGATTACAGTGGGATTTGATTATTCCATGTTATCAAAACTGGAGAATGACAGTGACCAGGGCATCCTTAGGTAGCACAAGCCACTACCTTAAAACTGAGACATAGGCAGCAAAGGAAGGAGTAAGGCATAAAGTACTGGCCAGAGAAGCTTGAGAATCAAGGTTTGATCTCTACTCACTATAAGCTTTGGGACACATCTCCTCCCTACTCCCCATAGACCATAGTATCTTCATCTTTAACATGAAGGACTTGGATCAGATGCTCCCTGAGGTCCCTCAAGCTCTAAATACTGTGATCCTATTGTCAGTACAGTTATAAATACATTCTATTTCTCATGACGTCAATATTGTATGTTTTAAAAGTTCAAATGCACTATATAATTTGCTGAGGTTACAAAATTTTACTAGGAGAAGGATGTAAATCTCTGTGATGTGCTGCTGTACAAAACACATAGCATTTTCCAAAATTATCTAGCCAGCAGAGCTATTGCTATTTGATAGAGAACAGAAGGTGCTACTGGGGTGAGGTTGAAGTTCTAAGAATTAAAAGGGGTTCTTGACTCTAAGTTAGGTAAATAGAGAGCCCCAGAGAAGATAGAAGAGTTCTGTTCTGAAATGTGGAGATAAAAGATCAGATAAAGCAGAAGAAATCTGTATACAATCACAGACATACCATATCTGTGATGACCAGCTATGACAGACTGGACTCTTTTCAGCAATGCAGTGACATAAGTTAATCCCAAAAGACTCAAGAAAGTGAGAAATGCACCATCCAGAGATATAACTAGAAAGAACTGAGCCTGAATCCTGATGGAAGCAAACTAAATGATCTTGTTCTTTTCATTGTTTGGTTTTATTTCTTCCTTACCATCTTTCATCCCACCTAGTACAATACGCCTATGTAATTGGAACAATGTCTAACATGAATGCATCCGCAGATCATATACTGGACTATATGCTGTCATGGGGGGAGGGGGAAGGGAAATAAAGGAAATTTGAAAATCAAGGAACTATGGAATTGAATCTTGTTAACTGAAACTAAACTAATAAATTAATTTTAAAAAAAAAGATCAGATAAAGAAAAAGAGTTAACTGAAGAGGTTGAAGAAGAGTTCAAAGAGCATACCTTATCCCAGCCTAGGCTGTTGGACCTTCTAGAGCAACCTAGTTTAGAAGATATGAAGGTTTAAAATGGTTTTCTTCTCTTCCATGGAGAAGATAACTGATTTAGCACCTTCAGAAGATGAAAGACCATTTGTAGGTGTCTCTGAAGGAACTAAGGACTCTTGCTGAGGCACAGAAGACTAAACAATCTGTGTCCTCTTCTCTGCAAGGGAAAGGCTTATTAGCCACAGCTTCTACCCCAGTGGACAAAGCAGGTGTCTCAAAGAGCCATAACTACAGTGTGTCTCATGAGTATAGTATAGGGTATTAGGTGAATTTGACTCACTAATAATACAATCTTCCAATAAAAAGGTTTTTGAGCAGACTGACACAACCAACTCTGTGGGTGAGAAAAGTGATTCTTTTCTGAGTGATAGACTGGAAAGGGAGGGTGACAGGGAATAGAACCCATAGTCTAAGGGAGTGGTACTGAGAGCTTATGCTAGGGTGGTACTAGCAGGAAGAGAAGAGGATATGCTGTTTTAGACACTTCATATGTGCACCTGATGGGGCTTGAGGATTGGATGGATGTGAGAAATTAGGGAGAGGGAACTCAAAGACTTTGAATGGAAAAAGTGACTGAGTGAATAGTGGTACCTGAGACAGAAGTGAGTTAGTCACAAAGAAGTCAGTTTGGGGGAAGGGGACATGTTAAGGATGAAGTGCTGGCAGGACAACAACCACATGGAGATGTGGGGCTGGAGCTCAGAAGAGAAGTCAGACATGGGGCAGAACAGGAGATAGACAGCAAAAGGGAGGGAAGCAGACAGCACCTAGTCCAGGAGTGATCACTGGGCAATATGCCAATGACATGGTCAGGAAGAGAAAGAACCAGTGAAAGAGACAGAGAAGGAATAGTTGAAGAGGTAGGAAGATAACTAGAAGAATGTGGTATCTCTGCTATGGAGCCTAGAGTGGGCAACTGTGCCATCAGCACCAGAAATAACAAGGAGCATCAAGTCTGGAGAAAAGGTCCCTGGATATGGTGATTAAGAGGTAACTGGTGGGTGACCTTAGAGAAGACAGCTTCCATGGAGTGCTGGGGGTTGACAGTGCCTGGCACTTAATATATACTTGTTGACTTGACTTCAGGGCAGAAGGCTCTCTGTGAGAGGTGGGAGAACTGGCACCTCTCCCATAGGTGTTAGCTCCTCCCATTAGAATGAAAGCTTCTTGAGGTCAGAGATTGTCTCACTTTTTTATTTGTATCCCTGATGCTTGGCACAGGGTAAGAGCTGAATAATTGTTGTTGTTGTTGTTCATGTGATTTAAAAAAATTGCAAGGGAAAGTAGCTGCAATTCACTTTGGAGTAACTAGAATGGGCTGTTGTTGAGATTTCTGAGTAATTCATTTTGCTTTCTGGGGTAGATCCAGTCCATCTCAGGCTCCTCAGTTTATTGGAAATTCCATCTCACTGCCCTGTGTCCCTCAGCTGGTGGAAGCTACAGGGAAATGTTTAGAAAAGTCTTACTTTTCCCAAGTTATTCTGAAAGTAACATGACAGCAGAGAAGTCATTGCTGACTTTGGTTGGAAGCCACATTTAGAAGAACTTTCTTCTTCAGCAGGTAACTAGCACTTTGACAGCTCATCATCCTAATGGAACAACTTTTCGTTTGATTTTATACTCCTGCTGAGCTAAATGGAGCCCAAGAAGGAGCGGGAGCAGTTGCTTCCAAGCTATTTCCTTCTGGCTTTCCACTTTAGGTACTTAAGGTTTGGGTACTAATGGATCAAAGATGTTTGGGGATTTTTATTGTGGTTTCATTGGCCAAGCCAGGCTGTGGGAAATCAAGGTGCCCCATTATGGTTCTTATCCAATGTGCTGAATAAAGTCTGCAACTTTCTAAATCGATACTTTCTGAATATCACTTTCTTTTGGATTGGCAGAAGCACTCTCTCAGAAAGCCACAAATGGATTTTGATTGAATTCAACTTGTTTTCTACTATGGGTAAGTACTAAGGAAAGACAGAAAGATGCAGAGGGAACAATTTAATTCCTGCCTTCAAGGAGTTTATATTCTTGGGGTGGAGGGAAGGACAGGTCCACAAAGATTCTAGTAATAGGACAATTGAAATGGAAGAGAAGGCTGATAACCAGGACATCAGGCAAGGACTTTACAGAGGATGTGGGTACCTAAGCTTAGTCAGAAAGGAGGACAAGGAGTCTGAGAAGTAGAGATGACATGGGTAAACATAATAGGAATAGGAAGCAAATTGTGCAAATGCATGGAGGTAGGAGATTCTAGTCCTTTTTGCCTGGAATGAGGAATTCATGATGGTGCATAGGAAGTAACCCTATATAAGGCTGGAAAAGTAGGCAGATCCAATCCTTTATCTACATACTTCTCCACTTCCTAGTTCACCTTAATTTGGGAGTGAAGGTCATAGAATCAGAGGCATTCAAGATGAAAGGAATCTAGGAGATCATTGACAGAGCTGGAAGGGAGCTGAGAGGTTACCTGGCTCAAAGGCCTCATCTTATAGATGAAGAAACAGAACTCTAGAGAGGAGAATGCACTTGTTCAAGGTTACAGGAAGAGCAATTAAGTGGAAATGGCAACAATTCAAACCTGGGGCCTCCAACTCCCCACTGAAAAACACAATCTATAATCTACTGAGGTAAAACAAATTACTTAAGGAAGTGCTCATTGCTAAGTAGCAGACTCAGCCATCAACTCGAGGTCATCAGCCTCCAGATTCAGTCCTTTTCATTAATTAGAGTTCATTCTATGACAATATCAAGTACTGAATTTTTTTTAATGAAACAGGTATTCTAATCTTAGGTCATAGGACTGTACAATAGGAGGAGCTGAAAGGGACTGTAGAGGTTACCTCCTCCATGCCTTAACTCAGGCTGTCCTCTATGTTGAGAATGCCCTCCACCTCCCAGCTCCCATAGCTTGGGAGCTACCTCCTACAGGAGTCCTTGTTTTTCAGTTTCCCCCACCCCTTTCCCCATTTATCAGCCTTTTCTCCCTCCTGAACCTGCTCTGTAAATACTTTGAATTTCGTTAACTCTGTCCGGGATATATCCCTCTACTAAGCTCTTTAATACAGTGTCTGGCACATTCATAGAAAGCACATAAAATGCTTTTTCCATCCCTGCCTTCCTTTGATGGTTTGTTTTTGTACCTGTAGCACAATGCCTCATATGTGAATAGTCACTTAATAAATATGGACATGAAAACTGTCGATTTCAAAGGTGGAAATATCTAAGGATCCATCAAGGCGTCACTTTAGCCAGCTCCTCTCGAGCTGATCTCTTCAGGTGACGGCAGTTTGGAATTAGGGACAATGGAGTGTTACCATGTAACTCACACAAGATTCAATAAATATATGTGGATGTGTGCAAATGTGTGTATATGTATCTGCATGCATGTATACACACAGAGAGGTATAGGTATATTCTTATATTACACACTAGAGTATTGTGCATATATGTGTCTACTGTGCACATATACTATTTAGCATTTGTATTATGTTCATATATATTACATATGTATGCTATATTATGTGTTGTAGCAGTGTGTACATGCATGTACTATGTGTACAGGTTATTGTATTCTATAGTCTCTAATGTATGTATTTATATATATTATTGAATCATATAGTGTTATGTACATGTATTGTGTTCTATATTAGAGTATTAGAACTATAGTAGTATATGCATATATGTACTATATGTGCATATATTACTATATTGTATAGTATAATGTGCATGTGTTGCTATGTACCTAATATACTCTGAAGTATAGTGTTAAGCACATATGTATATTGTGCCTATGTGCACTGTGTGTACATATTCACATGTATATACGCACATGGAACACACATGTGTCTATGTATATAAACACACATGTATATACACATATGTTTTCTTTTTAGACCAGACCTGTAATTTTCTTGGGGCAGAGATCTCCCAGTGACAAGTGCCTAGGGCATTGACAGGTGGACTGACTTGCCCAGGGCCATTGTTTTGAAGTGGCAAAGCCCTATCATTATGGGGGAGGAGGACCCATTAAATAGTGGCCTTTGGGGCCACTAGCAGATGAATTCCTGAGCTGCCTGGTCTGCTGCCTGTCCACTGAGGGCCGGCTTCACCTTCTGCCTGCCTGGGTTGGATCTCACATCATAGACACTTCCCAGGCATGATCCAGCAGATAAGACCTGGGCAACCTTGAGCTTCAATGCCAGAGCTCTGGAAGACTAGCTGGGTTCATCTTGTCCAAATGGGAGGCATTGGAGGGCACACAAATCATCTTCCAACTTACCTGTGCCATATTCAGTCCTTAATAATTGAGAAGGGCCTTCAAGGGGCTGTATCACCTCAGGACATTGTTAGATTTCATGCTTGTTCTGACCACAGGGGTGTGGGTTTGTCACTGGGTAGAATACTTACCAACAGGAGCTTAAGGCAGAAGGAAAGCTCTGCAGAGCTAATATCCATTTGCTTATGGACATCTTCCCTACAAACTAATAGCTGGCATCTGGTGTGGCTGCAATGAGAATGTGGACAGAGTTGCCACCACATTCCAAAACAGAGAACCCCGCTGGCGCAAGGCTCCCCAGGACCTCCTCCTTGTCTACCTGTGGCTTTATTCCCAGTTTGGAGGAAAGCTGAGGCCTGGGCTGATATCATCCTCCTGCTCTGGCAGAGCCACCACCACAGACTGAGAATGGCTGGGAGAAAGGCAAGTTTTTTAGAAAGTGAAGGTGTGGCTCTTTCGACTTGTTTTCTCTGTGTAATCCAAATCATCACTATCTGTACTGAAAATCCCCACCCATGATTAAGAACCAATTAATTTTCCTTCCCCAGTGAGCTGAGCTGAAGCCAGAGCCTGGTAAGTGAAGCATGCAAAAGGACTGCTCAAAGTAGCTGCTAAATGAGGTTTGTTTGGTGATTCAGGGATCTGCTGACAGCTCGAACTGCAAGGCCACCCCTCCACTACCTGGCTCTAAATGCATCCAGATGAAACCGAAGGACTCCAGCTTCCTGTGACTTTTATGTTGTCTAGTAAGGTCAACTCTGAAGCTAAGGAAGATCTGCTGCTGGAGCTGCTAAAGTAATTACCAATGAGAAACCATTGCCCAGAAGAGAAGCATTTTTGCCAAAGCCCCAGTGGTAGGGAAATAGGGCCCCCAAAATTGATGTTGCACCTATTTCGTTCCTGGCAAATTTAAGCAGCACTCATTCTCTGGAGAGCTCCAAATGCCACAAAAACTTTTTGAGAAGCATTGACTTGAAAACATAGGGGCGGAGTTGCTGCACAGAGAACAGAGCATCAGGAAAGCAAAGCACCAATGAACAGCAAGAGATGGAAGGCAAAGTGTCCAGTCCAAGCCCCTGACAGGCCCTGCCTTCTCCTATTTCCAGGAAAAACTTAGGCCTAAAGGAGGGAAGGTACTTCCCCAAGGTCACACACATCAAGGAAGCAGAAAAGCTAGTGATGATTTGAACCCTGACTCTAACTCCAAATCCAAGGCTGTTTCCAAAGCCCCAAGTTAATGGCCTAGACATCCTGAGTAGTGCCTAATGATGAGGGCATGCTTTGGGAATCTTTCCTCTATAGAATGAGTAGCCAAAGGTCACACCATTGTAGTCAGTTTCCTCTGCCTGCTGGCAAAGAAGTTTCTAGGATGGTTTCCACTCAGAGGCAAACTTCAGCATACCTTTCTGAGCTATGCTAGGTAATGACTAATATGAAGATAGTAGTTCTTGCTCTGTAAAGAACACATTCAACCATTAATACCTCAAGCCTGGATCCTTTTTTTTTCAGATTAACCAGGGAGTCATCTAAGGAAATTTGACTAGATGTACTAGGGAGCCACTGAAACTTCTTGAGCAGAGGATTCTAAGAAAAGGGCAATTATATTTGTATATCTGCCATTAGTATTGCCAAGAAATCTTGACTGACTTCACTATAAACCTGGAAGATGACCTTACTGCAAAAAGTCCTGTAAGGCAACATGTTACTTATCAAATCCATAAGCACAATAGGATCTTATGTTCTCTCTTTCAGTTAACTGTGAGGTGACTGATATGTGGTCCATCCTTGACCATCGCTTGCTTCTCACTATCGCCTTCATCAAGGATGCCCTCAATTTGGGTAGAGATTCTGGAGAGTTGGGGGAGTTTGTTCTCCCTCATGCCTCTGCTACGCCCCGCCCTCTTTCCCCTACTTCGTAGCCTAGTCTCTCAATGTCCTCACAACTGTGTCATCTTTAGTAGGGCTCTCAATCCAATCCAGCTGCTTTGCCAGTCTTTGTTCTCTTTTGTGCTGTTTTAACCTTCTTTCTAAACATGTCCTTGACTGTGATGTTAGGGGGTGAACATGGGAGCTCCATTATCCTTTATGCTGTGGTAGTTTTCACAACTCTCCTGTTTTTCTCTTGTTTGCAGTTGTCCTTCCATTTTCATTTGGAAATGCCCTTGGGATGCCTTTGCTTTGCTGGATCTCTTGCCAAGCTTTTCTTTAAACTGGTTTCACCCTCCATTGCTTTTCCCTGTTTTATGATACAATACTGCTCATAATCGTCCATCATCCTTCATAATATTTTACAAATGAGTATGTATTCTATCCTGGAGTTACCTTTGGCAGTTCTCCCCCCACCCCTTTGGTTAGTGAGCCCAATGTTTGCTAAGCCACTTTCTGGGCTCTTTCTCTCCTTGCTGGAGCAGTTAGTTTACATGTGTTCAATTTTTAGATAAAATTATTTACTTGGTGTCAATGTTATTTCTGTTGTCCATTTCCCCTTTTTGAATTTTAATTACTTGTTCAATAGCTTGTAACATAGGTCTTTAAAGTTTGCAAAGCACTTTAACTATGTTAACTTATTTGATCCTCACAACAACCTTGTAGGTACTGTTATATCACCATCTTATAGATGAGGAAAATTAGGTCAAGAAAGTTTAAGTGAGGAGGGAGAGTATCCCATAGGGAGAGGTCATATCAAATCATGGAGGTAAGAGATGTAAAGTCATGTACAAGGAACAGCAAATAGGCCAGTCTGACTAGAACACAGAATGAGTGAAGGAAAATAATGTGTAATCAAATTGGAAAGATATACCAAGCAACTTGCTCAGGGTCATACAGCTATACTAAGTGTCTGAGGCTGGATTTGAACTCAGGCCTTCTTGACTCTCAGTTAAACAATCTTTTCATCACCTAGTTGTACTTTGTTTAAATAGTTCAACATTAAATTGTTTCAACTTTATACTATTGATATAGGGAGGGGAAGGAAAGGAAGATCTTTTATTTACTTTTATTTATATAGCATCTATTATGCTTAGCACTCTTTTAGAAAGAGTTTCTTATCTGGTCCTCACAACTCCATGAAGTGGGTTCTATCATTATCACCATTTTTTTTTTTTGCTTTTTGGAAGGGGAAGGGTAGGGCGATTGGGGTTAAAGTGACTTCCTCAAGGTCACATGGCTAGTTTTTTGTGTTAAGTGTCAGAGGCTGAATTTGAATTCAGGTCCTCCTGACTTCAGGGCCAGTGCTCTATTCACTACACCACCTAGCCGCCCGTGTTATCACCATTTTACAGTTATGGAAATCAAGACAAACAGTAAATAAGTGTGCCCAGGGTCACAAAACTAATGTCTGAGACTGGATTTGAACTCTGCTTTTCCTGGCCCCAGGCACAATTCACCATAAGCTGTGATGAGCACGGATCATGAAATGATCCCTGATTGGCAGGGCAGGTTCAGGGGAGGTACCTGAATGGGGCCTTGCATACTATGAGGGTACTGGTTGCCTTGAATGTACATATCTGTGTCAGAGAAAAAAGGAGGACAGAGACAGAATGGATGGACTGAGGAACAGGGAAAGGCAGGGTAGGATACATTAGGAGACAAGATGGCCTCCTTCACTGTGCTGCCTGCTATGGCTGGATTCTTCCCCCAATTCTGTTTGCCTGACTACAACATGAACAATCAGCCAGCTGGTATTTTATTAAGCACCTACTATGTGCCAAATGCTGGAGATACAAAGAAAGGAGAACAGCAGCAACAACAAGAAGCATCCCTAATGATTCTGCTACTTCTCTACCAATAGTGATCCCATGAACAGTAGAGGAGTTCTGAGGCTCTGGCTATGCATGGAACTGACCATGGTCCTAACAGCTGAGTTCCCTTTGGGCATATGGATACTGCTAGGAATCACAAAATCACTTTTTTGTAATATATCCTCCTCCCCCATTTGAATGCAAGCTGCTTGAAGTCACTGATGCTCCCCCCTCTTTTGTATCCTCAAACCTAGCACATAGTAGGAGCTTAACAAATGCTTGCTGGATTGAAGTCCATTTAATTAGCAGCCAAGAGAACTGAAGGAGGGCCACAGAAGTCTTTGGACACAAGACAAAAGAAGGGAGAACAAGAGCCTGGCAGTCCAGAAGGAGGGAGCAATAAGGGTTTAAATATCACCTCTGTGACATGTGACCTCAACCAAATCACTGAATTTTCCTCAGCCTCATTTCCTCATCTGTGAAAGGGCAAAGGCCTGGATCCTATTCCACCCAACACTAAGCTGCTTGCATGACCTAGGACAATCCATTTAATAGCTAAGACTCAGTCTCCTTATCTGTATAGTGGAGATGATACCTTTTAGGCTGGCAGCTAGGAGGCTCAGAGGATAGAGTGCCAGGCTTGAAGTCAAGAAGACCTTAGTTCAAATCTGGCTCCAGATACTTATTAGCTGGGTGGCTCTGGGAAAATCACTATACTTATGGAGATAATAAAAGCACCTATCTCCTAAGGTTGTTCTGAGAATGAAATGAGATAACAATTGGAAAGTGCCTGGCACAAAGCAAACACTATCATCATCATCATCATCATCATCATCATCATCATCATCATCATCATCACCGGGCTCCTGTTCATATGTGAATAGCAAAAGAGATAATGTTTGTAAGGCACTTTGCTAAACTTAAGCAGGTTACAGAAAGGTCAATTATTAATTCCTAAGAAAAGTAGCCCATCTAGTGCCCAGACCTGAAGGCCACCTGGAGTGAGACCCCCAGGCAAGGGCCTCCTTTGAAAAGCCCCGATAAGCTCCTTTGTGTTTTTCCCCAAGAGTCACTTATGTTGTTTTTTTTTTCTTTGAACCTGGGCTAATAGTCCCTCAAAAGGGAACAGCCATTAACCAATTAATTAAGGCCTTTTTTCTAGGTCTATTGTGAAGCAGAAGCATTTATCAGCAGAAGCAAGGCCTGGGGCCTTCATGGGAACTGTCAATCAGGTAAGACTCCTGAGCAGCCTGGGCCCTAATAGCAAATGCCAGTGAAGTTCAATTCAGCCATGCTTTGGCAATCTAAGCACCGGGCCCATTATATAGCTTACATTTCTAGATTTTAAAAAGCCCATTAACTTTTCTTGCTTGGCTGCCTGTAATAAACAAAGGACCTTCAGTTTAAACAAACACAGGATTGAGATTGCTTAATAGCAACTCTGTTCAGTGACATTAAGCCCAAGTTGTCCTTAGAATAACGAGTCACTTCAGCAGAGGTGAAAACCCCCTTTAGCTTACCCTCCCTTCCAAAACAGGAGCAACCTCTGAGACCTCAGCTCAATGGTTGCTAGCTGACTTCATTGTCTTCAAGTTTGCCAGCTTTGACAACTGCCACCAGTAGGTCCAAGGTCTGTCCTTGGGGCCTCTGCAAAACAAGCTGACCTAGCCCTCTCGACAACATGACCTAACTCCTGGGGCTTCTCTTCCCGATGGCTTCTCAGCTCCAGTGTCTACACTGGTTCTTCATATAACATGGCATGTAGAACCTCACCCTTCAGGAAACACTCCAGTTCGGTAGCAGCCTTCTTTTGCACCCTGGCCATCTTCTTGCTGGCCATTTTGCCTACTACTAAAGCCTAGGCTTGGGGCAGTAAGTATAGATAATGACTGGACCTTTTAATGGTAGGAAATATATTCCTGGGGCCCTGTGTTGTTCTGACTGAGGAGGACCTCTCCTAGGCCACTGTATCTAGACAATCCAGTCATGCTTCACTTTATGACTAAGCCATCATCCCACTACCTGCCTTCCTGCAGCACATGTTCTTGCTACCCCTTTGCCACTTCTAGTTCTGGAACCAGAATCCAGTCCATACTACCACTGTTACTAGTAAGGGCATGTGAATTTACTCTCCTGTGGCTCCACTCATCATCCCTGTAAGTTTGCAAACTAGAGGACACCTCCCAGGACAATGCACTTCTACATATGTTGTCGCCCCCATTAGAATACAAGATCCTTGAGGGCAGGAAGCATCCAGCTTTTGTTTTAATATCACTCAGCATTGACACCCAATCTACCGCCCAAAGAAATGGATGAAGGAATGGCCTCTGTTCCAGAGTTAGCCAACTGGGTGACATCTCTTTGAACTTGGCTCTTAGAGAATTATGGGAGAGAGAAGCCAGAAAGATGGAAATGGTCATCCATCTTGTATACCAAGAGGGAAGAAGAATCATTGGCAGAACTGATCAAGGTGTCTGATATCCAGATGCCCACTATCTCTCCCCTTCCTTCCTATACATTTATGGGCTATGGTCACAAGAACTGCTCAGCTAAAGAAGGGATCCAGGGGTCTGACCTTCCACACTGCTAGCCCAGAGCAACCAGGAGTTAGAACATTTACCTCCTGTATTAAAGTCCCTCCTCACATTATTATCTATGCCCACAAATCTGATTATATTCAAAATGCTGCTGGCTGCTTATAGCATTGTCTGTGTGATTAATGCCAGTGTGACTAGAGATTTGAGAAGAGGTTGTTTTGACCTTTATAGAAAAAGGAAATATGCTCTTTCAGTGTGCGCTGATCTAGGGGGAGGTATGGGCAAACTTTCAGTTTGAACTTTTTTATTAAAAAAAAAGAGAAATATACTCTAATAATGCCCCTAGGAAAATACAAATTTTCCATAAATAGCCAAGCCTATATAAGCAGATCAAATAATTGTATATCCCTAGAGCTAACTTAGAGAAGTCTTGAGACAAAAGGGAGGCCAAAGAAGATAAGGCTCCCAAGGGGGTATTCTGAGCCACCTTGCCCTTGACCCAATTCACTTAGAGAAATGTTAAAGAATGAGAGACCACCTCCCTGGGGAGCCTCCTCCAAGTCTCTAACCCTTTTGGTTTCTTTTATTGTTCTTACATGAACTCCATGACATCCTAACCCTAGCTATAATTCCAAGGAACCACATATATATATATTATTACTATGACTGCATGTGGGGTTACCCCCTACCTCTTTTACAATTGTAAGCACCTAATAAAGATTTTTTCATGCTTTTATCCATCCATTCATTAAAATGTAGTGCCCAGAACTGCATATAACACAGTATGAGTTGACCAGCAAAGAAGTAATGGCCCCAGTGGGGCCATTGCCCTTGATATGAACCCTAGTCTAGAGTCATTTATGTAGGCTGAAGGCACAGATATTTGGGGCAGCTGTTAACTCCTTTTGGAAGAATTGTAGTCTACTAAAGCCCTTATCAGAACTCCTCTATTCTAAACTTGGGCAATTGATTCTTTGGATCTAAATAGAGACTTCACATTTGGACCTGTTAAGTAGATTTGGATCTCATAAGTAGATTTAGCTCATTGTTTAGTGTGGGGAAATTTGTCAGGATCTTAGATCCATTAGCTAATGGGTTCAACTACCCCTACCCATTTTTTGACATTTGAGAAAAAGTACTTTTCTTCTCCATTCAATTTACCAACGATAATATTGCACAGAAGTAGCAAAGAACTAGAACAAAAATAAATGCCCATCAATTGGGGAATGCCTAAACAAAGTGGGGTACCTGAATGTAAGGGACTATAACTGTGCTGTTAAGAGAAAAGGACAACAAAGACTTCAAAGTAGGGGAAGACTTGTGTGAACTGATGCAGAGCGAGGAAAGCAAAATCAGAAGAACACTATGCCTAACACCTAAAAGATGGAAATGGGAAGAATCAATCCCCACTTTCCATTCAAAACTGCTATCTGCTCAGTAACATTCATTCTATTAATCAACACTCATTGGGGGTGGTTCAATTCAAGTTAGCAAGTGTTTAGGGAGTGCACGAGTATCCATAGATCTAAGTGAAGTAGTCCTAGGTCCCCTGATGTTTGCATCCTATTGAAAGATTTTCCATCATTATTCTTTTTCATCTAGCTTTGTTATATTCACCTAAATGTCTGGCATCTACCCACCCATAGCTCTTGTTCTGTCCACAAGAATACTAGGGAATACACTTTCAAATTCCTAGTTGAAACCAAGCTTGCCTAAGTCTGTGGCATTTTTCTGACTTACCAGTCTTATAACCCCATTAAAAACAAACAAACAAACAAAAAGAGGCAATGAAGTTTATTTGGCATAATTCTTCCTTTGTAAACCCACTCTGGCCCCTAGCAATCATTGGTCTGTTTTCTAAGTGCTCACAAACCATCTGTTTCAGAAACTACTCTAGAATTTTTCTGGGAATAAACATCAAGCTTGCCAGTCTGTGCTTTCCTCAATCTACACTTTTTTGAAAATTGGGCTTTGTGCCTGTCTCCAGGCTTCTAGCATCTCTCCCTTTCCCAACGATCAGTGACAGCAGGTTACATATTTCATCTGGGAATTCTTTCAACAGCCTGGGACATAATTCATCTGAGCCTGGGGACTTCATTAAAGCTCACATTCATGCAGTCACAAATGCTTAGATTTATATAGTAGTTGACAGTGTATGAAGCGTTCTTCTCAAGGACACATTCAGGCCTGTCAGCTTGGTAGTAAGCTGAGGTTTGGAAAAATGAAGGCAGCCAGGTGGCTTGGTGGATTGGAGTCAGGAAGACCTGAGACCAAATGTGGCCTCAGATAGTTCTGATGTGTGACCCTGGCCAAGTTACTTCACCCTGTTTGCCTCAGTTTCCTCATCTGTAAAATGAACTGGAGAAGAAAATGGCCAACCACTCCAGCATCTTTGCTAAGGAAATCCCAAATGGGTCACGAAGAGACGGATATAACAGAAACAAAGCCTTCACTGAATGTGCTTAAATGAAATATAAAGTAGAATAAGGATTACCAAAGAAACCAAGTATTTTAAAATGTAGTTATCAAAACATTAAAAAACCCAAGTTTTCAGAGCCCAGGTTAAGAAGCCCTCATTCAGAACATCCCAGGGAGGTACTTGCTTGGTATTTCCTCATCTACTATGGCCATCAGTACACTGGCAGTCATGTTTGCATCACCTCTCTAGTGGAAAGGTAATTCTCCTGAATTCTAGGGGACTCCTTGGGCCAATAATGCCCTCTCCTCCAATCTTCCACCTGTCCTGCAAGTTCCAGCCCCAAAGGTGACCTTCAGAAAGGTTTTTCTGGACCTTTCTTCCCTGCCCCCATTCTAGAAGTGACCACTGCCTTGTAAGACCTCTCAGGGTACCCGCTTTGTATCTCTCTTCCATCACAGACTGCGCCCTGCTCTGTTAGACCTAATGGCAGACATGAGTTTACCTTAGGGGAATCAAGAAGACACTAAGGCAGCCCAATGGTCCAAAGAGGTTGGGGAATGGGACATTCTAGCTAAGTGAATGTTCACCCATAGGCTGGGGGCTTGTTATCTCATCTCTGGACCCTTCTTCCATTGGTACAAATGCACAATCAATCCTTTCTCATACTGTATGATTCTTGTTAACATTTCCCCAGAAAATGCCCATAGAGGATGCATCCCATCATGCTAGAGGCCTTTCTTGGTTTTTTTCATATCTTGGGGCACCACCATGGCAATGAGCCTGCCCATCCATCCTGCATGCTTTTGACATAAGAAGCTCACTTCCTTTCCTAGTCACATATGAAATGAAATGATGAATGAAAATGCTAATTATGTACAAACCAAAGGGTCACCAATTTAGAGTAGGAAGTACACTTAGAGATGATCTAGCCTTTTGTTTTCATTTTACATAGGAGGAAAGTGAGGCCAGGGCAAGAGAAATGACTTGTCCAAGGTCACATAGCGAGGAAACCCTGATCCTCTGCCTTCAAATCCAGCGCTCTTTATATAGTACTGCAATGTCCTCCCCATCATGTCTTTCTTAGGAGCAAAGACCATCACAAGACCTCCTTGGTAACATGCCTGCCTATACCCCTGAATGATCCTCAGGTCTAAGAGCCTGGCCTGCATGTACAAGGACCCTAGGACACTACTGGAAAGTTTCTCTAAAGAAGATAAAATCCCTATAAAATCAGTGCTTGCTAGTCATTGAACTTTCATATGTCAAAAAAAACAGAGAGCAAAGTAATTAGTCCTTTATTACAGGGACTTTGGACTTAGGATAAAGAGGAGTTCTTTCCCCAGAAGAATACATCAAGACTCATCTGCCAGCTAACAGCAATACCATTTCTGAAGCATTTATGAGAAACATGTGTCAACCTTGGGGACTTGAAATGGCAACATGACAAACCTAATGGGTCAAATTTGCAAGCATTGGAATACAGGCTTTCAATGATTAATGGGAACAGTTCAGTCAGGAGCCTTAGAGTTCACTCAGAAGTTCTGAGGAGTCCTATGGTGCATTAGAGACAGAAAATAGGTGGGTTCCAAAGTGATGATTAAGTCTCGGTTTGCTTTTTCCTTCCCATCTCATGTCCCTTTACTCAGCTCCTAGACATCCTCTGATCATGTGGTAATTTCTCTTTTCATCCCTTCACTGCACCTTTTAAAGGCTAGCTTTGAGCTCACAATGCCCTAAAGATGAGAAGGCCGGGGCTGCCTTCTACCCTGAGAGTGCTCTTAGGGGCCAGCCATTTGATTGGAGCTGCTCTTAAGTATAAGAAAAATGGGTCCCATTTCAATCTCACTCGTTTCCAAGCTGTAATGAGCCCTATTTGGGGAAACTGTTCTCTTTGTCCCATTTGTCTCATTGTTAAGGCCATTCATTAAAAATAAAAAGAACAGGTAGCCGGAGGAAGACATTTTCTTAGCTGATGAGACATTCTATACCAAACTCATAGCTGTGACTAGATTTTTTTGCTCCTAAGGAAAGTGGAAAAGGGGGTACCTAGGACATTGTCACTGGGAATGGAGAAAGCAATTCATGAGATAAGGGGAGTGGGAGGTGATGGGAGGAAGTGCACTGGGGAGAAACTCACCTGTTATATAGAGCTAGGGGAAATATACCCCGGGGGGAAACCTCCAGATTTCTAACTGCTAAAGAGTTAGCTGCACTAGGGATATGGACAAAGGAAGTAGGTTCCTGGACTAAGCCACAGTTCCTTCTGTGTACTCAGGAGAGAGAACAGGAGTGGGAGACTTGGAAGGCTAATGCTAGTTGCACCCTAGTCTACACTGGCCTATCAGTTGGGGAATGACTCTTATTTTTAGAAATTTGGCTCAGTTATCTATATATTTGAGAAATGAGGTCTTTATCAGAAAAACAATATAAATTCCCCCACCCCACCCCCATTTCTTGCTTTCCTTCTAATCTTTGCTGAATTGGTCTTGTTTGTACAAAAACCTTTTAATTTAATGTCACAATTATCCATCTTATCTGTCATGAACCTCTCTATTCTTGTTTGGTCAGGAACCCTTCTACTATCCACACATCTGACAGGAAATTTATTCTATGATTCCCTAATTTGTTTGGGATTTCACCCTTTATGTACAAATCACGTACCCATTTTGAGGTTCTCTTGGTATACAGTGAGATGTTGGTCTATGCTTAAGTTCTGCCAGAATGCTTCCTACTTTTCTCAGCAGTTTTTGTCAAATAGTGAGTTCTTGCCCCCAATAACTAGGATCTTTCAGTTTATAAATACTAGGTTATTGAGCTCACTTACTTCTGTATCTTGTATACCTAATCTGCAGCATTGATCAACTACTCTATTTCTTAACTAGTACTCAGTTCTTTTGATGGTTATCACTTTGTAATAAAATTTGAAATCTAGTGTTGCTAGTCCTCCTTTTTTACATTTTTTTTCATTAATTCCCTTAATAGTACACCTATCATTCCTCCAGATGAATTTCATTATTATTTTTCTAGCCTTATAAAGTAATTTTTGGGTAGTTTGATTGGTATGGCACTGAATAAATAAACGAATTTAGGTGACAATGTCATTTTTATTATATTGGCTTCACCTACCCAATTAATATTTTTCCAATTGTTTAGATCTGTCTCTTGTAATTTTGTTCTAATAGTTCCTATCTGTGTCTTAGCAAGTAGACTCCCGATTATTTTATACTATCTACAGTTATTTTGAATATAAGTTCTCATTCTATCTCTTCCTGCTAGATTTTGTTGGTAATATATGGAAATGCTAAAAATTTATGTGGGTTTATTTTATATACTACAATTTTGCTAAAGTTGTTCATTTTCGACCAGTTTTTTAGTTGATTCTCTAGGGTGCTGTAAGTACACCATCATATCATCAAAAAGTGATACTGTTATTTCCTCATTCCCTATGCTTATTCCTTCCATTTCTTTTTCTTGTATTATTGCTACAACTAGCATTTCTAGTACAATACTGAATAATCCTTGGGATAATGGACATTCTCACTTCAGCCCTGATCTTATTAGTAGAGTTAATCCCCCATTTTAGATAATGATTGTTCTTAGTTTTACATCGATACTACTTGTCCTTTTAAGATAGGAATGAGTATTGTATTTTGGCAAAAGTCTCTTCTGAATCTATTGATCTACTCAGATGATTTTTGTTATTGAAAAGATCAATTCTACTTTTATTTTCCCAATGTCATAAACACAGACTGGTCGTGTTATTGTTGTTGTTGGTGTTGAATCATCCATTCATTCATGACCCCATGGATCATAGCACGTCAGGCCCTTCTATGCTCCACTATCTCCCAATTTCTGTCCAAACTCATGTATGTTTCTTCTGTGACACCATCCATCCATCTGATCCTCTGCCATCCCCTTATCATTTTGCCTTCAATCTTTCCCAAAATCAGGGTCTTTTACAAGGAGTCCTGTCTTCTCATAATGTGGTCAAAGTATTTAAGCTTCAACTTCAGTATTTGACCTGCCAGTGAATAGCTTGAATTAATTTCTTTAACTATTCAATGATTTGGCCTCCTTGCTGTCCAAGGGATGATCCAAAGTCTTTGCCAAAGCCACAGTTTGAAAGCATCAATTCTGCAGCTTTCAGCTTTCCTTATAATCCAACTCTCACAGCCATACATTGCTACTGGAAAAACCATAGCTTTGACTATAAAGACCTCTGTCAGCAAGGTGATGTCTCTGCTGTCCAGGTTTACCATAGCTTTCCTTCCAAGGAGCAAGCATCTTTTCATTTCATGGCTGCCACTGCTGTCTTCAGTGATCTTTGAGCCCAAGAATATAAAATTTGATGCTGCTTCCATCCTTTTATTTGCCAGGAAGTGACAGGGTCAGTTGACATGATCTTTGTTGTTGTTGTAGTTTTTTTTTTTTTTATTTTAAGCTTCAAGCCAATTTTTATAATTTTCTCTTTTGCCCTAATTTTCAAGAGGCTTTCTAATTCCTCTTCACTTCCTGCCATTGGAGTCACACTGTCTGCAAATCTGAGGGGGAAAGGGAGGCTTATCAGAATGAAATGACTTGCTCAAGGCTATAGAGGTAGCAGATGGGTCTAGATCGAACCCTCTTCCCACTGTACCTCATTGCCTTATCAGTGAGCTGAGCTTTGCTGCCAAATTGCCATGGATTTCAAGAATGTCTTGAAAGTTGGAGGGAGAGGGATGGAGGCAAGCATATATGCCCACTAAGTCCTTCGGCCCTACACCTAGCTGAGTAGAGTGGGGGCTGAGGACGGCAAAACCAAGAGAAAAACTGTCTGGATGCAGGGCAGATAGCGCAGTAGAGCCCTGGATAAGCAAGGATCCAAGAATAATGCCCAGAGGACGCCATACCCAAATGTAACTTTTAGGCCTAATGGAAGGAACTGCCCTGACTCTGAGAGAACAAAGGCAAAAAAACCTGACGGCTTTGATCCAGCATTAGAGGGACTTTCTAGACAGCCAAGAAATTGCCTTCTGCCCCTAATGCCACCCATCTCCCTGGCTTTCATTCAGCTGCCTTCAGTATGATAAAGGCCTTGGCTTTCCTCAGGGTCTGGAGCTAAATCCTTATTGCAGTGAGATCCTAATGGGGATTTACAGTTCAAAGTGTGTTAGGGCAATTCACATCAATCAATATTTACAATGATATGCCTGGCAAACTAGGCTCACCACTGTAAAATGGGAGATATAGGGAAAGATTTTAACAGTCATGCCAGGCTCTTACCTAGTTAGGGAGACCAGTGACAACGATTCAAGGTAGGATGCATTTGGAGGAACTGATACTCAATCAGTGATGTGGCCAATCAGTGTTAGTGAAGTAACAGAATACTCAGCAGACCAGCCATGCTAGCTCACTTGCTGCTCCAAGAATACATTTCATCTCCTACCTCCATGCCTTTACCCTAGCTGTCCCCCAAGTCCTCACTAGGAGCTCCACTCAAGGTTCATCTTCAGCTGGTACCTCAACCACATGCTCCCCTGATCTGCACACAGTAGGCATACATTGCTAGCATGTCACCATCCCAATAGCACTTTGTATTTACTTTACATATATTTAGTTATTTATAGACATGCCATCCTCTCTATTCCCTTCCACTTCCTCCCTATATCCCCATGGAAATATCTGGAAGGAAGGAACTATTTTACTTTTATGTTTGTGTTCCTGTCTCTAGGGACAGCTAGGTAGTGCTACAGTAGATAGAATGCCAGACCTGAAGTCAGGAAGACCTGAGTTCAAATCCAGCCCCAGATACTTCCTAGTTGTGAGACCTTGGGCAAGTCATTTAACTTTGTTTGCCTCAGTTTCCTCATCTGTAAAATGATCTGGAGAAGAAAATGGCAAACCAGTGCAATATCTGCCAAGAAAAGTCCAAATGGGGTTAGAAAGAGTCAAACACTACTGAAAATGACTGAATGACATGATAGCAAAGTGGATTCGGACCTGGCTTTTGGAACCAAGAAAACCTGAGTTCAAGTCCTACCTCTAAAACATCCTGGTTCTTTAGCATCTCAGTGCTCTAGACCATATCTGTGATGAAGGAGTCAATGACCTGAACTGGTAGAGGATGGTCCTGATACCAGTGAAATCACAGGGCCAGTCTCTAGCCCCATCCTAGTTCATCTAAGCATGAAAGCACATTCCAGAGTCAAATGGGAAGGAATCTGGGTCCACCTGTTATTTGGAATCACTCGTAAAGCTCCTCTGTTAGTCTAGCTTACCAACATGTGCCAATTTTGTTGGGAAATCCTGTGCCATCTGTGGGATGGCAGGGGCCATCATGGACCACTTATCTCTCCCTATGGCCAACTATCAACAGCAAATAGACAATCTGGTATCATCAGAGGTCAATGACCTAGAACTTGAAGGGACCTCAGAGGCCATGTTTAACAGAGGGAAAACTGAGTCCCAGAAAGAGGAAGTGACTTGCTCAAAGTTACATAGCTATTAAGTAACAGCATATGAACCAGGGAATAGGAAAGGAAAAAAGAGGAGGGAGGGAAAAGAGAAGAGAGAGAAAGTCACAATATTCAGGTCTATAGCCTGAATGATTCATTGGAGGCAGTGAGGTAGTTTGGCTTTAGACCCTGTTCTTCCTCAGACTTTTCCCATATCCCCAGCTCTCCCATTCCTGGGCTAGGTGTCTGGGTTCAGAGTGGGGGGAGCTGGTTCAGTTTTGAAAGAATTCAATCAGAACTTCTCTTAAGCCAAAGGGAGCTTTACTGATACAAAAGCATATGGGCCTGAGTCTTAGCAAAGAGCTAAACAAAGTTAATGATGTAGTAAAAGGACCAGACTCATATACACAGAAAGTTACAGAGCCTGTAGGCTGATGATGAAAATTTAGAGCTTCTAATGTGCACTATTCTTTTTTTTTTAATTTTAAACAAATGCTTTATTAACTTCTGTTTTATATCATTCATTTCTGCCAGATTTTGAGTTACAATTTTCCCCCATTTTCCCCTACCCACCTCCCCAAAATAGCAGTCCTACAAGATATCCCCTCATCCAATCTGCTCTCTCCCATACCTTTTTCCATACCCCCTTTGACTTTTCCATTAGAGCAAGATGGATCTCTGTGCCACAATGACTGCACATCTTATCTCTCTATTACAAGAAAAAGAGTATTATTTATATATATATTTGAAACATTTAATGTTACGACCTCGAATTTCAGATCCATTTCCTTCCTCCCTTGTCACCCATTCCCTCTTGGGAGATAAGTAATTCAGTATATGTTGTACATGTCTAGCTATGCAAAACATTATCATAGTAGACATATTGTACAAGGATGCTTATAATTCCCTCCCACTCATCCCACCCCCCACCTTGGTCCATTCCCTACATGATCCTGTCCTTCTTCTATAGTGGGTACTTCCAACCTCCCCTCACCCCAAGGATGCCCTCCCATCCATCCTCCCTCCTCTCATCCCCCTTCCCCCTATCCTGCTGCAGGTTGAGATATCCCATTTAGTATGTATGTCATTTTCTCCCTGAACCAAATTCAATGTGAATGTGGTTTTGCCTTTTTAGCCTTCCTTATTCTCCCCCTCCTTTGCAACCACTTCCCCTTGCTTCTTCTACATGGGATAGTTTACCCTACCCTGTCTCTCCCCATCTCCTCTTGCCACTTTCCTCTCTCACCTCATAATTTCATCCCTTGAGTATTCTCCCTTCACAACAAATTCAACCTATGCCCTCTATCCATATATAACTGTAACCTTATACACACACATTCACATATGTATTCATATGACCACACCACCTTCTTCCATTATTTTCATAGTGAGAAAGATATCATCAGTCACAGTTATTGCTTTTCCATATAGTAATGTAAATAGTTCAAATTTGATAGGTTCCTTTTGATCTCTTTTCCCTGATTACCTTCTCAGGCATCTCTTCCTTCTTGTGTCTGGATGTCAAATTTTCTATTCAATTCTGTTTTTTTCCTCAAGAATGCTTGAAAGTCCTCTATTCCACTGAATGACCATATTTTCCCCTGAAACAAAATACTCAGTTTTGCAGGGTAGGTGACCCTTGGGTTCAATCTCAGCTCTTTTGCCCTCTGGAATATCATATTCCATGCCCTTCGATCCCTCAGTGTAGAAGCTGCCAGGTCCTGGGCTATTCTGATTGTGTTTCCACAGTATTGAAACTGCTTCTTCCTGGCTGCTTGGAGTATTTTCTCCTTGATCTGGGGATTCTGGAACCTGGCTATAATATTCCTGGTAGTTTTCTTTTGGGGATCTTTTTCAGGAAGAGATCGGTGGATTCTTTCAACCTCTATTTTGCGCTCTGGATCTAAAACACCAGGGCAGTTTTCCTTGAGAATTTCTTGAAGGGTGATTTGTAGGTTCTTTCTTTGATCATGGCTTTTAGGTAGTCCAATAATTTTTAAATTGTCTCTCCTGGATCTATTTTCCAGGTCAGTGGTTTTTCCCATTAGATATTTCACATTGCCTTCTAATCTTTCATTTGTTTGGATCTGCTTAACAGCATCTTGATTTCTCATAAAGTCATTAGCTTCCATTTGCTCCAGTCTAACTCTGAAGGCATGAATCTCCTCAGTGAACTTTTGAGATTCTTTTTCCATCTGGCAAATTCGACTTTTTAAGGCATTCTTCTCCTCATTGCCCTTTTGGGCCTCCTTTGCCATTTGAGTTAGTCTATTTTTTAAGGTGTTGTTTTCCTCAGTCAGGCTGTTGACCCTCATTTCATACTTTTCCTGCATCCTTCTCATTTCTCTTTCCAATTTTTCCTCCACTTCTCTTATTTGATTTTTAACGTCCTTCTTAAGGTCCTCTATGGCCTGCAACCCGCTCATGGTTTCCCCTGGGGCTTTTGGAGCAGGTCTTCTGACCTCACAGTCCTTTTCCCGCTCTATGCCCCCAAAATAGGAGTCTAGGGTTACATTTTTCTGTTTCCTTTGCCTTGGCATGTTGCTGCTTAATTACTTGACTTTTGGGATTGTTGGCACACTATGGCTTTAAGGGCAGATAGAGGAAATTTCGTCCCGAACATGTGGGGGGCAACTTCCGTTTCTGGCAAGCTGCAAACCCACCCACGACTTCCACCCTAGATCACAATCCAGATCCAGGGAGGTTAAAGCAAGAGCGATTACCCCCCAAGACTGATCACTGTATCTCCCTAAGATTTGTAGGCTGGGAGCTGGAAATGCCTCTGAAAACTACCAAATAGCGTGTCTCCTCAGTGGCTTCTAGCCCCCAGGGGAGGGAGCTGACGCATTCCCTAAATATCAGTCCCAAAGTCCATAGTACACTAACCTCTTACTTTGTCCTAGGCATGTCTATGTTGATAATTCTGGAGTCGCCACAGCTCCTGGTGTTCTGGGGTTCCTCCAGCCAGCTGCTGGCCCTGCCACCCTGGGGCTAAAATCTCGGCTCACGCGGACCTGGGCTCGGCTCGGCTCCCTGCGCTCTGCGCACTGCGCGCTGCCAGGTCCCAGACCACTGCGCTGGTCCTTCCTGCAGAGCTGCTGGGCTGTCCTCAGCAGGAGGTTAGCTTCTCTGTGTCATTCTGTGGGTGCTGGGGCTCCAGAAGTTGTTCAGAGTCCCCTTTTACATAGTTTGGGGGGAATCTGGGGGCAGAGTGGATTGGATGAGCTGTTTCTACTCCGCCATCTTGGCTCTGCCCCAACGTGCTCTATTCTGATGCTCTGGCCCATATTAATCAAATCCCCTTTGGATATTTATAACTTTTCTGAATCAACATTCTAGAGTGAGCCCAAAGCTAGCAGTTACATGTCCCCAGCCTTCTTGGCTTCTATAGTTCTTTTTTTTTTTGAGGGGGAAAAGCAAGGCAATTGGGGTTAAGTGACTTACCCAAGGTCACATAGCTAGTTAAGTGTCAAGTGTCTGAGGTCAGATTTGAACTCAGGTCCTCCTGACTCCAGGGCTCTATTCACTGTGTCACCTAGCTGCCCCAGCTTCTATAGTTCTGAGAGTCAGTATGCTGGCCTTCTGGCTTAGAAACATTTCATATGAGTTGACGGGTAAGGAGAAAATCCATCCCTTTTCCCCCAGGATCCCATCACCCCTGGATGAAGGGGTTTCTGAACATGTTTCTGACCTTTCAGTGCTGACTTCTGGTCCTATGGTGACCCCATTATTGAACTCTACTTCTCTACTCTTTGCTAAGGAAAAGAATTTGGTCCCTGGAAAGGACAACAAAAGGACCAGAATCTGAAAGGCACCAGGAAGTGAGCCCCTGGGCCTAGACAAACTATGGGCCTCAGTATTCAACAAACAGGAACTGAGCTTTGGGGGCCATTGTCAGGGACTTGGAAAGAATGTGGAGAACTTGGAAGACGCCATAGGGCTGGAGAAGGGCAAATGTTCCAACTTCCAGAAAGGGGAAGAATAAACCCAATTCATATTAGTGAAGGAAGGTTTTGTGAACATCCAAAGCAGGAAGCAGAGATTAAGAAGCATTGTGCCTCCATTAAGAACTGGCCAGGACTGACTGAGAGGCAAAGTAATGTAAAGGGCACTCTGGTCTTGGACTCAGATATTCACTAGAAAAGTCTCATTACCTCTCCTCATTTGTTTTCTCATCCAAAAAAGGAGGGGGTTGGACACCATGAATGAAGTCCTTTCCAATTCTAAATCTATGACCTAATAAACTTCATTTCCATTTCCTTCATCTCCTAATGCCATGTCCCCATTTCTAGAATGCTGTCTCCCTACTCCCCCACCCCACCACTAACTGGTCATTCATCAGCTAGGTTAGAGACAGGATACTTGTTCAGGTCTGGGTTCAGTTAGCTGCTCTCTGAGCTCTCTTCCAGTCTTGCTATTCAGTCATTTTTAGCAATGGCTGACTCTTCGTGATCCCATCTGGGATTTTCTTGGCAAAGATATTGGAGGGATTTGCCTTTTTTTCCTCCAGCTCCTTTTACAGATGAGGAAACTGAGGCAGAGAGGGTGAAGTGACTTGCCCAGGGTCACAAAGCTAGGAAGTGGCTGAACTTAGACTTGAACTCAGAGAGATGAATCTTCTGACTCTAGGTTCAACACTATCTAACCACTGTACCACCTAGCTGCCCTTCCCTCCTAATGCACAGTCTCTTTAAGTCTGTCAAAAAAGGATCCTGCTCACTAAGGAGGGTGATGGAGCCAAGATGGTGGCATAGAAGCAGGAAAACTCCCTGCACTCCCCCCATAACCACCTCAAATTCCTATAAAAATGACTCTAAACAAACCTTAGGGCTACAGAACCCACAAAGTGACAGAGAGAAACAAATCTCCCACTGAAGAGAGCCCTGCAGGCTGGCAGGAAGGGGCCATTATAGCACAATGGAAGCAGAGCCCAGCCCCACATGAGTCCATGATTTTAGCCTCAGGGCGGCCTGACCAGCTGCAGCTAGAGGGACATCAGAAGAGTAGATCACCAGCACCTATGGTGGTTTCCAGAATTAGCAAACCATAAATACCAAAGAAAAAGTGAGTGGACAGTGTAGACATTGTAGGAACAGGGAGTCTGGGAGTGTGGTCCTGCCTCTGCCCCCTGAGGGAGAAGCAGCTGAGGCATGGCAGCCATGGCCACATGGCTGCTTCAGAGCTCCTGGCCTACAGATTGTAGGGGGACCAAGCAACCAATCTGAGGGGTAATCGCTCTTGCTTTAACCTGCTTGGATTTGGATTGCTGTCTAGGGTGGAGATCCTGGGGTGTGTGACAAGTGAGCCAGAGTATGTGGAGGTTTCAGAGAGTGCAATCAACTAATAGTTCCAGCAGCTGTGAAAACCCCAGTGATTTGGGACAAAGTTCTCCTCTCCGGAAGCAGAGTTTTACTGTGACAAAAAGCTCAAAAGTCAAGTAATTGAGTGGCAACATGAGCAAGCAAAGGAAGCAATAAGAGAATAATAAGAATAAGAATAATAAAGAGAATAATAAGAAAAATAATAAAAATAAGAGAAGTGGAGGAAAAATTGGGAAGAGAAATGAGAATGATGCAAGAAAATCATGAAAAAATAGTCAAAAACCTGACTGAAGAAAATAACACCTTAAAAACAGACTAACTCAAATGGCAAAAGAGGCTCAAAAAACCAATGAGGAGAAGAATGCCTTAAAAAGCCAGGTGGAAAAAGAATCTCAAAAGCTCACTGAAGAGAATCGTTTCTTTAGAATTAGACTGGAGCAAATGGAAGCTAGTGACTTTGTGAGAAATCAAGATACTATTAAGCAGATCAAAACAAATGAAAAAATAGAAGGCAATGTGAAATATCTCATTGGAAAAACCACTGAACTGGAAAATGGCTCCAGAAGAGATAATTTAAAAATTATTGGACTACCTGAAAGCCATGATCAAAAAAAGAACCTAGAAATCATCCTTCAAGAAATTCTTTAGGAAAATTCTCCTGATGCTTTAGAACCAGAGAGCAAAATAGAGGTTGAAAGAATCCACCCATCACCTCCTGAAAAAGATCCCAAAGAGAAAACTCCTAGGAATATTATAGCCAGATTCCAGAGTTCCCAAATCAAGGAGAAAATATTACAAGCAATCAAGAAGAAACAATTTGAATATTGTGGAAACACAATCAGGATAATACAGGATCTGGCAGCTTCTATATTGAGGGATCAAAGGGCTTGGAATATGATATTCCAGAGGTCAAAGAAGCTGGGATTAAAACCAAAAATCACCTACCAAGCAAAACTGAGTATCATGTTTCAGGGGAAAACATGGTCATTCAATGAAATAGAGTACTTTCAAGCATTCTTGATGAAAAAACCAGAGTTGAATAGAAAATTTGACATTCGGATACAAGAAGCAAGAGAAGCATGAGGAGGTAAACAGGGAAAAGAAATCATAAGGAACTTAACAAAATTGAACTACTTACATTCCAACATGGAAAAACAATAATTGTAACTTATAAAACTTTTCTCAGTATGAAAATAGTTGAAGGGAATAGAAATATGTATGTATGTATGTATACATACATACATACTTAGGGAGGGAATGGCATACACACTAAATAGGGTATTCACCCTACAGGAGAGTAGGGGGGAAGGGGATGAGAGGGGGGATGATGGAGGGGAGGTCAGGTTGGTGGGGGAGGAAGTTAGAAACACACATTTTTGAAAAGGGACAGGGTCAAAGTAGAGAGTAGAACAAGTGGAGGGGCGGGATAGGATGGAGGGAAATATAGTCAGTCTTTTACAATATATCCACTATGGAAATGTTTTGTATAACTACACATGTACAAAGTATATTGAATTGCTTATCTTCTCAGTAAGTGTGGGTGATGAGGGAGGAAGGGAAAGAATCTGGAATTTAAAATTTTAAAATCAAATGTTTAAATATCTATCTATCTATCTATCTATCTATCTATCTATCTATTTTCATGCAACTGGGAAATAAGATACACAGGCACTGGGGTACGGAGATCAATCTTACCCTACTGGAAAGTTGGAGGGGAGGGGGGAGGATATAGGAGAGAGCAGATTGGGGGGAGGGGGTATACAGTGGGATCACTGTTTTGGGGTGGTAGGTAGGGGAGAGATGGGGAGAAAATTTATAACTCAAAATCTTGTGGAAATGAATGATGTAAACTAAAAATAAACATAAAATTTAATTTAAAAAAAAAGTTCACTAAGACCAAAAAGTAAAAGCATCCTTCTGTGGATCAAGCAGTAGTGTGGGAATGAGAATTTCAGAGCAAGAATTCCAGCCTGGCTATGAGCTTGGATGGCTGTCCCCAGGAACTCGGGCAGGGAGGGGTCCTTGTCCTGCTGAGTGAAAGAAGGTGCATGATATGCATCATCCCAAAGGTTGTTCCAGCTCTGGGATTCTGTGATAGGGTGCTGGCTATTCTTTCTGATGCCATTCTCTGGGCTCCCCTTACAGACGGTATGAGTGTGTTTTTGAGTGTGTTCACGTGTGTATATGTGTGCGTGTGTGTGAGAGAGAGCATTAGTGTGTATGTGTCTGTGTGGGAGTGTGTGTTTATGTATGTGTGTCTCGGCGTGTGTATGTGAATTTGTGTATGTGTGTGTGTCTCTGTATGTGTATCTGTGAGTGTGTGTATGTGTGTTATGTGTGTGTGTTTCTGTCTCTCTGTGTGTCTGTATATATGTGTGTGTGTCTATGTGTGAGTGTGTGTATGTGTGTGTGTCTATGTGTATATGTCTGTGTGTATGTGTCTGTGTGTGTGACTGTGTTGTATATGTGTATGGTATGTTGTGTATGGTATGTGTATATATGGTGTGTGTGTGTATATGTGTATTTCTATGTGAATATGTGTGTGGTGTGTGTGTATGTGTGTATGGTATGTGTGTCTGTATGTATATGTGTGTGTGGCATGTGTGTATGGTGTGTGTCTGTGTGTGTACCCCCATTCTGAGGCAGCTCTGATCCCTGTCCTCACATGCAGTATGGCTCAGGAATGCCTATACTCAACTCATTCCTTCCCACGTGTGTTCAGGCTATGCTATTTGCCAGTTCTCCCTCCTAAAGAGAAGGCAGAGCCAAAGTGATATAAAGAAGTATCCAGGGCTGGCTAGGTGGTACAGTGAATAGAGCACTGGCTCTGGAGTCAGGAGGACCTGAGTTCAAATCCAGCCTCAGACACTTCCTAGCTGTGAGACCTTGGGCAAGTCACTTAACCCCAATTGTCCTGCCCTCCCCCTTCCAAAAATCAAAAAAAAAAAAAAAAAAGGATCTGAACAGAAAAGGACTCTAAAGTTCCCCGCCAAAAAGGCAGTAAGTAAAGAGTCCTCTGGCCTCATGACAGTTGCCCCTAGCTCCTACAAAATGAATCTAAGAAGGAAAGGCTTATTAAGTCACTGTGGCTGCTGGGATGTCAGAGTGCTTATATTTTTTCCTACAAAGATGTTTCTAGCAGCTTCACTTTCTTGGCAAAAGCCAAGAACTCAATTCCTTGGAGACTTGGTGATCGAAGGGAGGAAGGTGTAAATCAGGGAGGCAGTGTGAGCTCACTTCTTGGAAGGCAAAAACTGGGGCTGGAAGGAATTATTAGGGGGGGAAACACACATTGAAAGTCAAGTTCCTGAGTGTCACCTCTTGGCTTGTGAGAGGGAACAGCGCAGAGACAGTGGCTTGGCACTCCAGCCAAATCTTTTTCATATTCCAAGGAGAGGAACAGCAACTGGTCAATGC
Source organism: Gymnobelideus leadbeateri (assembly GCA_011680675.1). Classification (NCBI taxonomy): domain Eukaryota; kingdom Metazoa; phylum Chordata; class Mammalia; order Diprotodontia; family Petauridae; genus Gymnobelideus; species Gymnobelideus leadbeateri. The sequence goes on along the minus strand of WOXC01010858.1, from coordinate 42,995 downwards.
TTTACCTGGAGGTGAGGAAACATCTCCTTCCCAATTCTCTCCAATCCTGGGTCTAAGGGAGCTTCTAGGACAGTGACAGATGATGGCACTGAGCTGCCCAGAGTCTGTCCTGGCTCCAGGGGCAGCCCTCTAGCCATTGCTCTATGCTCCCTCTCTAACTGTTCAAAAGCCTTTAGAAAACAGTTCATGACAAACCACGCCCTGGCAGTTACCCAGGAGGATGAACCAATCAGGAGTCGGAATTGCTGAAGGGATTTGGAACACGCAGGACAGAGGCACAGAGGGATGGCCACAGCCTTTAGCAGGTCAGCAGCCACAAGCATTTCACCTTCACTACCTCAGACTTAGAGATCCCTGCCTCTAAGCCTCAGCCCTGCCCTGCACTTCTTAGCCCTTTCTGAACTCTCAGTTCAGTACTTGTGTGGCTGAATGTCATTGGAAGAAGTTACTCAAGTCAGTACAGTCTGGGTGCTCTGCAGATTCAGGTCACCCGTTCTTGACTGAGCAGGCATTGCTGTATGGGAAGCCTTCTCTTCTTCCAAGACTGACTGTCTATCACACCCTTCTGAGCGTCTAGCACACATAACTCTTGTCTTCTCAGGCTTCCTTGTGCCCATGCCCCTTGTTCCTCTCCCTCTCACCTTAGGCTTCCCTGAAGAAACTGAAGCCATCCATTATGGGTTTCCCCTTCTTCCCAGGTCTATCTGTCGAATCACCTTTCTGTTTTCTTCTTTGCTCCAGTTTGCTTGCCCATGCCAAACTGGCCCACCCCCAGGATGTACTTGACCCCCATACTTTCCTGTCTCCTGGGGGAACCTGCTCTCTTCATCTTCCACTTCCACAGATTTTCAAGCTCTTTATCCACTGGCGCCTCCCCTGCTACCTGCAAATGCCCAGACCCCCCTTCCTTTAAACAAACTCGCTAAATGCCACTACCCCCTCATTATTATTGCCAGTTTCTCCTTTCTACAACTAAATTTCTAGGAGAAATGGGTGTCACTGCTACACTTGCCTTCAGTTCCTTGCTGCCTGTTTACTTTACAGCCTTTGCAATATGTCCTGCATCACCAAGTATCTCCTGGATGTCTCAGACTGGACGTCCCTTAGGCAACACAAAGTCACCATTTCCAAAACAGAACTCATTATCTTTTCCTCTCAACCCTCTCATCCTCCCAGTCACCCAGCCTTTCAACCCAGGAGTCCCCCTCGACTTCTTACTCACGCTTACCCTACAGATCCAATCTGTTGCCAAGTCTCACCAGTTTGGGCCTCAAAGCATCTTTTAAGCACTCCCCTTTTTCCACTGTCAATGCCACCACCTGGACCTCTAATCCATTTTCCACTCACATAAAGCATCACCTCCTGCCCCTCCTCCAGCTCTACTGGCTCCCCATTACCTCCAAGATTAAATAGAAAGTTCTTTGTTCGCAGTATTTAAAGCTCTTTCCAACCTGTTCCTTTCTTACCTTTCCTGGTTTCCTCAGCTGCTAGAATGGACATCTTCCCTTCTATTCAGTCTTTTTACATTTTGTAGGTATCTACTTCTTTTTTATATTATTAGTTTTTGCCTTTCTTTGTATCCCTAATAATGAACATAGTATCCAATACATAGTAAGGGCTTAACAAAAGCTTATTGACAGACTTTTCATTTATTCATTTATGCTATACCCCCCAAACCCAAGCTCCTTGAGTTCAGACACTGTCTGTTTGTATTTGTATACCTAGCAGTCAGAATGATATATAGTACATGGCAGGGACCTGCCAAATGCTTGCTGATTAATTGAATGCCTAAATTAACACAAGTAGTAAATGGCAGAGTGAGAATTTGAACCCAGGTCCTCTTAGTCCACATTCAACTTTGTCAATTTTGTATTTCCTTACATAGATCATCTGTGGAACCAGAAGCAGATTTAGAAGCCACTGCTACTCAAAGACTTCATTTGGAGCCCATGTCCTACTAATGGTAGGGCAGAATGGCCTCTTTGAAGTCAGCAGTTGGCTATCACCCAACTTTAGGAAAGACTGTCTAGACTGAGGCCCACCTCCCCCCAGCCAGGAAGTGGAGAACTTCTCTTGAGTAGCCACCTCCCTCATCTGTGCCTCTCACTTGAAGAGCATCTATCAGCAACCTCAAGGATCTTGATATTCAGAATAGTCTCTAATGGAATTTATGACCCCTAAGAACAATGCCTATCTTCAGGGACCATACAAAGACATTTTGCTTTGTTTTGATTGAAGATGCCTCATTATGACATTTAATAGGAGCAGAGGGGGATAAAAATCTGTTAGTGACCCAAGGCTGACTTAAATCTCAAAGGCAGAGTCCTACAACTGAGATTCCCCAAATGGATAGCAGTTGAAACTTTCTAAGTTTTTTTACTTACTTGACTAAGTAAAGTTGGAAAGACCAAGTTGCAAAGTGGGGAGGTATTGACAGTAAGATGTCCATGCCTGACTTTGCCAAGGGGAAAAGTACTCCCAGGCCATCTCTGCATGTCACTGGGCTCAGGCTGAAGCTCTCCTTATTTGGTGAGGTGACAGACTCAATGTTCAAAAACCTAGAAGACACAAATGAAGACAGAACAGTTGGGGTTTCATTCAAGAGTTTTGTTGGAACTTGTATAACAAAAGGTATCAGTTCTTTTCACTGGCCTCAGGCAGATCATTTTTACAGACTGAGGGGTTTACCATTGACATCTATGAAGCTCAACAAAGCTGTTCCTAGGACCTTTTGGGTCTAAGACAAGGGGTGTAATATTGGGTGCCAGAGAAAGGAAATCTCACCTAGAGGGCAGCTCTCAGGGGGAGGAGGCATAGCTCCAGGACACAGAGCCTTCAATGCTGCTGAAGGGGAGATGTGAGGATGAGGAAGGGGGAATGACAGGGAGTAACTTCAGTATTCACACTGATGACTCTGAAGCTCATCAGCTTCCTCAACTCTCACAGCCTCTGTTCTTTACTCCAATTCAGCCACCAACAGGAATGTTCAATTCTCAGAGTCCCCCATTACCTCCAAAGATTTGCTATTTCCATGATGTGCAATGTTCAACATTTACTTCATAGCTCTACCCCCAATCCTTCTGCCCTTCCATCTTTCCTTAGACTTCAAATCCTTCCCCAAACCTAGTCTTCACTTTGACCTTCAACCCCCCTTTGCCTCTCTATTCTCTGAGTCTATCACCCTAAGTCTGCCCTCATTTTTCTCTGTTGATGTTATTGCTCCTGGAGTTAATCATTGTAGATTTCTCTACTCAACTGGCCTTCCACCATTCATGCCCTGCCAGGCCTCAACCATTGGTCACCCCCACTAGGCAGCTTGTGATCAGAAATGTTAAATGTTGCTGAATAAAAGCAAAAGAGTGAGTACTATTATTGTTTACCTTCTATGTAAAGGTTTAAAGTTTGAAAACACTTTTTATCTATTATCTCATTCAATAATATTGATCATTCTTATTAATCCCACTACAAAACCTTGTTACTTAAGTGCTATGGAACAACTTCTTATATGTCTCCAATCTCTAGCAGCCACCTTGAGTGACTATTTCAAGTCTTTCCTTCTCTCAAATCCCCAACATCAGCCCTATTTCCTTTGCTGAGCAGATGTCTTCTCTTGTTTTCCCAAGAAAAATGAGAACAGCCTTCATGAGCTTCCTCAATGACTTTCCTCCATACTTCAAAACCTTTCTACAGCTTCCTAACCCTCTCCTCTTCCTGATTCTTTTGGAAACTTGTTCCATCAACCCCCTTCCTCCTGTCATCTTTCCTGCCTCTCAAAGAGTCAGCTAGTTGTTAGAGTGGTTAGAGAACTTGACCTGGAGTCAGAAACACCTAGGTTCAAAGTCGGCCTCAGACACTCATTAACTGTGTGACCCTGGGCGAGTCATTTAATCTCAGTCTGCCTCCATCTTCTCCTCTGTAAAATGCGGATAATAAGAGCACTGACTTCCTAGAGTTGTTGTGAGGATAAAACAAGATAACGTTTTTGTAAAGTGTCTTACAAATCTTAAAATGCTATATAAATATTTGCTATTATTATTATCTTCAATTTTCCCCAACTATGTGAAAACATCTCCACTGTCCTAAAAAACTTTTTTCTTGACCCTCAATTTATCAATGATCTCAACTTATCATCCTATATCTTTCTATCCTCTCCTTCCTTGCTAAACTCTCCACAAGAATGGTCTATATTTGCTTCTATTCAAATATTTGCTTTATCTTCAAATCTGTGCGATCCAGTGCTTGTAACCACTCTTTCAAAGGTTGCCAATGGTCTCCTAAATGCTCTAGTTGCTAGCCTGTTCTCAGTCAGTCCCCATCCTTACCAATCTTCTACAGCCTTTGCCACTGTTAAGCACACACACCCTCTCCTAGATGCTCTCTTCCCTTGGCTTCCAGGGGCCATTGCTGTTTTGTTGTCTCATATTAGTCAGTGCTCTTCTGTCTCCTTGATTGTATCATTGCTCATCAGTATACCTCAACGATCAGTTAGAGGTCCTCTTCTCATCTCTCTATATTCTCCCTTGTTGATCTCATCAGTTTTCATGGGTTCAATTATCAGTGTCTATGAATTCCAGATCTATATAATGAGTCCCAATCTCTTTCCTGAACCATATCTCCAATTTCCTCTTAGAAAAGTGAGGTCCACCTAGACAGCAACGCAGCACCTCAAATTTAATCCCTCTAAATTTAAACTCCTCATCTTATCCCCTATATCTACTCATTCTTTAATCTCACCCATTTCTGTTGAATGTCCCACTATCTTCTCAGTTATTAACTAAGCATCATGACCTAAAAATTATTCTTAACTTTTCTCTCTTCCTCAGTCCCCATAACCAATCAATTCCTGAGTTTTATCATTTCCATCTCAACAACATACCTCACAGCCATCCCCTTCTCTTTATTCATTTAGCCACCGACATAGTTCTGGCTATCATGTTTCAGCTGGACTATGACAAGAGCCTCCCAAGTGGCCTCCCTACTTCCAAGCTATCCTTGGTTTCATGGATCCATGACCTCAATGATGCATGAATTCTCCCCAGTGGGGCAAATCACAACACATTTATACTTTCTCATCCTGTCCAATTCTTGTCCATGTCCTAACATAAACAAGGGGCCCAAAGATGATAAGGGTCTTTCTCTAACATCTCTTAATGTTTGTTGTTGTTCAGTTGTGTCCAACTCTTTATGACTCCATTTGGGGTTTTCTTGGCAAAGACACTGGACATGGCTATTAGTACAGCAAACAGGTTGTCCATCTGTTAACCCTCTTTCCTTTATGCCTGACGCATCTTTTTGTGTCTATACATCTCATTGATGAGCTCTTTCATACTGTGTCTTGTCTATAATATGTTGTAGTCTATTTATGCCTACTATGCATCTTTCTGTTGCTCTTTGGGTGGCCAACAACATGGATTCTTCATCATGATTTTCAGGGATATGGCATCACCTTAAGAATAATGATGATAAAAAATATGGGTCTTGGTATCTGGAAATAGTTTGAGGTTGATGAAAATACCCAAGATTCTCTAAGGATAAATTGAACCCATTCCCCTCCTTACTCAATTATGAGTCCATTTTACTGTACATGTACGTTTGTCCTGATGGACCAGCTCAAAGTAACATCCAATGTATATTCTTCAACCACTTGGTTTTTCCTATGGAAGAGAACCTTTAAAGTGGAATTTTGTTCTATGAGGTCAAATGCTTTTTTATAGATCGGCCAACAAATAAGCTCACGGAATTTTGGATTTTCCAAACCTTTCATTCAGTTTGTAAATTATCAAAGTTCTGCTGTTCTGCTGTAGAATGTGATTTGTAAAAGTCTGTTTCCTTCTGGTACTTTATCAAGGACGCCTCAGGTATACATGCATATCACTTTCCTGTTGTACAAAGCTGATAAATATGTATGCATATAGTCATTTATGCCCAACCCCCACCGATTTTTCATTATCTTCTCTGCTTTCAGTTAGTTACCTTGAGAGTCAGTCTCCCAAATATCCTCAAAGCAGTATTGCCTATAGCATGGAAATGGATTTTATCTATGTATATTCTGTCTTGTCCAGCTGTTCTTGCCATCTGTTTCTTTGGGCGCCTTTTCTTCTTTCTCATGCAGAGATAAGGACCTGCCTGTGATGTTAAAATCCAAATATGGTGATTCTGTGTCCACTGATAGAGAATACAGTTTATTAAAGAGATATTGACAAATCTAAAAATTATTTTAATTTTTCATTCAATTGTTGCTCTCAATTACAGGCAGTATTGCACAGTTAATAGAGTCAGTTTCCAAGTGAGGAAGATTGAGGTTCATTTGCTGACTGGATAATCTAAGTAATTCTCTTAGACTATAAAGTGCAGATAACATTGGTAGAATAAAAGCAGAGATCCTGTTTATATCCCTATCCCATGCTGTTCTCCATGGGCTTTCATCCTTAAGTGCCATGGGGATGGGTCCTTTCTCATCAAGCCTTCTGGAAACTTACTTGCTCTTTGACTGCTTTTTTGTTCTTTATTGCAGTATCACATTTATACATAATATTTTGAAAATTAGTTTATGTTCTAAATTATTATTTCCCTTTGCTACCAAATCTCTTGTACCTAACAGATCAAGTATTTACTGACTGGGGCAGTTTCTATGCCCTTTGGGTTTTTTTGTTGCAGTGATTGCTTTAAATTCACTAAACTTGCTTAAAATAGTGACAGCCTATGTTGATATCTATTATTTTATCCATTTTTTATTTGTGTGTTTCAGTAGCTTGTTTATATAGGACAAACTGGGGGATAGTGTAATTGTGTGAGGTATATTTTTCTCACTTTTATACTGTCTTCCAATTTAGTGTTGACTTTTATTTTCTCTTTAATAAATAAATTGATGGTCTAACTATACAAATAGATGAATCAGTATTCAGTTATTTCCTGGGAGTTCATAAACAGGTTGTTGTTTTTCCTGTGCTCTTTGGTCCTAGCCATGATCAGTGCCTCTTGGTACACTTCCTGAATACAGTATACTTGCTATTGTAGGTATAAGGCTCCAGTGGAGGTCCTAAGTCTTTGGACTCTGCCGTTTCTTGATCCTGACTGCTTTTGTCCCAATATATTTGATATCCTCCTTCCCTATACTCATTTGCAGTATATGCTGATTTCATTGAGAGGTTCTTATCTACTTCTTGCTAGACTTTCCTACCCTCTTACCCTCTGCCTCAGGCTCTTGGTATGTACACTGCAATTCAATATTCATCCTGAGCACTGCAATCCAAGATCAGCTTATAGCCTTTGAATGGTACGACAACTTCCATTTAGCAGCTTCCTTTTGTCTTCTGGTGTCATAGAGAGTGAAGGATCAATTTGGAAATTATTCAGCACGTTGACCGAGTTGTTTGACAAGGATCTCACATTCCAAGTACCAACCATTAAATGAATGTTTATATTCAGCCAAAAAGGAGATCATTCTTAGTACTTTGTGCCCAATTTTCCTATCACTCTGTCACTGTCCTTGCAGAAGTAATGGCTGCTTAACAGTGGACCCCATCTTTCTCACAGCTGTCAAAACAATAATCCTGAGGCACAATTCTTACTGTTAGTTCTTCAGAAACCTGCAGTTGCTCCTTATTCCCTACAGGATCAAATATAAAATCCTTTGTTTGGCTTTTAAAACTTTTCCCCACCAGACTTTTTCCTTCATTTCCAGTCTTCTCAACACTTCCTGCCCCTCCATATGCTCTACCATCCCCTTCCACTTACCTCCCTAATATTCCTGGCACACAAGATGCCATCTTCCAACGCCATGCCTTTGGATTGGCTATCTTCCATGCCTAGAATTCACTGCCCATTCACTTTCATTTCCTGGCCTCCTTGGGTCCCTTTTGACTCAATTCAAATCTTCCCTATTGCCAGAATCTTCTCTGCTCTCCCATTTTACTGATACCTTCCCTGTTCAGACTACCTCAAATCTACCTTGTAAGTACTTTGAACATAGCCAGTCATATTGGCTCCCGCATTAGAATGTGATTAAGGACAGGGATTGGTTTTACCTTTGTTTGTATCCCCAGAGCTTAGTACAGTGTCTGGCACAGTAGGTTCTTAATGAGTGCTTGCAGACTGACAGATCTTAATTTGCCATTTAAAGACTTCCACGGTTTGACTTCAATGTCCCTTTTATGCACTACATCCCTCAGATGAACTAGACTCTTCTCTAAACTGGACTTCCCATCTCCTTATCCTGCAAGTTACATGCCTTGAACATTTTTCCTTCTCCTGTCAATCTTTTGGGCTCCTTACCTTCATTCCAAGCTCTTCCAGACAAGATGGCTTGTTAAACAGGAGACCAACTGTACAGGCCCCACATCCCTAAGCCAGCAAAACCCTGATATTTGTACTAGCCTGAATAATGAACAATAAATCCAATGAAAAACTATAGTAAGTGACTATTCTCACTCCAGAACTATCAAAACTGAACTGGGAAAGGAAGCCTTCAGCAAAGTCAGCACAGAGCAGGCAGACAAGCCCAGCCTCCCTTGAAGACCAGCAATAAGCCTGAGGCACAGGTAGCTTTCAAACCACTGTGATAAGAGGCAGAAGTGGACAACTCCCAAGAAAGCCTCAGGAGAGTCAGAAAGCCCAAGGGTAGATACCTTGAGACTTGCCTGAGACTCAAACTGGAATAACTCAGGCACCTGGGGGCTCCAATCCCTAGCACTTGGTCCTGAGATGCACAGGAGATCCTGAGAATATAGGAATCAAACTCAAAGACTCAGTGGACCTAATGCTGAAGAAGTGCAAGAAACCAGGTAATCCACAATGAGACCAAACAAGGTTGACCCCACCACTCAAAAGCACAGTGCAAGGACAGAGCCTAACCATCCCAAAGCCTCAATTTAGGAACTAAAGCTGGAGAGCTAATTAAATCAAAGAAAACAACAACCAGCATATATTAAAAAAACAAAAACAAACAAACAAAAAAAACCAACACTGTAGATCTGGAAATCCTTCCAAAAGAAGGAGAGAAACACTCCCTAACAATTGTAGGCAATGACTCCAAGGAGGAAAAATGGATTTTTCCCCCACAAGGATTACATAAATAGATGGAATGAAGCAAGAGATAAATAATGATATAAAAGCACTGAGGGAAAGAATGGGAAGGAAAATAAATAGCTTAGAAAAGCAAGAGGGTAAACTTTCCCAATAATGTGAATCCTGAAAACAAGAATAGACCCAAGAGAAATTTATGACTTCATGAGAGAGTGAAAAATATTAGAACAAAATTTAAAAAACTGAAAAAAAATAAAAGAAAATGTAAAATATTACATATCAGAAATAACTGACCTGGAAAATGGGTCAAGGAGAGATAAGTTAAAGATCACCAGACAGCCTACAAATCATGCTTTTAAAATCCTGGACAGGATATTTCAATAAATCACAAATAAAAAAAATGCTAGAATGCACTGGAATCAGAGGGCAAAATAAAAACAGAAAGAATCTATTGATCCCTATAAGGAAAATAAAAAAGCAGAAAAATCCCAGAAATGTCAAAATACAGAGTTCCATCTAAGGGAAAATACTATAAACATCCAGAATGAAGCTATTCAAGTACCAAGGAACCATAGTCAAGATCTCACAAGACTTGGCAGCATCTATTCCAAACAAGAGGAAATCTTGGACAATATTTCAAAAGGCAAAAGATACAGGCTTACAACCAAAAATAAATTACTTGGCAAAACTGATTATAATTCTATGGGGAAAAAATGTCCTCTAATGGAATAGAGGTCTTTCAGGCATTTCTGATGAAAAGACTAGAAACAAGTAGGAAGTTGGAAATATAAAAGTACAAAGAAATCTAAAAAGATAAATTTATCTGAACAATTGAAAATTACTTATGATGGCATAATGATAACATTCTAATAGAGTCTGATGAGGGGAAAGAGAAGGGACGGTAAAAGGAAGAAGATACTAAGTACAGACAGGAGGACTATTTCTCATAATTTGGGTCTATGGAAGAAGGCATTGAGAGAGGGGATCAGATAACACTCCCTCTTATCTGTGGAACAGGGACTTGGAAGCATGTCCAGATCATCTATCATAGAGGCCCTCTTTTTCCCCTGCCCTACAGGTGGGTGTAACCTCTTTTGATTTGCTGTGTAATCAGAGTGGGTGACATCCTTAAAAATGGCTAGACTGACAGATTTGGTTAAGATGACAAAACAGGAAAATGACAAATGCTGGAGAGGATATGGGCAAATTGGAACACTAATGCATTGCTGGTGGAGTTGTGAACTGATCCAACCATTCTAGAGAGCAATCTGGAATTATGCCCAAAGGGCTATAAATAATTTCATACCCTTTGACCCAGCAATACCACTTCTAGGGTTATATCCCAAAGAGATCATTGAAGAGGGAGGAAGACCCATATGTACAAAAAATATTTATAGCAGCTCTTTTTTTGGTTGCAAAGAATTGGAAATTAAAGGGGTGCCCATCAATTGGGGAATGGCTAAACAAGTTGTGGTATATGCATGTAATGGAATACTATTGTGCTATAAGAAATGAGGAGCAGACGGACTTCATATTTACCTGGAGAGGCTTATACAGACTGATGCTGACTGAGAAGAGTAGAACCAGGAGAAATCTGTATACAATCACAGACACAACATATGTGTGATGACCAACTATGACAGACTGGACTCTTCTCAGCAATGCACCGATATAAGTCAATCCCAAAAGACTCATCATGGAGAGAGATGCGACATCCAGAAAAATAATAGAAAGAAATGAGCCTGAATCCTGATGGAAGCAAACTAATTGATCTTTTTCTTTTCATTGTTTGGTTTTATTTCTTCTTTACCATTCTTCATCCCATCTAGTACAATTCGCCTTTGTAACTTGACTAATGTCTAATATGAAAGTATTTGCAGATCCTATACTGGACTCTATACTGTCATGGGGGGTAGGGAGGGAAGGGAAATTTGAAACTCAAGGAACTATGGAATTGTATCTTGTAAACTAAAAAGAAAAAAAAAGAAAAAAATGGCTAGACTGAGACAGTCATGCTCTCTCTGCTACTCTGGTTCTTGCTCTTTCCTACTCTCTTTCCTGCTATGGCCAGAGGGTGAAGATCACAGTTCATCCACAGTACAAGTATCATGAAGGCAAAAGGGGAAGCCTTCCTTTTCCTGCTTCTTCTTTTACCAAGAAATAAACCTGGGAAGCATTTGCTTCTGTTTGGTGTTGTTTTTCCTCAGTTTTAAGGTACCCTTAGTGATCCCTACCAGTTGGAGAGTTCAATCTAGAATGACCTCAGAGTCAGGACTCTAGGAAGGATGGTACCACCAGCCCAGAAGAAAAGCCCTGAAAAGCCAGGGTCTCAAGTTCAAGTGAGATTTTGGATTTGGAAACTGAGATAGTGGTCTATAGGAACTAAACTAAACTATTAACCTAACCCCTTTGCTTATCCAAGAAACTGAATATGGTGAGTGAGGAGAATTAAGCACCATGCATTGGGGAGCAAGTTTGCATATTTTTGAATATACCTTTTGAAGTAAATATCCCTTTGTAAAAGCTAGTCTGAATGTTAGTGGCTAAATGTAATGGGTGTAGAAGACCCAACCTTACACTTGAGGGAATACAATCAAGCAGGGCCTGGTGCTGTTTGCAGAGAACCCAATCCCCATCCTACACAATTCCTCTTAAGGTCCTGGAGAACCCTGGGTAAGGGATGAGCTGTAACCTACGTTATCATCAGGCAATGAGGGCCAAGGTAGTGAGATACTGCCTTTGAAAAGCAGGAGAGTGGAATGTTCATCCATACCCTTTGGTGGAAAAATACATCAAAATCAACAGAGATAAAGAGATAGCAAATGTTAAGAGGGACTCTGCTACCACTGAGGGACTAGCTACAACGAAAAGAAAATGGGATGAAAAGGGAAAAAACAAAAAGCAAATAGCAAGAATCTGAGAGACTGTCCATCAATTGAGGAAAGGCTGAATCAATAGATGCACGAATGAATAAATAAATGATAGCATTTATAGAGTAATTCCTATGTGCCAGGCACTGTCCTGAGAGCTTTCAAAATAATATCTCATCTGATCCTGTCAACAACCCAATGAGGTTGGTGTTATTATTATCCCATTTTACAGATGAGGAAACTGAGGCAAATAGAGGTGAAGTGACTCACCAAGGGTCACAAAACTAGTAAGTGATGATGGAGGGGAGAGATCAGACAAATTGTTGGAGGAAAAGTTGAAGAGAGTGAGAGAAAGATAACAGTTCAGAGCAGGTCAGGAAAGGCTTCATGGCAGAGGTGGCATCTAAGTTGATCGTCCAATGAAAGATTTTCATTTTTTAAAATTTTATATTTTTACTTTGAACTTAAGAACTCTATCAGGGAGCGTTTCTCTCTATCTATACGTGTGTGTGTGTGTGTCTCAGAATACAAAAAGAGGATTGTATGTGAAACAACATATTTCCATTTCATACTGCTTGCTTTTGAAAATAGTATGTCATAAATTCCACAAATTTTAAAACTATCCTGTTAATCTGTGCTTCTTTTTTAACATCCTTCCCTTCAGTGAATTTTAGGACAATATTTGGGATGCCTTTCTTTTTTTAGGGGCTATTGCTAATATACCCTCAATACTCAATTAAAAACTTGAAAAATAATATATGACTCTTTCTGTACTTTATGGTCATCAAATGAAGATGCTTTGGGAGACAGATAACATGCCTCATCTTCTGATTTTCAAAGTTGTTTTTTTCTAGAGTTTTGTAATCATTGTATATTTTTTCTGCTTTTTTCCCCACTTTATTCTGCATCAGTTCATGCTACCCAGGATTCTGAACCAGATTAAAATATAGTTAACAACATAAATATAAATAACATGCAACATAAATAATGTGCGTTTGTGGCTTTCTAAGTCAACATGCCTCTTGCAGATATTTGCTTCTATTTGAACTTGAGACCAGTTCTTTGCCCTCCCATTCCCAGCCCCCATCCTCACCCAGGCTGGTGGTTTCTCCCACTATACCCTGCTAGTTTTGATAGCTGATATTCTCTTCACTTTCATGAATTTTTGTGAAAGGTTTGGAGATTGTGCTTGTGGGGGTTATGTATTTAATGTTTTATTTTGTTCGTCTCAGATCTGTGATTTCTTTGGTGAAGGGAACTCAGGTGTCCATCCTGAGGAGCCTTTGCTCTAAGTTTTGGTAAGTTGCTTGGATCATGAGGAACTTAAGCAAAGTCACCATCCATGTTAGAGAAGGGACTAGAATATAGTTGGGCTACACTGGTTCTCATGCAACAGTCAGTCATTCAATAAACCTCTATTAAGCACCTACTATGTGCCAGACACTGTGCCAAGCTTTAGAGATACAAGGAAAGGCAAAAGATGGTGTCTGCTCTTATATGCAATATGCAAACAGTTATGTCCAAACAAAATCTATACAGGATAAATTGGTGTTAATCAATAAAAGGGAATGCACTAGCATTAAGGGCAATTGGGGAATATTTCTTACAGAAGGGAAAATTTTAGCTGATATTTGAAGGAAGTCATAAAGGAAAGACAAGGAAGGAGAGAGTTCTAGGCATAGTAGAGATAGTCAGTGAAAATGCCCTGAGTAGAGAGATGGAGTGTCTTGTTTGAAGAACAGCCCAGAGGTCAGGGTCAGAGTAATCACAGGGCTGAAGGGGCTAGCACATAAAGTTTAAGTAGAGCAATGTTTTAATTTGCTGATTTCAGGCTGGCCTCTTTTCTGCATTCCAAATGGATTTCCCTTCTGACTTTTACCCAGAACCTGGAAGGCTGAAAAGCTCTTACATTGGGAACAAGATCCCACCCTTAGTTTGGGGAAGCAATCAAAAAAGATGTCCCTGATCTTTCCATAAGCCCATGAGTGACTCACCCCATTAGGTTCTAAAGGGTCAGCCTTCTTCTTGCCATAACGATTGGTACACCTTCTCAGGCAGGACTGACATTAACTGCCGCCCCCCTCCCTCAAGTAATAGGACCGATTATAGGCAAGTATAAGCTGGAAAAAGTTTTTTTGTGGATGTGTGTGTGTGTATTTGTTTTGTTTTAGTACTAAAACCTGAAAGGCAGGCTGCAATTCAAACAATATTATCCCTCGTTTTCCCCAGGAGTAGCCATGCCAAGGTGGCCTAGAGAAGATTACTTTGCCAAGCTGTGGGTGTCCATGGTACTAGGCCAGATACTGGCACCCTTTCCAATATCCATTCAGCTAATGAAAGTTTTCAGGTAGCTCCAGATGAAATGTGGACAGAAACTTGCCCTCAAAGAAAAGGCAGAAATCATCAATAGGATGGAGAAAACCTCATGTTAGATACCATAGAGTGAACCAAAATCTAAGGTAAAGACCAAGGAAGAAAAAGGAATGACTGGGTGGAGGAGTCAGGGACAAAGTCCTTTAATCCTTTAATCTTGCCATTTGGAATAGCTGCCTTGGTCCCTTCATTTCACTGATAGCATCTTAGAGAAGTAGAGTTACCCAATGGCCCAGGGGCACAGCCGTGGTCTTGGGGGAGGGTATGGATGTGGAGAGCAGGGAGGTTTGGCTTCAGTGAACCCTAAAGCCAGCTTGTAAAGTTCTGCCTCTCATAGGCCACACATGATTATGACTCATTTTGGGGTAGACTGGCTTTCATTTCTAACAGTAAATCAGCGTGGGATAGTAACAAAGAGCACTGCTCCTTATTTCTGATAGCCCAAGAAGAATGAATCACTGCTTCCCAACATTTGATTAGTTTCTGAATTAGCCTTTCTAATGGCTTTTTATTTCAAGGCTGCTTCTGGCTGAATGCTGTTAAATATGTCCACAGGCTTCCAGCTATTCTACCAGCACATGCAGTCATTGAGTCTTGGTGCATTGACAGCCCTTCACAATCTGGCTGCTGACAACCTTTCCAAGCTTATTACCCATCAATCCTTTTTGGGCACTCTCCATTTCAAGCAAATGGGTCTCTTGGCTATTCCCATACACAAGAGCCATCCACGCATCACCAGCTTGCTTGCTTCTAATGGAAGCCCTTCTCTCCTTTGCCTCAGAAGGACCCTATTCTTCTTCATGTGGTTTAGCTTATGTGGCTCCTCCTATGTGAGGCCTTTCCTGTCCCACCCCATTTGATTTGTATGTATTTTGCATGTGTTTTGTATTTACTTAGCTGTGTTATCCCCTCTCCCCAGTGGAACATAAACTCCTTGAGGGCAGAAACTCTTGTGTATTGGAATGTAATAGATGTTTATTGAAGGAGGAAAGGGGAGGTAAGGGATGAAAAAAGAAAGAGGAGGGAGGGAAGAAGGAAGAAAGAGGAAGGGAGGAAGAAATAAAAGGGAAGGAGGGAGAGAGGAAGGAAGGAAGGAAGGAAGGAAGGAAGGAAGGAAGGAAGGAAGGAAGGAAGGAAGGAAGGAAGGAAAATTGGTTCTTTGACTCTTTGGAAAGATTCTATGAAGCCTTTTTGTTGTTGTTGTTGTTTAGTCATTTCAGTCATGTCTGACTCTCCATGATCCCATTTAGGGTTTTCTTGGCAAAGATACTTGAGTGGATTGCCATTTCCTTCTCCAGTTCATTTTATAGATGAATAACAGAGGCAAACAAGGTTAAGTGATTTGCCTAGGGCCACACAGCTAGGAAGTGGCTGAAACTGGATTTGAACTTGGGTCTTCCTGACTCCAGACCCAGTGGTCTATGCACTGCAGTGACCCCTAGCTGCCCATATTAAGCCTAGGTCCATCAAAGATGGGGGATGGTCGGTTCTAGATGTGCCTTCCCACGCCTTTGGTTGCTAGTCCAACATACCAGAAGAGATGGCTGTGCCACTTCCTGTGGGACATTGGTCAAGTCAGTTCTTTTTCTATAAAATGAAGATATGGGGCTTGATGATCTGAGATTGCTCCCAGCCATAAAGCCACAATACTATGTCTCTCCCCAGTCTCTTGAGCACCAGAAATCCATAATTCCTTTAACCTGTAGGGTGACTGTCTAGAAATAGACCATTAGTCCATTGGCCTGGGCCAGATTGCTTCACCAACCCCCAACTCCCACCTTTGTCACCTCTGGCTGTACTTCAGGGCCTGGTAAAGCCATATCTCTCATCTAATCATGTGGATCGTGGGTAGACTTTCACCAAATGTCTCTCAGGTTCATCATGAGAAACAGATTTGTATCACAAATATACCTCTTTCCAGTAGAGCTGATGGTGAGCTATTTGAAGGACAAGGCCTCATTCCCACTTCTGAATGAGTGCCCCTGCCTATAGACAAACTGCAGGACTTTTAAAAAATGTATTTGTTTATTTTTAGTTTACAAGATTCAATTCCACAGTTCCTTGAGTTTCAAATTTCCCTTCCCTCCCTCCCCCTACCCCCCATGACGGCATAGAGTCCAGTATAGGATCTGAAAATACTTTCATATTAGACATTAGTCAAGTTACAAAGGCGAATTGTACTAGATGGGATGAAGAATGGTAAAGAAGAAATAAAACCAAACAACGAAAAGAAAAAAGATCAATTAGTTTGCTTCCATCAGGATTCAGGCTCAGTTCTTTCTAGTTATTTTTCTGGATGTCGCATCTCTCTCCATGATGAGTCTTTTGGGATTGACTTATATCGGTGCATTGCTAAGAAGAGTCCAGTCTGTCATAGTTGGTCATCACACATATGTTGTGTCTGTGATTGTATACAGATTTCTCCTGGTTCTACTCTTCTCAGTCAGCATCAGTCTGTATAAGCCTCTCCAGGTAAATATGAAGTCCGTCTGCTCCTCATTTCTTATAGCACAATAGTATTCCATTACATGCATATACCACAACTTATTTAGCCATTCCCCAATTGATGGGCACCCCTTTAATTCCCAATTCTTTGCAACCACGAAAAGAGCTGCTATAAATATTTTTGTACATATGGGTCTTCTTCCCACTTCTATGATTTCTTTGGGATATAACCCTAGAAGTGATATTGCTGGGTCAAAGGGGATGAAATTATTTATAGCCCTTTTGGCATAGTTCCAGATTGCTCTCCAGAATGGTTGGATCAGTTCACAACTCCACCAGCAATGCATTAGTGTTCCAATTTGCCCACATCCTCTCCAGCATTTGTTATTTTCCTGTTTTGTCATCTTAGGCAATCTGACTGGAGAATGCAGCACTTTTTAAAAAGAGACTTTGACAAATAATGGAAAATTGAAGGCCAAATTATTAACAAGGGGTGGAAATTGAAAAGATGCAGACTTCAGCTTGTAACTTCCTCAAACCAAAGCTATGTCTGAGGGCCCTTGCAGAGGTCATAGGGTCACTTCCCTGAGCCCCATATCCCCGAGATGCTGTGCATGAGCCCCCACTCACCACAGATATTTCCTATTCCTTCCCATTCATTTGGGAGTCAGTGTTTGTACTGTATCACTATTTCCCCTAGCTCTGTCTTACCCACCTATTGAAACTATAAGCTCAGCTCATCTTATAACACCTTAGTAGAGTACTTGGCACAAAATAGGCCCTCAGAAAATCCTTGTGGAATTGGATTCTTGGTGCTCAAGTATCAGTTCTACATTCCTACTGCTTCTTCTTTTGGGCTCTGGAGAGAGGGTAGGCACAGAAAGCCCCAGAAGGCTGCTGTTTGCTTTCCCCAAATCAAATGTATTCCCCAAAGTCCTCTTGATTCAAGGAGAAGACACAGGTCCCATTCTAGTCAGTTACCATGTTCCTCCATGGCTGTCATTTGACTGCCAAAGTTGACTGGACTTTGTTAATGTGTGCTCAACTTTCCCCAGAAAACTTTCCAAATATGGGATAATTTCAAGCTTCAACAGATGCAAATTATTTAGCTTGCATAATAGGGCAAAATCCTGATGAAAAGCAGAAACCTTAACTATATCAGAGGGACCTTAAGCCAGATGCTGAGCAGAAATAGGGATGGATCTTGTTAATGAGCACCAAAAGAATTCTGTAGAAAGATCAGATGCTCAGAAAAAGGCCTTATTTTCTTCTGGAGAGAGTAATTCATGCATGAAATATCTGTGCTAATGATATGATTTTCAGCTACATTTAATGAGTACATTACTGCTTTTATGCAAAACTCCTAACCAAGGCAGTTGGTGTTATGGTTCTGGCTAAAGGCCTGGCAGGTGCTGGCCCGCTCTCCCACTTTCAGAGGGATCAGAAATTCTCTTTGTGGAGCAAGTTGAAATAGAATCTTTGTGACTCTTGGAAAAAAGAATGAAATTACCATGACTACAAAGGCTTATGTGATATGATGGTCCCCAAACTGGGTGCTTGTTTTCTTACCCTGCCAGACTCCAGCTGGTGCCCACCTGCTTCTGGAGCAATGGCTTTTGTCCTGTTCTCTGCAATACTCTTATTTGGCAGGAAGAATAGCAACAAGGGAGCCCCAACTGGGGAGGAGCATGGATGGGCCTTTCAGGTCAACCAACCCAGTTAGGTGAAATGAGTGTTACTTTTACAAAAACTACACAGGTGGTCAGGACTGGCCTCTGTCAGAGTTAGAATAGGTAGCAGCTTAAATGAGGGTCATATAACAGTATCAGGAAATCCCCACCCCATTCACCCAAATCTCTCTCCCACCACCAGTGTCAAAATTTCTCTCTGAGTCTGTCTTTTCCTCTCTGTCCAGTAGTGTTATCAGGGTCGAGAGGAAGGGGCGGCAGGTCATAAAAGGCCCCATGCACAATGTGATGAGGGTTCCTCTTGGATACTGTTTTTAGTGCGTCATTAAGGACCACATGTGGAAAGGACCTGTGTTTGAGTCCTGGCTTTGCCACTTCCCAGAAGCCCCCTGCATCTAGCTTATTTTTTACCTCCTCAGATCCATCACAGTGGCTATTATGTCTTTAGTGCATTAAAGTTCAAGAAGCACTTTACAGACGTGATCTCATTCAAGTCTGGCAACAAGCCTGTGAGACAGGTGCTCTTATTACCCCCATTTTACAGATGAACAATCTAAGACAGAGAAAAGACTTGCCAAAGGTCACGCAACTAGTGTCAGATGCGGCTTCTTGGTAAGATGCTGGCCATGGTGGTGGCAGCAGCAGGCAGTTATCACCCAACTGGGAACTTCAATAGCTGAGTGGAAGAGGGAGAGACGGCAGGCAGGGAAAGCATAATTTAAGAAAGTCATTGCTAGACTGGGAAGTTTCCAGAGAACAGCAACCAAGATGGTGAAGGGGCTTCAGTCCATGTCTTATTAGGATAACTTGAAAGAACTGGGTTTGCTTAATCTGGAGAAGAGAAAAATCAGGGGAGGGGAGGGGGTATTTTGAGGGCCATCATGTTCAGAAGATATTTCAAACTTGTTCTATTTGGCCAGAGAAGATAGAGCTAGGGGCAGGGGGAGACCAATTTCAGTCTGGTTTCAGGAAAACCATTCTAACAATTACAGTCATCCCAAAGTGGAATGGGTTGACTTGAAAAGTGATAGATTTCCTCCCTCCCCCTCTGGAAGTCTTTAAGGAGAGGCTCAGTGACCACTTGGTGGGTATATTATGGTTGGACTTCCTTTCATGGGTATGTGTGATTAGGTTGTCCTCGGGCTCTGATTCATTCACACTGGAAATTAATCCCCTCAGCATTGAGACTCCCACTCTGGAGCTTAATTGTTATGACTGGCAAGCTGAGGAGTGCAAGCCCACCTCCCCCATTGTGCCTGGCCAGTGCCAGATCAGACTGTGGTTTGCATTTCATCTACTATACTACAATTGCATCTGTAAGGAGTTTTCCAGGCACCTTCCCTTCATATCAACTCAATGTCCCTATGGCTCCAGAACACCATTCCCTGTCTGGCATTCAAAGCCCTTCATACCCTCCCCCTGCACCTTCCCAGACTTCTTACACCTTACACCAGTCCAATTCCACCACTATACCTTACAGAAAGATCCCTGGGAGTCCACACATTGACTTAGAAAACCACATATTAACATTATCTATGTTGTGTCTCATTTGCATTTTTTCCATTCATTATTTCCCACTCCAGAGTGTTGAAGCTGCAATGTTGGCAAGTTGGCCACGTTTACCACTTCTGCCTTATAGCTTCCTACGTGATCTAGTGCCAATGGCTGTCTTTCATGAGTGGAATACTATCCTTCTTCTTTCTGCCTCCTGGTTTCCTTTCAGTCCCAGTTAAAAGCATACTTATTACAGCACATCTTTCCCAGTTCTTCTTAATGCTAATGCCTTCTCTCTGTGATCATCTCCAATTGGTCCTGAGATCTTTGCACCTAGTTGTTTGTATGTTGTCTCCCTATACCCCACCCCCCAAGACTATGAGCCACTTGAAGGCAGGAACCACCTTTTACCTCTTGGTATTCCTAGCACTTAGCACACTGCCTGGCACATAGTAGGTGCTTACTAAATGTCTGTTAACTGTTGACTGACCAGGGCACATTTCACAGGGTCTACCTCTTATTCTTGCTTCTCTAGTTTGCTTCTAGGTCTTCCTGTTCCAGTACACAAGATACTGGTCATGGAGAGGATGCCTGAACTTCTCGAGAACAATGACTATATAGCACTTAGGATGGGATGGGACTGGCCTGGCCCCTCTCCCAAAGCCACTCAGCAGCTCTCCTGAAGCTTTAATGATCATTTCCAGGTTCAAATCCTTGTGCAGAGTCACACAACTCACTTCGGTCAGAGATAGGCCTTGCTTTCTAGCTGACTCTCTACCCATTGCACTGAACTCTTCATGGCCAGACTACTCAGAAATCAATTGGACCTTACCAGAACCTGGATGGGAGACTTCCAAGGAATATTGGGTACTATAAGTTTAGGACATAGTCTTAATAAATAGTATTTAATAAATGCTTGCTGAATTGAAATGCATTCAATTTACTGATTAGAAAACATGAAAAATCAGGAGAGCCAGAGCCATCATTAAGATTGTTTATGCCAGTGTAGACCTGAGACCAAAAAGAGCCAGGGTGAGCCCCAGTGAGTAGATTTACCCACCACAGGGGCAATTTTGTAGACCTCTTACCACAGGATGGGGTATCTGTCAGAGGTGGGTAAGAGACAAGCCCAGGGCCCGCAGCAGCGACAACAGTCACTTTTGGGGCTATCAACCCACAGCCTGGATGTTTAAAAATCACCCACCTGAACTTCTGGGAGCCAAGATGGTGGAGTAAACCCTAGCTGCTCTAATCCCCCTCCCTGACCCCAAAAACCCAGAGAATATGGCCCCAGTGTAAAATCCTGAAGTAGTGGAACTGGTGGCAGATTTGGGAGTCTTAGAGGAAGGGTGTGACTGATGCTGTGCCAAGCCTGAAGTGACGGGTGGGAGGCATCCCAACAAGCCCTATCTCAGCTGACCAGCAGGAGACCCTGAAGCCCAGGGTGGTGGAGTCATCAAGCACTAACAACACAAGCCCAGATGTGCCTTAGCACAGTCAGGGGAATTTGCAGGCACAAGTGTGGCCCTGACCACTGGCTCCTGAGCCTGCCTGAGCTCTAGCCCAGGGGCACAGAGGCAGAAATCTGAAGTTTCCAGATCACCCCTCCCCCATACCTTACTCTGTGAGCTTCAGTGTAACCCAGGGGAAACACCAAAAGTCCTGACCTTGGCCTCAGTCTAGACACCCAGAGGCCACAGCACACAAAGTCAACAACCAGGCCCCTAGTTCCCAGCTTAAGAAACATGGGTCACAACCCTCTGTACCCCAAAAGCAGAAATCCACTTTAAAAGCCAGGAAATAGGCAATCACAATGGGAAAGAAGCAAGTTAGAAAAAACTATTGAATCCTAACATAGAAAGGGAGAAGAACCAAATTCAGAGGACAGTATTAACTCTGTACTCACACCCGAGACCACAGAAGGGAATATGAACTGGTCTCAAGCCCCAAAAGCATTCTTGGGAGAACTCAAGAAGGATTTTAAAAGCCAAATTAGGGAGACAGAATAAAAATTGACCAATCTTTTAAAATTGCAGTTGCCAAAATGGAAAAAAAAATCTCACTAAAGGAAACAAATCCTTAAAAAGTAAAATTTGTGAATTGGGAAGGGAGATTCAAAATCTAATCAGAAAAAATAAATCCCTAAAAATGAAATCTGAGCATAAGGAAAAGGAGTTTCAAAAGATTGTTTGTGCCTGAGGCAAAGGGTATGAGTGGTGGGGATGGGGACATGGAGAGAAACATGTCCCCAGGGTATTGTAAGGTTTCTACATTGCTAAGGGATTGGTCACAGGTATCAAGCATACAGCTGCCAGGAGACACACCCCAGGACAGTGCTGTCATTGTACCCTGGGGGCAAGACTTCAATGAGCAGTCCTGGGTTAAGGCTCCTAGGCTAAACTGGAGGCCTTCAACCTGGCTATTTCTGTCTTTTGCACATATATTTTGCCCTGATATTAATATTAGACAATTCTACCTGTGCTGTTAGTTTTGTTCCCAGAATTGTCATTGGATGAACTTGAAATGCTGCACTGTTAATTACCAATAGAGGATTTCTGTGGCCAAACATCGTGCCCCATGCATTATTAATGGACCTAACAAAAACCAGTGCCAATGAAATGAGGTACTTACTTATTTCCTTATACGTCACACTGACTGGATAAAGGACTGATTTAAAATAAAGTTCTGGAGATGACTTTTTAAAAAGCCAGTAGAGCAAAATGATGATAATCTTGAATGCCTAGGGGGAGGGGGGAGAAGGGAACTCCCTACACAATTCGGATTTGCTATATACAGAAAAAAATGAGTTAGAGAACAGTCAGAAATTAGGCCATTTCATCCCTAATATGTCAATCAAAGATGGCTAGGTATTTAATAGAATGTGGTGAATAATTCTGTCCTGAGCATTGGTTCCAACTATTTAGAAGGGAAACGAGACTGATTTTGTCTCCCTTACCAATCAATACACCTTTTGGGCCTAAGAAACTCTAAAAAGAAACTTATTTTCTACAAATAACACCTTCGAAAGCAATGCCTGAGGAATCCAATGGCTTTGTGCAACTGGGGCCAATTCTCAGCTTTGCCCAGTGATGGGCTCTCTATGTGACCTAACATGCAGGGACCAAGTTCCCTGGGGCATTTTGAGTAAGTCCAGAGCTGTTGATTGGTGCTCACAGGGAGTTCTTGGGATGTGAGAACAATCCAATATCAGAGCCATCTGCAACTGTCACATTGAAGCCATTCCATCCACACATAGTCTACTTTTTCTGGGTATTTCAGTCACTAATTTGAACAGGTGACTTTCTCCTGTCAGACAGGGGAATGCATGTGTTACATGTGCTTTAGAACAAGGCTTTGCTGCCTATCTCCATTGGAAAAGAGGAGACAGGTAACACATGGCCTAAATTTGTTTTGAAGAGAGATCTCCATAGCATTGATGGGACTAGCACTAGCCATGATTCAAAGCCGACAGCTGGACACACAAAAAAACCATTTAGGATGCTCTGTTATCATCTGTTCATGAGACACCAGGAACCCACAAAACCACAGGGCAAAAGCACCTCAATTTTGCATGAGGAGATTAAGACACCAAGAGAATCCTAGGAGTAGAGATTAGAGACAATGTCATCCAATCCACTCATTTTACAAAGGTTCTGCAAGGTAAAGGGACACACCAAAGGCCACACAGCTGCTAAGTGCCTGAGGTAACATTTGAACCCAGATCTCCTAACTCCAAGGTGAGCATGGGTCCCACTGGTATCCCCTTCTGCTTCAGTGCTACCATCCTCTTAGCTTCATAGTTTGTTCTTTTATCTCATGGCTGCCATCCACGAGCAACTGGTTTTCAAGTAGAAAGAGGACCAAGGCTTGAATCCCACCTCTTTCACTTACCTATTATGTGCCAGGCATATAAAGGAAAGGAGGGGGAAGCATCTTCTATGTGCCAGGCATGGTAACAAAACTTTACACTTTACAAATATTAGCTCACTTGAACCTCATAATAGCCCTGGGAGGGAGGTGCTATTATTACTATTCCCCTTCCTCTATTAAGTAAACCAAGGCAGACAGGATGTTGAGTTGCCAGGGACACAGAGATAGTAAGAGTCCAAGGCCAGATCTGAACTCAGATCTTCCTGCCTCTAGGCCCAGGACTCTATCTACTATGCTAACTACTTGCCTTGATGTGCTTTGCCCAGGCCCTACTAGAATCTTGTCAAGGAGTATCTAGGTCAGAAAGCAGAATGGGAAGCTTAATTATGTGGAAATGATTTTTTACCTGGAATGTATGAGAGTTGGAAATCTTATTACCCACACTTTTTGAAACAGCCTCAAATAATGCATGAACTCTATACAGAGATTTCCTACAGCAAACTTGGAGCGAGGCAGAGACATGAAGAGCAGACGTAGACAGGGTCAAGGCTCACTCACAGGGGATACATCTTGGGGGGCCATTTCTCCTGTGGAAAAACGGGGTTGGACTAGATGATATCTGAGGGTCCCTGCAATTCTTAGTCTCTAAGCCTATGATCCTCAGTGTTCCTAAGGCTTTCACAAAACAAAAGAATTACAGTGGTACTGCTTGCTGGGCTTGAAGGGGGAGGAATAGGGTCCATGATAAGAAGCTGCAAAGAGGAAGGAAGGAAGGAAGGAAGGAAGGAAGGAAGGAAGGAAGGAAGGAAGGAAGGAAGGAAGGAAGGAAGGAAGGAAGGAAGGAAGGAAGGAGGGAGGGAGGGAGGAAGGGAGGAAGGGAGGGAAGAAAGAAGGAAGCAATAAATGCCCACTAGGTGCTAGGCACTGTGCTAAGTATTTATTTACAAATATCTCATCTGATCTGGAAGGGAGGTGCTTTTTTATTATCTTCATTACTCTGTGAGCCTAGGGGTAACTCAAGGGAAACACAGAGTCCTGGCCTTGGCCTCAGTCTAGATACCCAGAGGCTATAGAACACAAAATCAACAACCAGGCCCTTAGCTCCCAGCCTGAGAAGCCCAGTCAGGAAATAGGCAATCACAATGGCTAAGAAGGAAGTTGAGAAACCAAAAGCAAGAAAAATGATCCAATCTTATTATAGAGAGCAAGAACAACCAAATACAGAGGACAACATGGACTCTATACACACCTGAGACCACAGAAAGGAATATGAACTGGTCTCAAGCCAAAAAAGCATTCTTAGAAGAGCTCAAGAAAGATTTTAAAAGCCAAATTAGAGAGGTAGAAGATAAATTTAAATCTACTTTGACCAAATTGGGAAAAAATTTCACTGAAGAAAACAAATCCTTAAAAAGTAAAATTGGTGAACTGGGACGGGAGGTTCAAAATCTAACTAGAGAAAATATTTCCCTAAAAATGAAATCTGAACATATGGAAAAGGAGCTTCAAAAACTAACTGAGGAAAATAATTCACTGAATATTAGAATCAGTCAAATAGAAGCTAAGGATTCTATGATGCATGAAGAGTCAGTTAAACATAACATAAAGATTGAAAAATTAGTAAAATATCTCACTGGAAAAACAGCTGACCTAGAGAACAGATCCAGGAGAGATAAGCTAAGAATTATTGGTCTACCAGAAAGCCATGATGAAAAAAGCATCTTGGACAACATCTTCCAAGAGACTGTCAAAGAAAATTGTCCTGAGGTCCTAGAATCAGAGGGTAAAATACATATTGAAAGAATTCACTAGGGGCAGCTAGGTGGCACAATGAATAGAGCACTGGCCCTGGAGTCAGGAGGACCTGAGTTCAAATCCAGCCTCAGACACTTAACACTAGCCATGTGACCTTGGGAAAGTCACTTAACCCCAATTGCCCTGCCCTTCCCCTTCCAAAAAAGTAAAAGAATTCACCGGACTCCTCCTGAAAGAGATCCCAAATTGAAAATTCCAAGAAATATAGTAGCCAAATTCCAGAATTACAAGGTCAAAGAGAAAATACTGCAAGCAGCCAAAAAGAAACAATTCAAATATTGTGGAACTACAGTCAGGATTAAACAGGACCTAGCAGCTTCTACATTAAAAGACCAAAGGGATTGGAATTTGATATTTTGTACGGCAAAAGATCTAGGAGTGCAACCACGGATCAACTACCAGGCAAAACTGAGCATAATTTTTCAGGCAAGGAGATGGTCATTTAATGAAATAAGGAACTTCAAGTCTTTCTTGATGAAAAAGCCAGAGCTCAATAGAAAATTTGATCTCCAAATGCAAGACTCAAGAGAGACATAAAAAGGTAAACAAGGAAAACACACACACACACACACACACACACACACACACACACACATACACACAACTTGTGATTCAATAAGAGCAAAGGGTTTACATCCCTATATGAGAAGCTGATACCTGTCAATATTGAAATTTATATAATTATCACAACATTTAAAAGGGATATACATAGATAGAGGGTGTGGGTATAAATGAACTAATCTGATGATAAAAAACCTTATTAAGATGTACAAAGGGACTGTAATGGGAGAAAAGGAAAGGATGAGGCAGAAAAAGGTAAATTATGTCACATGAAGAGGCTTAAAAACATACTATAGTAGAGGGGAAGAAGGGAGGGAGATGAACATCATATGAACTTTATTCTCATTGGTTCTGGTTCAAAGAGGGATCAACATAATCAGTTAAGTTTAGGATTGTAATGTGAAAAGACACCAAAACTCATTATAATAGAGGGAAAGGAGGGAAGGAGAGGAGCACTGTATGAAATTTACTCTCATAAGTTTGGGTTCAAGGAGGGTATAACATACTCCATTAGGTATAAAGTCCATTGTGCCCTACAAGCAGTAGGAGGGGCAAGGGTGGGGGTAAAAAGGGGGTGGTTAGAAGAGAGGGAAATAGTAGTAAGGGGAAAGGGTGGGTAAAGGGGGGCACAGGGAGGGAATACTGAGGGAGGCAGTGGTCAAAAGGAAAACTCTTAAGGGGGGGAAGGGAGAAGGAAGAAGCAAAAACATAAACAGGGGAGGAAATAGGATGGAGGGAGAGACACCGATAGTAATCATAACTGTGAGTGTGAATGGGATGAACTCTCCAATAAAACAGAGGTGGATAAAAAAAACAAAAAACACTACACAACTCTTTCTCCTAACTAGACCGGTTCACAAGTGGAATGGCCTCCCTTAGCCAGTAGTAGGCTTCCCTTTACTACATGGGCCACCCTACTGGGAGTGTCATGGAGGGGAATCATGTTTGGTGTGGTTAGGACCAGATAGACTCTGAGTTCCCTTCCAGCTCCCAGACACTGGGATCCTCATTGCCAAAGTGACTGATGCAAAGGCTGGGGCCACACTCAGCTCCCCAGGACAAGACTGTTTTTGCCTCTGATACTTCTTATATCTTTCTTTCTAAAATGCTTTGTCAGTACTTGAAAACAGTCCCAGCACAAGCCCAGAGCCAAGGCTATTCCCAAGATCAAGGGTCCCCAGATCATAGAGAGTGACTCGTTTAGCAGAAGAAATATCATCTGTAAGCTTCCCAAACAGAACTGCCACAAGTCCTCTGTCCTGTGGGTGCTGGAAGGCTGGCCTTGGCGTCCCTGGGATTATGCGCCATCATCATAAGAAATAGCATCTATGAGAGCATCTCTGATTGACAATTTTCATCTTGTTTCTCAAAGCCTTGCCTCATCAAATGGACTTATTATTGATTGACTTGGGAAGCAAGAGCCTTATCCATTGTAATGGAAAGGCCACATTATTACAAACAAACCCAAACTGCTGTAAGTTGAAACATCCTGATGAATGCTGCCAATGGTGAGGGGTTCATGTTGCTAGTGTAAATGATGGGGATCTCAGCAGTAGGGCTGAAATGCTGGGGGCGGAAGTGGTAGGAGGGATTGTCAGGTTGATGACAATGAGATTAGAACCTTGGCTTTTAAAAGGCCCAACAGCTTGTGGAGAAAGAGGGAAGCTCTCCATGCAAAGGTTGTGAAGGCCCAAAAGAATGAGCAACTGGGACAAGATGTTGGCAGAGAGAACCAAGTGTGGCTGTAAGGGGTGCTGAGCACCGAGAGAAGCTGCCTATGGATGTACCAGGAGCCAAAATCAAGGCAGCTCATGCCCATATCCCAAGGACACCAAAGGCAAACTCTACATAGAAGCACATTC
The DNA here is from genome assembly GCA_011680675.1 of Gymnobelideus leadbeateri. Classification (NCBI taxonomy): domain Eukaryota; kingdom Metazoa; phylum Chordata; class Mammalia; order Diprotodontia; family Petauridae; genus Gymnobelideus; species Gymnobelideus leadbeateri. The sequence goes on along the minus strand of WOXC01010858.1, from coordinate 14,993 downwards.
TTTATGGTAGCAAAGAGCTGGTAAACTGTGCCCTTCAGCTGGGCAACTGCTGAGCAAACTAAGCCATGTGAATGCCCTGGAAGAAAGAAGAAAGGAAGGAAGCATCTAGTAGGTACTTTACTAGTATGATCTCGTTTGATCCTATCATATCAATTATTATTGTACTTTAAGAAACAACAAATATGAGGAAATCAGAGAAAAATGCAAGGCCTTGGATGAGCTGATTCAGAATGAAGCAAATAGAATTAGGAAAACAGTTAATCCAATACCACAAAAAAGACAAAGGCTAAAGGTTCTCTAATAGCAATGAATAATCTTGATCATGGATAATCAATAAGGAAATGCAGCATTTTCCTCCTTTCCCTGGGAGGGCCTAGAGGGGCAGAGACAGGGATGTTCCTTTTTTCTTTATTATATGGGCAAGCTTATTTTGTGACCAGGCACAAGTACAATATATGAAAATGATTGTGATGTAAAAACAAAATGCCCCAATAAAACATTTTAAAAAGAAACAGAAAGCATCCTCTGGACCACAGGAGGTTTCTACCCCATTCTCTGAAGAAAGCACAGCCCTATCACTAGTCCAGTCAAACTCCTGGCATTTCAACTAAGGGTCCACAATCACAAGCAAACTCTTTGTCCTCTGAGTTGCCCTTGCAAGGTGAGCACTGGACCCCTGGCACCAGCATCACTGTCCACAATCTCTGTCATCAAACAGCTCTGATTAGATATATGGACAGCCAAATAACTGACACATGACTCCATCTGTTATTTAGAACAGAAGAAATGGAGGGTTTAAGTTAGAAATCAAAGTACTTAGCAACATGCACTGAAGTAGACAACTCTCTAATGGCTTTAAGAACGGAAGACAAAAGTTCACAGAGTCACAGCATCTCCATGTAGAGAAGGTACTCAGGGGCCACCAAGTCTCTCTCTGTTTCTCTCTCTCTCTCTCTCTCTCTCTCTCTCTCTCTCTCTCTCTCGCACATGCACACACGCACATACACACACACCACAAGAATGCTCTCTGCAGTAGACCCTATCAGTGAACTATCAAGTCTGTACTTAAAGGGCGCCACTGACAGGGAATAGCCTGCCTCACAAGGGAGTTCATCTTACTTTGGGATAGTTCTATTAGGTAATCTTTGCTGACATCAAACCTAAGTTTACTCTGTACAATACTGCCCCACCCCTATCAACTACACCTCTGCTTCTACTTCCGTCTTCCACAGAGGCTTGAAAGATGGGTTATATCCCAGTATCCCAGCAGTAGTCAATCATGAGGCTCATCTCTACCACTGCATCTATCCTTACCTCTCAATTTTTCATACACTAGGTAAGCTGCTACTTTCTTCCTTCTGAGCTGGGTGCTGGCCCCTCAAGGTTATATTTCTCATTTACCATGCATACAGCCTGTCTAGACATTGGATATGGCTGTTTACATTTTGTCTCCCCCATTAGATTGTGAGCTCCTTGAGAATAGGGCCTATCTCTTGACTTTCTTTCATATTCTCATTGCCTGGCATATAGCAATGGGGTAAGTGCTATTATGATCCTCATTTTACAGTTAAGGAAACCGAGGCAGGCAGAGGTTAAATGACTTGCCCAGAGTCACACAACTAGTAAGTGTCTGAGGTTAGATTTAAACTCAGGACTTCCTGATTCCAGGCACAGTTGCTCTATCCACTTTGAAACCAATTGCCACTTTCAATTGGCCATTTAAAGCACATTCCTTGGCTCCTTTCTCATTTCATGAGGACTGGAAATCTCAACCAAAATTATTGTCCCAGTTACATGAGAGAAGATTCTAAATACATAGAAAGTAAAGCACCAATTTTCCCTGGGATAATCCAAGTGAGATGCATTATGGGTAGACAACATCCCTAGAGATCCAGAGAAGCAAATAATCAGCTATAGAGAGAATAAAAGCAGAAGCCCAAAAGTGAGTCATGGAATGGAATCTTATTATGTTACAAGCTCAGGCTGGATATGATCTGACAAATGTAATCGTTTGAATTATACTTCAATATGTCAACTATCTGTATTTTATTTGCTGTGGATGTCTCTTCTACTAGCACCCTCAGGAAGCACATTAGCCAAATGCATCACCCCATGTCTAATTCAGGGATGACTTTTTCTAAATATAACACAAGTGGTTCTGTGATAAAAGACATCCAGTCCATCACTGTGCTTGGCAGGGCCCATTGGAATCTGCTCTCCACTAGGACAGAAATCAGCAACCCAGTGTCATTTCCATTAATAATGAATCTTTGGAGGAGGACTCTTGACTCTCATTGTAATTATCTGAGAAATTAATCCAACCAGATGCATTTATATGGAACATGGTTGGAGGACAATAGGAACTCCAATTCACCAACTCCAACTGAAACTCACCAATAGGCAAGATCTGGTTCCTGGGGTAGAAATCATGGAGACCTTGGGAGAAAGAATCACTCCATAGAATTTATGCTGAAGAAAGCTAAACATAGTCTGACATGCATCCTATTATAGTCTGTGGCCATAAGCTCCAGGTTTACATAGATTGGGTTTAATCTTGGGTTAGTCACCCGTAATTATGACTCTGTCTTGTACTGCCTATACTCAGAGCTGCCTCTGGGAAATCTTAGACTTTAGTGCAAATATAGCTCATGATTCAACTTCCACATGTGTTGGTAAAAGAGTTCAACAGTTCCCATAAAAGTACTCAAAGTAATGCTTATATGATAGAACAGTCTGTATTCTGCCTCTGTGGCAAATGTAGAAAAGAGAGAGGACTTACAGAAAGCCAGAACCATTTAATTATCTTTTCTCTCTGGTGAGTCCCACTTTTTCCTAGAGAACCCTATAAATATCCCACTGCACTGAGGCAAACAAATTTGGGGATGCTAGAGTAGTAGCCTTCTTTCCACTAGACCTGCACTGCCCAAATAACACACAGAGGGCAAAGTTCAGGTCTTTTTCTCCTGACTTGTACTCTCCTGCATATTCTCTAGCTTGGAGGTCCCTGTGTGCAATCCTCTTCTCCCTCCAAAGGCTGGCCTGCATGGCCCAGAAACTCCCCTTTCCTTCCTTAGAAGGGCAAGTCCTAGAAATCTCAAACTTGGAGTTAGCTGACAAAGGGACCTCATGGCTAGCCCTGCTCAAAGGAGCCCCCTTCTGCTGAGAGATAGCTGAATTCTGAGCTAGTACTTTTAGTGAATTAATCATCCTGTATCAGGGAGGCTAAAACTATGGAATTCTTATTATCTGGTCATATGGTCATTCTCTCCTGGGATTCAATGGGAATATCAGTGCTTCATAGGCAGTTCTTTTAGAAGTTCCTGGGGAGGTCTACCCCTCATCCCAGCATCCAAGTTTGCTGCACTTTCTAGTCTGATCTACAAAAAAAGAGGGAAGTCAAAGCTATAATGGAAGGCCAGTAGAAAGTCATGGCTTCTCTCACAATGGTTGACTCTATGGTATTCTGAGTCAACCAATCCATCCTTAATCACTCTTCACTCAGTTGAGAATAAATCAAAAGTATGTGTCTAAACCCTTCCTAAGGAGATGTAATCCAAGTCTCAGACAAAGTTAATGTTGGATAACCATTATCAGGTATGTTTCCAAGGTTGTGTCCAACTGATCTCTCTACAATGCTTCCCAAATGTTGTTTAACTCAAACTTGCTCATTCACACACTCTGCTCCAAGGCAGTCCTAATCTACTTCAGAACAACAACCTCCAGCTCTTTAGGTAAAAATGTCTTCCTCTGTAGCTCTCATCAACATCTTCTCGTTTTGCCCTTGGAAGGGGGGAAATGACTATTAAAAACAGAAAAGACTGGATCCTCTCCATATGGTATATTTAAAAGAGGGCAGAGCTCATGTCTCCCCCAAAGTCTAAATCAATTCTTCTCTAGATCCTCCCTAGGGTCGCTCTGGGTGGCTTAGGTTGATCAGAGCCTGATCCCTCATTAGACTTCCTTTCTCTAAACTGGGGTTTTCCTAACCTCGAAACTGAACTGAAAGTTATTTAATGAGTGAAAAGTAGAGAGATGACTCCTTTACTCCTAAAAGCTCAAAGTGTGTGATGACCATAATCCCAATGACAATTCACAAAAATTCTAGCTCTTTTTCCCATATAAAGTTTTTTTTTGCTAGTAGCTACACTGCAGAAGTGAATATAATTTAATCATCTTAGATTTCACCTTAACTTCAGAAGGCCTACCAGCTGTCAAAATCCAGATTCAGTTGCCCAATTGTGCTTTTTCTCCCTAGTTTGGCATCATCTGAAAATTTGATGAGCAATTTAATTTCATGTCATACTTCAGAGGTAGGCTGAAATTACCCAGCACTAACTGTAGAAAAATCATGTTATCGAATGCCTCCCTGTGGCATGAATTTGACTAATAAGTGCCAAATCCTATCTATCACCCCACCCCCAAACACAAGAAGCTCCCTGAAGGCAGGAGTTGGATTCATTTCTGACCTTGCATCCCATGCCTGACAGAGGAAGCCATTAACTGATAGGTTTCCATGAGGTCTATAGATACGAACTTATACTGAACAGTAGACATTGAGTGGTTACCAAAACAGAAAAGAGATTCTTCGAAGTCTTCAAAGGCCCCTTTTTACAGAAGAGGAGTAAGGCCCAGATAACATTTTACTTTGTACTAAGCTAAATGGGCCTGTAGCGGTCAAGTTCAGGTATCCTCAGAATCACTCCAAACTCCATAGCAGCGGGAGACACAGCATTTAAGTCTATAAAGACCCCACTAGCTTTGGGGGATGCCATACATACATAGAAGATGACTAGAAAAAAGCAATGGGGGTCTTCTGCCAATGCTGGCTAGCCCCCCCTGCCCCATCTTGTACTTGTGTGAAGTGTAATTAATAAACCTCCACATGTGTCCCTATTATCCTGTCTGTTTAATTTGGGTCCCACATTCTAATAGCCTGCTTGTAATTTTGGAAGTAGACTCATGGGTCATCCATGTTGGTATCTTTTCTAGTTTGGTGCACGCTACGTAATTGCTGCCTTTGTTCTAATGAAGTCATTGTGTGTGCATTTATTTAATTCTAGTGGCAAAAGTTTGCCTTGGTGCCCCCAGACACTCTAGTGGAGACCTTCTTCCAGGGTGACAGACATCAGTAAATCACCTTTAACATTATAATCATTCTTTGGGCCCAACTAGTCAACCGGGTATTTGCAGACGTCCAGACCTATCTATATACTTTCTTCAAGCCCATCAGTCCATCGTGTCCACAAGAAGCAGCATGAGAGAACTTAAGGTGCTTTGTGAAAATCTAGTTTAGACCTAACATGTTATATTAGATGAATGCAACGTACTAAACACTCCATTGGAATATTGAGGCCAATCATTGTTACTTGTCCCGTTTATGAGTCACCAAGTATTAAACCCCTGAAGCCTCTTAGTGTGCACATTAGAGGTTGTCTTTCCTCCTCCAAATTTGGAGTTAAAATATTTCTTCAATACCTTTACATTCCAAATAGCAACCATTCATCTCCAGTTGAGAGAGGGTGTCTTGATGGCCTGCAAGGCAGAGTGTGTCTAGTACGCCACTGCTCTTGTGCCCTGTAGTAGCAGCATCAAACTCAGATAGAAGGAAAGGCCATGACCCTGTACAGAAGCATCTCTGCAGGCAGAATCTTGGTTCAGTTTTTAAATGTCATGTTATCTATGCTTTACTGTATTTTTATTTAGTTTGTTAAAAATTTCCCATTTAGATTTGTGTTTGGATTGGTTGTGCCCCACAGTTTAAGAAGCGTCAAAGGGGTCACAAGTGTAGAAAGTTTAAGGAGCCTTGACAAAGAAATGGATGTCCATTGCATGAATGAGTAAACAGGTAAAAATTCCAAACCACGAGCCACACAAGACATATCTCTGGGAACAGCTGGTATCTTTTGGCCCTTCACCAATTGTGCTCTCATAGATCCAATGGTTTAGGATTCAAGAAGAAGGAAATAAGAAAGACAACTTGTACTGCCAGTCCTCTTTTGGTCAGACCTATTCCCTACTCTATGCAAAAGACAAATGGGAGAATCTGGGGTTTAGCTAGAATCAAAAGCAGCTGCTCAAGGTGACTTGGTAAGATAAGTAGCACCTCAAAGGGTTAGTAGGTCCAAAGCACTACTACTATCAATCCATTGGAGTAAATCATCTCAATCAGGCTTCTTTTTCAGTGAGTGTCTGGAGCCCACATTTACAAACTTCAGGTCAGTTTCACAGCAATGCTGTAGCACGTGCCTGGGGATAATCGCTGGCCCTCCTAGCTTCAAGGGAACATTCAAAGTGAGGTACGGCATCATTTTTGAGCCAACTGGTAAAAATTATGTCCTTGTGAGGATTGGAGCAAAGCCTATAAGACATCTCCAAATTGACGAAACATGAGCAAAGAAGAACAACAATAGAAATACTACAGAAAAGAGTGAGATCCTCAGGGCATGGTTAATGCATATCTGCTGTTTTACTTACACAAAGAGGGATGTGTGTTGGGGTAGATTAGGAATTTAAGAGTATTTAGAAATTACTTTTTAATTTGTGATTATGCAGCCATGACCCTCTCTTTTCCCAAGGCATCCAGAGTAATTTTGTCTCTTCAGGGGATGTGTTTGTGTAAATGAATATTATCAAGGCATTGGTTTTACCAAACTGATCTCAGGCACCAGAAGCCAGGCTCCCAGGGCCCCTTGTACATGCCACTAATTTGGATCCATCTAGAACAGAACTAGATGCTCACCCTACATCTCATTTATTAGTGGCATCTCTGGTTCCTCCACCTGAGCCCCACTGCCCACAAATGAGCAGAGAACTTAATGAATATTTATTTTATGAAAATTCAGTCTACCGCTGAATGATGACTAACTTGTATTTGCTTTTCTTTGTTTCTTCTCCAAGAACCTCACTTCTGAGTTTTGAGTCTTCTCCTGTATAACCATACACATGCATACATACACATAGACAATCTCACACACACACGCTATCAAACACATACACACATACTCACACACATACACACACTCATATACATATACACAAACATACATACATGCACACACTCACATATACACACTCATATACATATACACATACACACATACACACACACACTCTCACACACTCACATATACACACTCATATACATATACACATACACACATACACACACACACACTCTCACACACTCACATATACACACTCATATACATATACACATACACACATACACACACACATATACACACACATACCAGCACCACCATTATCAAACCTTCTTAGGCTTATCACTTTTACTTGCAGAAGACCAGTCACACAGTTCTCAGACAGGTAGTCAGAGTCACTAATTTATAGCACTTGAGACCTGAGCTCATCCAACCTGGAAAAAAGTGGAAAATGGGAGAGTATTCCATGTCTCTAATGCTGAGGTAGGAGAAAGAACACTGGCTTGTGGTCAGTAGACCTGGGTTCAAATTGTGGCCCTTCCACTTATCACTAGCCACAGTGAAGCTTTGAACAAGTCAACTGACCTCCCTAGGTCTCAACTTTTCATCTGTGAAATGGGATCATAATCCTGGGAGGTCTTGTCTAAAGGCATTGCAAGTCTATTTTGTGGATTAAATGAGAGAATGAGTGTTGTGATGCTTCTGAAAACTAAGGAATTCTTGTTATTTCCTCCACACCCTAATACTGTCCCTCAGTCTCCATTGTAGTAGCCCTGTCCAGTCTTTATCTAGTCCAGTCCTTTATCTAGAGGCACTCTATCATCCTCTTGCCACATCCTCTCCCAAGTCTTTTCTCAGGAGAGATGCATGATTTGTGTTGTAGGAAATGGGGATGAGTCTATAATGAGGCCAGGGCAGACTGAAATCCTCCCTCTGCCTAGTTAATCTCTAGAGGAGTAAACTCCAAACATTTTCAGGTTGTGCACAGTTCTTTAAAAATGGTACATGGCTATAATTGAGTTAACAACTGCCTTGAGAGGTAATATCCTAGTCCAGAGGTAAGAAGATGAGGTCAAGGTCTTGATGGGGAAACATGAGGGAAAAGGGTAGGTATAGCTGAGATGTCAAGACCAGAAGGATCAAACTCCACTCACCTTCCAAGCCACTGACAGGTCACATATCCTTTGAGGTTAGACCATGGTTCCCTTGGGTTAAAGCAATGCACATTGCCCCTACCCCCAACCCAGCCTAACCCTTACTCTGGAAACCACTGCCCAGAAGTATCAGATACATAGTTCACAGCAGGCAGCACTCTGGAACACATCCTGAACCAGATTTCAATATAACTGAAGACTTCTGGGTCATGTGAGTAACAAGATGGCAGGCTAGCCATTTTCTCTGATGCTCATGACCTCTCAGACCTCTCCAAAAGAGAAATCAGGAAGCAAAGACAAAAAAACTTCAGCTGTTTCCATGGTCTAGGATACCCAGAAGCTAAAAGAAGGTAAACCCCCACAACAAAACCAGGAAGCAATGCTCATTGGTCCTGAGCTCATTCAGCACTCCTCTCTTATCTCCAACACTATTGACAGTGAGACCACACAAGCAGACCCAAGGGCATAGTGCAAACTTTCATCAAAACCCCCATCTGTTCACTATTCCCCCTTCCCTCTTTCCAGTGCTATAGAGATTCTGATCCAGGCTACAGGAGTCTGCTTGAGCTCAACAGCCAGTTTGACCACAGACCTTTAGGAACAAAAGCTTACCAGGGTACCAATACTGCAAAGCTCTGAACTGCTGGTGCCAGAGCAGAAACTAAGGAATAGCAGGAGTAGGATAGGTCACCAGGACAAGACACACTGTACAGAGCTATACTGCACTACTTTAAACCTGAGGGAAAAAGCACAGCATCCAGCTGGAGCCATTTCTGACCACCTAAAAGTCAGTTGCTTCAGATACCTAGGGTAGTAATTTGTGAAATGGCCAGTGTGGGAAAAGGCTGAGATGCTTTGAGATCCAGCCCACAAGGAAACTACATTTAAAGGGGAGGGAGTCATAAAGTGAATGATAAGGAAAATAAGGTGGGAGGGGGCAAAGGCTAACAGTACTGAAGATTTCAAGAAGAAGAAACCTTAAAGACCTTAAATATAAGCAGATAAATCAATAGGAAAGAAAGCTACAGAAGGAAATGCAACCTCTAGATTTAGTGAATAAGTTCAGGCATTTATGAATAAATCCAGCAGATCAAAGGGAAACAATCTGATACGTGATAAGATGGAGGGTCCTGTGAAATTTGGGGAGAACAGGGAACTATAACATGCAATTCCTGAGTGGCTTAAAGGATAGATGAGAATTATGAAAGAAGAATTTATATCCTGTACAGCAAAAAGAATGAGAATATGAATTAAAATCCACAATCATACAATATGCTGTCTACAAGAAACACATTTGAAACAAAGGGATACACACAGGGTAAAGGTAAAAGGCTGGAATAGAATTTATTATGCCTCAGCTAAAGTAAAAAAAAGCAGGGGTAGCAATCCTTATCTCAGATAAAGCAAAAGCAAAAAGAGATCTAATTAAGAGAGATGAGGAAGGAAACTATATCCCACTAAAAGGCACCATTGAGAATGAAGCAATATCATTACTTAATATATATGCACTAAATGGTATAGCATCCAAATTCCTAGAGGAGAAGTTAAAGGAATTAGAGGAAGAAATAGATAGCAGAACTGCACTAGTGGGGGACCTTAATGTCCCCCTTTCTGAACTTGATAAATCTAACCTCAAAATAAACAAGAAAGAAGTTAAGGCGATGAGTAGAATTTTAGAGAGACTAGATATGATGGATCTCTGGAGAAAACTGAATGGGGATAAAAAGGAATTTACTTTCTTCTCAGCAGTGCATGGTACATACTCAAAAATAGACCATGTACTAGTGTATAAAAACCTCACAATTCAGTGCAGAAAGGCAGAAATATTAAATGTATCATTCTCAGATCATGATGCAATAAAAATAATATGCAATGAAGGGCCAGGGAAAGATAGACTAAAAACTAATTGGAAATTAAACAATTTCCTAAAGAATGAGTGGGTCAAACAAGAAATTATAGAAACAATCAATAATTTCATTCAAGAGAATCATAATAATGAGACAACATACCAAACTTTGTGAGATGCATTAAAGGCAGTTCTTAGGGGAAGTTTTATATCCCTGAGTGCATTCTTGAATAAATTAGAAAAAAAGGGAGGTCAATGAATTGGGCAAGCAATTGAAAAAGCTAGTAAAAGAACAAACTGAAAATCCCCAATTTAATACTAAATTAGAAATGTTGAAAACCAAAGGAGAGATTAATAAAATTGAAATTAAGAAAACTATTGAATTAATAAATAATACTAAGAGCTGGTTTTATGAAAAAACCAATAAAATTGATAGACCCTTAGTCAATATGATAAAAAAGAAGAAAACCAAATTATGAGTATCAAAAATGAAAAAGGTTAATCTATCTCCAATGAAGAGGAAATCAAAACAATAATTAGGAGTTATTTTTTCCAATTGTATGCACATAAATTTGACAATCTTAGCAAAATGGATGAATATTTACAAAAATACAAGTTGCCTAGATTAATTGAAAAGGAAGTAAATTACTTAACCCCATCTCAGAAAAAGAAATCAAACAAGCCATCAGTGAACTCCCTAGGAAAAAATCCCCAGGGCCAGATGGGTTTACTAGTAAATTCTATCAAACATTTAAAGAACAATTGATTCCAATACTCCACAAACTATTTGGGAAAATTTGTGAAGAAGAAGTCCTACCAAATTCTTTCTATGACACAAATATGATACTGATTCCTAAATCAGGAAGAGATAAAACAGAGAAAGAAAATTATAGACCAATTTCCCTCATGAATTTAGATGCAAAATTTTTAAATAAAATATTAGCTAAAAGACTACAACAACTTATCACAAGAATAATACACTTTGATCAAGTAGGATTTATTCCAGGAATCCAAGGATGGTTCAATATAGGAAAACCATCAGTATAATCGATCATATCAACAATAAAACTGAGGAGATTCATTCCTTCAGAGTTAGACTGGAGCAAATGGAAGCTAATGACTTTATGAGAAATCAAGATGCTGTTAAGCAGATCCAAACAAATGAAAGATTAGAAGGCAATGTGAAATATCTCATGGGAAAAACCACTGACCTGGAAAATAGATCCAGGAGAGACAATTTAAAAAATTATTGGACTACCCAAAAGCCATGATCAAAGAAAGAACCTAGAAATCACCCTTCAAGAAATTCTCAAGGAAAATTGCCCTGATGTTTTAGATCCAGAGGGCAAAATAGAGGTTGAAAGAATCCAACGATCACCTCCTGAAAAAGATCCCAAAAAGAAAACTCCCAGGAATATTATAGCCAGGTTCCAGAATCCCCAGATCAAGGAGAAAATACTACAAGCAGCCAGGAAGAAACAATTTCAATATTATGGAAACACAATCAGAATAGCCCAGGACCTGGCAGCTTCTACACTGAGGGATCGAAGGGCATGGAATAGGATATTCCAGAGGGCAAAAGAACTGGGAATGAACACACGGGTCACCTACCCAGCAAAACTGAGTATTTTATTTCAGGGGAAAATATGGTCATTCAGTGGAATAGAGGACTTTCAAGCATTCTTGAGGAAAAAACCAGAATTGAATAGAAAATTTGACATCCAGACACAAGAAGGAAGAGATGTCTGAGAAGGTAATCAGGGAAAAGAAATCAAAAGGAACTTATCAAAGTTGAACTATTTACATTCCCATATGGAAAAGCAATAACTGTGACTGATGATATCTTTCTCACTATGAAAATAATGGAAGAAGGGGGTGTGGTCATATGAATACATATGTGAATGCGTGTGTATATGGTTACAGTTATATATGGATAGAGGGCATAAGTTGAATTTGTTGGGAAGGGAGAATACTCAAGGGATGAAATTATGAGGTGAGAGAGGAAAGTGGCAAGAGGAGATGGGGAGAGACAGGGTAGTGTAAACTATCCCATGCAGAAGAAGCAAGGGGAAGTGGTTGCAAAAGAGGGGGAGAATAAGGAAGGCTAAAAAGGCAAAACCACATTCACACTGAATTTGGTTCAGGGAGAAAATGACATACATACTAAATGGGATATCTCAACCTGCAGCAGGATAGGGGGAAGGGGGATGAGAGGAGGGATGATGGATGGGAGGGCATCCTTGGGGTGAGGGGAGGTTGGAAGTACCCACTATAGAAGAGGGACAGGATCATGTAGGGAATGGACCAGGTGGGGGGTGGGATGAGTGGGAGGGAATTATAAGCAGCCTTGTACAATATATCTACTATGATAATGTTTTGCATAGCTAGACATGTACAACATATACTGAATTACTTATCTCCCAAGAGGGAATGGGTGACAAGGGAGGAAGGAAATGGATCTGAAATTTGAGGTAGTAACATTAAATGCTTCAAATATATATAAATACTATTATTAATACTCTTTTGCTTGTAATAGGGAGATAAGATGTGCAGGCATTGGGATGCAAAGACACACCTTCCTCTAATGGAAAAGTCGATGGGGGTATGGGAGAACGTATGGGAGAGAGCAGATTGGAGGAAGCGATATCTTGTGGGATTACTATTCTGGGAGGTTGGATAGGGGAATAATGGGGGGAAAATGATTGTAACTCAAAATCTGGCGGAAATGAATGATGTAAAACAGAAGTTAATAAAGCATTTGTTTAAAAAAAAAAAAGAATACAAGTCATTCCCCAATGTATAAATGGTCAAAGGATATGAACAGCCAGTTTTCAGAGAAATTAAAGATATCTATAAGCATATGAAGAAATGCTCTAAACCACTATTGATTAGAGAAATACAAATCAAAACAACTCTGAGGTACCACATCTTACCAGTCAAATTTGGCCAAAGTAGCAAAACAGCAAAATGACAAATGGTGGTGAGGATGTAGAAAAATTGGAACACTAATGCATTGCTGGTGGAATCGTGAACTGATCCAACCATTCTTGAGAGCAATCTGGAATTATGCTGAATGGGCTATAAATAAGTTCATCCCCTTTGACAACCCAGCAATACCACTTCTAGGGTCATATCCCAAAGAGAACATAAAAGTGGAAGGAAGACCCATATGTACAAAAATATTTATAGCAGCTCTTTTCGTGGTTGTAAAGAATTGGAAATTAAGGGGGTGCCCATCAATTGGGGAATGGCTAAACAACTTGTGGTATATGCATGTAATGGAATACTATTGTGCTATAAGAAATGAGGAGCAGACCGTTTTCATATTTACCTGGAGAGGCTTATACAAACTGATGCTGGGTGAGGAGAGTAGAACCAGGAGAAATTTGTATACAATCACAGACAACGTATATGTGATGATCAGGTATGACAGACTGGACTCTTCTCAGCAGTGCAGTGATATAAGTCAATCCCAAAAGACTCATGAAGGAGAGAAATGCGACATCCAGAGAAAGAACTAGAAAGAACTGAGCCTGAATACTGGTTGAAGCAAACTTTCTTTTTCTTTTCATTGTTTGGTTTTATTTCTCCTTTACCATTTTTCATCCCATCTAGTACAATTCGCCTTTGTAACTTGACTAATATCTAATGTGAAAGTATTTGCAGATCCTATACTGGACTCTATGCTGTTGTCGGGGTGGGGGGAGGGAGGGAAGGGTAATTTGAACCTCAAGGAACTGTGGAATTGAATCTTTTAAACTAAAAATAAACAACAAATTAATTCAAAAAAATAATGAGAATAGAAAAACTTGATTCTCTAATAGCAAGCCTCACCAAAGAAATAAAAGGGAAAATAATAGAATGGGAATGAACTGTCTAAAACAAGCAAGTGAAAACCAGTAACATTCAAAGACAACATGGCCGCTGACATGCCTTGCCAGTACTCAAGTCGAGGAGGCATGATTAACCACAGGAAGCTGACCCAACTGAAGCAAAACTGTCTCCCCAATGAAGATTTGCTCCCCGCTCTCAATGTTGCTTTTCCGGGTACATGGTACAGACTCCAGTTGAATGGAAGATCCTTGAAGGCATCTCGCCCAGTAGACACTAATAGACACTTCATAAATGCTTCTTACATTTGTTGGAAGTCCAGTCCAAGGAACAACATGAGTCCAAACCAATTGTTTCCTGGTCACAACAGTTTAACAGACAAAGGTCTGGCCACCCAAAAATGAGGGACTTAAAACATTGCTTCCTCTCCCCACCCCTTGGGTTGGGATTCCATGGGGCCCACTCCCATGCTGCTGAGCTAGTCCCAACAGGTGCTATATCTCAGTTTCCTATTAGATCCTCACAGTGACCCAAGAAGGTAGGTACGATTAGTGTTATCTTCATTGAATGGATGAGAAAACTAAGGTTGAGAAAAGTTAGATGACTTGCCCAGGGTCCCAGAGCTAAGGAATGACAGAGGCAGACTCCCAACCCAACCCTTTCCAAGTCCAGGTCTAGCACTCTAGCCACTACATCAGGCTGTCTCTCAGGGCACCAAAGAGTCATAAAGTCCCTTCCTGCTTGAACTCTATGAATCTGAACATACAATTTGGTTCCTTCATTTTACAGATGATGAAACTGTGGTCCAGGAATGTTGAATGATTTGCCTGGGTCCACATAGCTAGCAAGCCCCCAAGCTGGGATCCATCCTCGGTTTCCCATGACTCTGATAGTCTCATTGTACCACCCTTGTGCATGAGGGCTCTTCTCTTCAGGAACACATCTGTGACGGCTGCACCCACTTGTCCTATTCAGTTCCTTTGCAGCAAGGCAGAACTGGGCTACTGGTTGTCTTTTGGCTCCATGCTGTTTTCCATGCCTGATCTCTGAGTGCTGCCCCTCACCCAAGGTTTGCTGCCTTCCTGAAGGGCCCTAAGTACTAGCAGAAAGGTACCTCCCCCACAACCACAAGTGCACACGTGAGAACACCCCCCAACTCCCCACATATCTCTGATAATGTACTGCCAGGGTAGGGTGCCAAAGCAGGCGATAGGAACAAAC